>CM065725.1:15355594-15490594 GCA_033310375.1 Conus canariensis | reverse complement strand
CTCTCTCTCTCTCTCTTGCGCACGCACGCACACACACACACACACACACACACACACACACACACACAACATACGCATGCACACTCACACACGCACACAAACGCACGCGCACACACACACACACACACACACACACACACACACACACACAACACACACCACCGCACACACACACTATACCACACACACACACACACACACACACACACACACACACACACACACACACACACAATGATACGTGTTGTTTTTTTCTCGTCTAATATCACTTATAGTGAATAGACGTTAAACTAAAGAACTAACGCGCGCGCACACACACACACACACACACACACACACACACACACACACACACACACAAGAGAAGAGAGAGAGAGAGAGAGAGAGAGAGAGAGAGAACTGTAAGACATACATGGAACCAATGGCATATATTTTGGGCTCTAGAATCAGAAATGGGAGATTGGAGAGGGACACACACACACAAACACACATACACATACACACGCGCGCGCGCGCGTTATTTGTTTATTGTTGTATTATAACAGAACGCTCGGTATGGCGACATATAAATACAGGTGTCGCAAGCTGGATACTGATCCATCTACCCATACTACTTCCGCACAATCACATTAACAAAAAAGTAATTGTACCTGAACCAACCTGCGTACAGAATACATACAAGCAATAATGTACAGAAAAAAAAACGTCTTCAAACACTATGGATTAAGCATTCAGATGATATGTTTAAAATCTCAGAACCTAAAACTTCCTGCTAGTAGCTCTTAAGATTGCAACATCACGGACACACATTAAAACAGTGTCTAAAGGTGAACAACTAATTAACCAACCGACCGACCAACCAACCAACCAACCAACTAACCAACTAGCTAACTAAGCAACTAACTAACAACTAAATGTCTTACTACATGAATCGATCAGCAAAAAAAGAAAAAAAAATTATATGCAGACGAGCAAATAGTTTCAGCTTCAGTTTTATCAAAGAGGTATCACTGCGTGTGGACTAGTCCATATACGCCAGCCACATTCGCCAAGTTTTGAGACCACACTGCATATGATATAAAGCCGATGGGTAAATGAATTAATGACTGAGATGAGAGAATTTAAGAAGAGGGTCTCGTGGCTACGAGAAGAAGAAGAACAAGAAGAACAAGAACAAGAACAAAAGGAAAAGACAAAGAAAGATCTCGCAATTCAAATCATTCTCTATATGTGACCATAAAATCGAAGAGGATGACTCCCATAAAATGCCTGGTGCCATTATTAACGAATACATGTATTCATCTTGGACTGACCACATCGTATCCTTAGTCAAGCATTCTAGGCAGTAAAACATTCCAGTGAACTAATTTTTTTTTTTAATCTGAAGTCCTGTCCGGCAAGGTTTCCTCTTGTTATCATATTCTGTTCAACACGGAATCACTCAGTAGCAGCACTTTGGGAAGAGTGTCCCCCTCATTGTTGCTGCCTTCTATGACACCATCGCTACTTCTGTATGTCGATGATGAACAAGACGAAGACGATGAGGATTCAATATTATATTGCCAGAAGTGAAATCTTCTGTTGCTGTTGGGTCAGGTCATTTTCTTTCCCCACCGCTTCTGTTTGTTCAGCGTTGGCGGCGGGGTCATTCTCGCTAATTGAGGTCACACCCGTGCTCTGCTTCTCCTCCGGAAGTGGAGGATCAGAGGTTAGGGGCAGTGATGATGGTTCGTCACGCACTGGCGATGTGGGGGCGGGAGAAGGGATGTAGCGGCAGGGGAAGGGGTGGTAGCCGAGGTAGGCTCTGGTCAACGTTGTCAGATGTGGAGAAGAAATGGCCATCTCATACTGAAAGATCTGTTCGGCCAGCGTGTTTAAGGCGTCCTGCAGGTTTTGAAGAGTGCTGTTTGCCCACTGTGTGAAGGCTTCGAAACACTCGCGTGTAACCAGGACTAGACGAGATGAGTGGTGTGTTCTCTGGCACAGTGTTGTCAGCGGCATCAGACAATTGAGCAGCAATCTCTTCCTCTAGACTTTCTATCCCGTACACGATTTGGGCACGTAGTTTTCATGTGTATCTTCTGGAACTCCTAGTGAAAATGAGTATTTGGCACACAGGTAGTTCTGCACACTCTCATCTAACTTTACGGCCACATTCGTGCATTTCAGAGAACGGTTTGTCTTGTGCATACTGTCACAAGGCGTTGTCATAGTGTACTCACCCTGCCCCTCGTTGTTTGCTTTCATTTATTAAGGCACTGTGTGTTTTTGATCATTCTCTATGTCCTCTCCACTGAACTCAGTAGGTACATGGTATCCAGCCAGTCATGGCTTCTCTGCCTTTACCTAGCGTGTCGTACGCCTTGTGCACTGCCCTTGGGTAACCAGACACTGATTCTGATGCCAAGTTCCACGAGGTGAAAATTCCATTTCGTCGTCCTCCACTAACTGCATAGAACTGTTGTTTATTGTTTTGGGCACCACAACTACCTGTCATGTTCGCCGAATGCAGTTCACGTGAAATGTTTCGGCTCTGTAGCCCTGTCGTGCGCAGTTGGTCACTTTTCCCGCCAAGACGTATTTACAGTTGCTGCTGTCTAGTTGCCATCTTGGAAATGTGTGGCACACGTAGCGGCTGGTCACTTTGGTTGGCTGGGAGACCGGTGACTGGACCAGTGCTGCTGTAACTGCCTGTACACACATCTGGCCGGCGTGGTCTTGGAGGGGCTTGCTGGAAGGGGGTGCATTAGAGAAGGATGCTATGTCAATAGTATTCGGGTTATTCATGGCAGCAGAGCGAGAGACTGGATCTTGTGGTCACTTTCTGTATACACAGACAAACTGGGTATTCTTGGAGGGACTTCCTGGAGGGGGGAGGGGGGGGGAGATGAATGAGAAGTGCATAAGCCTGATGACAGGTCTGGGAATTCTGAGAGGGTGAATGGGGGGGAGGGAGGAGAGGGGATCTGGGACTTTGTGTGCTGCTGGTAACGCGAGATGTGCGGCCTGAAGGGGTGGATAGGGGGGTCTGTCGTCTAGGGGAGCAGTTTTGTGCCACACCTCCATGCCCTTTCTGATGGGTTGTATAGAGTTGTAAAACAACGCTAGTCTCTGGGCACCGCTCTGAGTGGTGAAGGTCGATGAATTTAATCCCCATTGCTGAATAGGCCTCCTGAAGGTGGTCGTTGCTGGGGCGGATGATGGTTTAAAGAGGGTGCCGTCCCCTTGCCGGGATAATCGAAGAGGTCTGAAGCTGTGCTTTGGGGAAGACTCTGTGTGACAATGGGCAATGAGCTATCACCAACACTGCGTTGTAATTGCACCAGCTGGCTGTGATGCTATGGCTGGTAAGCTAAGAGCTCGTTGCCGTCACCAACCCCCACATGGAAGGTAGCCTGCAAAACGATGTGGGTTGCCGGCTGCTTGGTAAGCTACAGAGTCAGGCTGGTGACCATCAGATCGTAGGCACACTCTACTTGAGCGCTGGTGACCATCAGATCGTAGGCACACTCTACTTGAGTGCTGGCCCTTGGGATATGAATACCTTTCAGGGAGCAGTCGATCAGCCGTACTGTTGTGGTCCGTGTTTGCAATGGAGACCTTTTGAAGAGGGTGGGAATGGACACGTTGGGGGGGGGGGGGGGGGCACTGCTTCAGGGAGAGGTGTCTTTTCACAAAGGGGAGATGGTTGGCTATATGAGAGAGAGGATTTCTCACACTGGGGGCGGGGGGGGGGGGGGGGGGGGGATGGGTTGTCCTGTATTTTGTCACTGTGCGTTGTGTCAGAAGGGCTGAATGGGGGTTGTGCATTCTGTATGCAGTGTGCAGTGAGAGAAAGAGGGGGTGGAGGTGCTTTGTGACAGGGGAGAATAGGGAGGCTGCATCTGTTGGGTGGCAGAGGAGTTGGAATGTGATCTGAAATGTGATTTTTTTTGTTGGTTGCTATGCTATTGTGGGAGGAAGTTGTGTCACTGGCAGCTGCAGACATGTGACTAAATTGTGTACATAGGGCGTCAGTTTTTATTTTGAAAAAAAAAATGTCTGGTTTCTTGTAGTGCTGATCTAAGGGAAGAGATTTCGTCACGGAGGGACTGCATGATCCTGAGGAATTCTACCACAGGCACACAGTCGTCATGGCTACAGCTACAATTTGTGGGAGTGTGATCGTCAGTTTTGATGTCAGTCCCTTTCACTGAGCTGTGACAGTCGTCTGTGTTGTTTGACGCAGTAAGTGTGTTCGTGTTGTTTGTTGTCACACAGGTTTTGCTCAAGGGGTTATTGGTCTCTATTGTGTTGTCTGAGTCAGTTGCTGGGTGGTTGTCATCAGCTGTCACTGACTTATTGTCGTCTTTCCTTGTGTCAGTCTTTGTAGTTGATGTGCTAACTTCAGATCAATTGTCAGTGTTATCTCCTAAGGCTGCACCATCTGTTGTCATGGTGAAACAGGTTCTATTGCTTGTATTCTCTATGTCTGGTGTATTGTCACGAAAGGCAAAAAGGGATAGAGTTGATGTCCTTTTCTATCACTAGGATGGATGGTGTCACAGGTCAGTTCAAGGTCATGGACGGAAGGTACAGAAAGGAGGGACGTGGTGTGTGGGATGGATAGGGGGAACACAACACAGGCGCTGGAAGAACTGCAGGGTATGGAGAGGGAAGAATACATTCCTGCTACTGAAGAAGAGGACGGCTCGTGCTCCAGATTCATCGGGTGCTGTGTTGCAGGCATGTCTGTATGAGTGGAAAGCAAAACACTGGACTTCTGCAGGCGTTTGGTACACACTGTAGCGGCAGGGAGGGCTGCGGAGACTGGCTGGTCGTGTGTTGAGGCCGGCGCTGCGGTCAGCTTGTGTACAATCGCACGCAGTGTTTTGAACTCCTCGTTGACCCAGTCTTGGCAAGCCCGGCCCTGAACCAGGATTTTGTAAGTAGTGCATCAAATATGTATCTTCAGAACTTTTTTGTTTGGTTTTGTTCTGAGCCGTAATTCTAGGGTTGACTGGAATAAGTCTGGTGCAGTTAGTGGGTACATTTTTGTTGTAAATCATGCAGATGTGTAGTCAATTCGTAAGCTGTTGATGCCAGTATGTCTGTAAGCACCAACGTAATAATGAAATAAGGTACTTCTCCACTGCAGCATGGATTATGACTTTTGTATTAAATGTTTTTTGGATGGGGTCCATGATTTGAGAGATACGCTCGAGTAAATGTTCCCCGAGTGTCACACCCCTGTCTGGAGTCATGGATCGCGTGATGGGACCCATGACTGCAACTGTGCTCAGTTGCACGGCAGTTGGCTGAAAAGGAACTAGGTCATGATGCCGGCTTGTTTGACATCAGGACGCTACATGGTTGAGGTACACAATCCACTTGAAACGTCGAATCTATACACAATCACATCACGCACTGGTTTGGAAATGACAGAAATAAAGATGCACAGTCAGCACACTGTCTCGTTTTTCTTGTATGACCTCTTTGAACATGAAAAGCTTTTCAGTAGTAGTAGTAGTAGTAGTAATGGGCTGACTTCAGTCGAGGCTGTACAGCCTGTATATGCCCCATCCTTTTATGTCATAGTTTTAAGTGGTATATTTTGGATGGCGCATTTATTTTTCATCGGCATCATAAATTTTTTCATGAAATTTCCTGTGAGAGTCAATAAGACCTTTGAAGGAGTTCATTCACACTTTGTGCATGCTTTACTTCATATGGTACCGAGTTCCAGTTTTCAATAATTCTCCATATCTGCGCTCGTCGGATGTTGCCTACTTGAGAGAGGGGAGAGAGAGAGAGAGAGAGAGAGAGAGACGGCAAAGGTGGCAATATTAATTGATCATGTCACAACTGTTGCAAATCGGGGGAATGGTTGAGTTTTACGTCCTCACAGCAAAAGCTTTTAGGGATAAATTGTTCTTGCAAATCGGCGGTAGCCGCAGTTTATATCAGAGTTCGTGTGACGTCCATTTTCATGTTGTGTGTTCCTTAAAATTGTGGTAAATAGATAACTAGTCAGCCTTCATTTATTAAATTAAAACTGGCTGTAATTTTTTTTCACATTAGACTAAACCTGGTTTGATTTAATTAAAATAATTTTTAGGATACAATTTAGTTGTTTGAATTGCTTCCTTTGTTTAGGGTGGCTGGGATGGAGTGGTGAACAGAAGAGGGGTGGGGGTGGGGTCCCATTCTCTCCGTAAGTCCGTTTACAGCAACCAAAATGGCGAAGCGCGCACTGTGGTGGTTAATGGCGTCGCTGTCTTTCGTTTCAGGACAAGTGATTCCCCCGTCTGATAATTATGTGGTGGACATTGACCCTTCATCTTGCATTGATGCCGAGCTAGATGGTGTTTTTCAGTTTTTCGACCCAGTGACGATGAAATGCAAAAAATGTTCACAAAACACCACCGCGCAAAGAACAAGTGCAGACGGTAATCATGATGATCATGAACCCGTTTACGAGTCACAAAACTTGTCTTATCTCGTCCCAAGTATTTTGAGTTCTAGTGACCATAGATTGTACTCAGAAACATGTGGAGAATGGAAAGAAGGGAGGTAGGGGTGGCACTCAGTTGGGAGACGTGTTAAGAAGTAGCGGGTGATTTTCAGTTTTTGTTTTCGTTGTTTATTTTTTGTGTTTGTGAAAATGATGATTGGCATTAATAACGATGGAAAAATCGGAGGACCAGGTACAGGGTACATTAGCAAGCACGGAGGACTTTTTTTCTTTTTTTTTTTTTTTTTTTTTTGGGGGGGGGGGGGGGGGGGGGTCTCCTCGTTAGTTCTGTGTGCTCTGTGTTGGCATTTGTGCTAGGTAGTCCCTTGTCATAAGCAGCATTCATTTGGAGTTATGGATGCGCAGTCATCATGGGAACAAGAGTTACCTCACTTGTTTGTTATTTACTGTAAACTGTACATGCAAACCTATACTGCTTTTTTAATGATACAAGCTGACCCACACTGTTCCCTTGAAAGGGTACTGTACAAGCTAACCCATGCTGTTCTCACAAAGGTACAAGTTAGCCCATGCTGAGTCCTGGAAAAAGTAAACTGAACAAACTAACCAATGCTGTCCTCTTGAAAAGTACAAGCTAGCCAGTGCATAGCTCTTGAAAAGTAAGCTGTACAGGCTAACCCATGCTGTCTCCTTGAAAAATACTACTTTGCTTATACTGATCTCTTGAAAAGTAAACTATACAACTACATTACAAGCAAACCCATGCTGCCATTTAGAAAAGTAAACTGAATATCCTCTCATATAGGGGCGCATGTGGATAAAGATAGAAGAAAAGTAAGTGTTGAAACTTGAAAGCTGTAGTAGTAGTAGTAATGAGCAGATCAATGTTGTGCAAGTAATGTATTAGCAGCACAAAAGGGTAAGAAATAGAAAATACCACGTTGGAAAATAGAAAATTTTATATAGAAACTTTCGTTCATAAGGAGAGAAAGACTGATACTCTTGTTGATTTGAAATCAATTCTGAAGCTGATAAACTAAATGAAAGAAATGGATAAAGGGCTTCAGATATGAATGTTATATGATAGAAATTTGGTAACAAACACAAATTTGGCAACAAACAACTTAAAAATAAGTGGATCTAGGTGAAAACGTTATTTCATCCTTTGTCAGATTGAAAACAAATATTCCATCAGCCTCTGTGCGGAATGGTACCGTCTCATTTAATTTTAGGTTAGAACTGCAAAACATATATATGTGGAAAAGAAAACTTCAAAATTCGAAAAATGCTCAAATTAACAGTTTTAATCAGACCAAGCCATACAACTTTTGTGACAATAATACAAAATAAGTACTATATTAAAAATCACATCAGCTTTTAAAAGAATGAGTAAGTACTATATTAAAAATCACATCAGCTTTTAAAAGAATGAGTATGTGTTTGACAGAAAAATGTCTGTACCTTACTCACACTCATAGTTAGTGAATTCATGAACCTAAGATGGATAACAGTGTCACAAGCCTAGTAATAGTAGTATGAACATATGTGACTTATGGTGACATAATTGGGTGCATTTTCTTTATGCATGTGCACTTACTGCAATTATAGATGGAAAGGAAACTTTATGTTTTATCCTGCAGCTCTGACTGTCATGTGTGAGATAATATGGACTCTCCATGGGATAGTCCATATTGTCCCATCAGTATTGCCTAGCCTGCATGGATGTATACACTGTAGTTAGCACATATTGTCGAAGGTTTTGGATGAGGCTAGGGACAGCTTAGGCAGAGGATCCATTGTTTAAAAGAAATCATTTACTGATATTAAAAAGAAAGAGATTTGATTAGTTTCTTTACCTTTATGGCATTTTTTGTTGTTGTATATTTGTGTGACAGGATTAAGCTGCAACTGTCAGCCAAGGTACAAATACACGAAAAACTTTGGAGGAGACCAGGTGACGTGCCAACGATGCGGACCCAATGAGGTGAGGTCTTCCAGTTTCTATAATCTGTCAACCTCATGGAATTTTAACCTCATGGAATTTTTGTTTACAATTTCACTAGTTTGAAAATCATTCTTGGAATCTCGTGCTAGGTAGAAAAAAAATCCTGAATTTCACTATTCGTTCCTCAAAGTTTGTTCCACTATGAATAGACTTGATCTGGAAACAAAAGGCAGGGGAAGGTAATACCAGTCTTTTCATTGCTAATAGATATTTTTTCTTAGTTTAGGGGGTCAAACAAATAGATCTAGAGAGTCAAAATAATTGATTTGAAGTGCATGTGAGAATGATGATCAGGATACTGAGTGTCTGAATTACAGATGCATGGTTTCAGTTCACACCCAGGTTTTTGTGTTTTCCCTCATGGATTGAACTGATGAGCTGACTGATGGGTCAAAATTGCAATAGGTATGCTACCAGAGGCATTTATCCCATGAAAACGGTGGGGTTGCTCGCTGATCGCGAGCTCTAACACATATTACCCACCTTGCAGATTTCTGAACATTGGCTATAAAACATTTCCCATTCAAGTTAAGATTATGTTATGCACATAGCAAGAAGTAGCTGCTCTTGAACATGAAGGTAACCTTTGGTAAATAAAAGTAAATATGAAATGAGGCAGGGAACAGTAAACAGTAAACAACAAAGAAGTAGGGCAACTCCTGCTCCCACAAGAAAACATAACTCCAAAGGAATGCTGCTCATGACACTGAATTGCCTAGCAGACATGGCAGCACAGAGCACACAAAACAAGGACATGTCCCCAAAATAGGTTTGTTGCTTACTGTTTACTGTTCCCTGTCTCATTTCATATTTACTTTCATATAAATTAAATCGAGGTTATTTGTATTTGTTTCTGTTCGTCCTTGTACTTGTCTGACTATATATATTCAAGTCTTAAAAGATTGTGCCAGTCTTGAATGTAAGTTAATTTATATTTATTCATTTCTTTAGTTCTTGTTGCTGTGTAGATTGCTGTGTAGACGTGTTCAGGTAAGCTTGGAGCATCCTTTTTTGGGGATGTTTTCTTGTTTGTTCTGTGTGCTCTGTGCTGCCATGTCTGCAAGGCGATTCGGTGTCGTACGCAGCATTCCTTTGGAGTTATATTTTCTCGTGGGAGCAGGAGTTGCCCTACTTATTTGTTGGTTTACTTTGGTAAATAAGTTCAAGCAGAACATAATTTTGGGACCTAGTTCTCCTGTATACTTGAAAATATGAATCCAAGTTAATGTTTTTTAAAAACTTTTATGTCATAAGTCTTCACATAATAGCCCACTTGATTTAATCAATGTTTTTATCAGGCAGAGCATAACTGTTAGTGGTACTTATAAGTTTCTGATATCGTGGATAATCAACAGCAACATTGATGATTGCAGGGCCAATGGACACATACTGTTTGTATGAATGTATGACACAAAATTCAGTTTAAGCAATCGTAAGGGAACCAAACCAGCAATTGTAAAGCTTCTTTTTTCTATTCTTCAGTATTTGACAGATTAAGCAGACAATAAAAAAAAAAATCAACAACACTATCGAGAGTTTGATTAACGCACTTACTCAAGCATGTTGAATACAGTCGGGCCTAAAGTGCTGAATCACTGAAGCTCACACACTAAAACCCTAAAAGTGTCATGTAGGCAAAACTTGGCTGCTGAAAATGGCAACAATGCTGTACCAGGATAGAAGATTATACTGCCTGCATCTTTGTTTGTGTGTCAGGCCACAAGTAGCTTAAGTGACTTCACCATACACAAAACATCACATCAGAGAGAGAGAGATTGAGAGAGAGGGAGAGAGAATGTGTGTGAAAGCGAAAGAGAGAGAGAGAGGAAGAGCATAAAAATTGAACTTCACCATATTGGAGTCTTAAACATGAGAGAGTAGTGGAGGGTGTGTGTGTGTGTGTGTGTGTGTGTGTGTGTGTGTGTGTGTGTGTGTGTGTGTGTGTGTGGAGATCATCATGGAGTAGTTGGCAACAATGTCGATGATAGCTATCCCACTGCTGCAATATCTCATTGGAGGGGAGTAGGAGGTTGGGTGTGTGGGGCGGAATGCTTCCATTCAAGATGGTACTGTTGAAACTGAACTTGTGATTTGAACTGACCATTTGATTTGTTTTGGTATTTACACTTTTTAAAACGGTATTTTACCAGTTTTGCCTTGTGATTGCTGTCACATAGAATGTAACTTCTTAGCTCTTTCCTGATTAGGTATTTTAATGCTAACTTTTAAAGAGAACTCGGTTATGACAGTTTACTGACCATACATGAAAAAAAAATGGATGAAAATATATCAAATATTAACATGCAGGTAAATGTCTGTAAATCTTGAATTTGTAGAGATGTCTGCCGAATCAAATAATGGAAAATGTTTGCAGTGTCTGAAACAGTAATGGTGGAAATGTTCTGAGAGCATGATGTCGAATGTAAACATTCGATTTCAAGGATGCAAATTGGTAAGAGTAAAGTGGCTAATTTGCAGTATGCTTTGTTTTGTGTGATTTTTCAACATGTTTTTTTTTAATTGAAATATTTGAATGATTTTTTTTTATTCCTTTAAACATGTCTGATTTAGAAATACTAAGAAGAATACTAAGAATACTCACCATGGCCTAGTGTGTCTGTCTGAAGGTGTTCCGTGTTGAAATCAGTGTGTTATGATTTGTTCGCATCTTTTGTGCGTGCATTTCTGTGGTTTCATTTTATGATAAAGTGACCGTGTTTTTCTTTCTTTTCTTTTGTTTGTTTCTGAAACATTCTGAAAGTCCTATAACTGAGGTCCATGTTTCATAAAGAAAAAAGGTCCTAGCATCATCCTGGATTCACCCTGCATGTTTTCAGGAGGTCTCTGTGGATGGCTGGGATTGTAAGCTGTGCGCAGACAATAGCAATCAAGCCACCTGCCACTGCGATGCCACCAACACCATCACAGGTGTGTACTCTTGTCTTCTCTGATGAGATCTACTGTTGTTACGTTTCTTTTTTTTTTTTTGTTGTGTATATATATATATATATATATATATCATGTGTGTGTGTGTGTGTCTCTCTCTCTCTCTCTCTCTCTCTGTATCTCTCTCTCTCTCTCTCTTTGCTGTTGTTGTTCTTGAGGTCATGGTGGTGTAAAAAAGCTTTTAGCTTATCCATTTTACCCTCAATAAAATATTCGTATTTGTATATTCATATTCATATATGTATTCTCTCTCTTTGTATGTCTGTCTGTCTATTTGTCTGTCTGTCTGTCTGTCTGTCTGTCTGTCTCTCTCTCTCTCTCTCTCTCCTCTATGTTTATATGCACACCTGTGGTTTGTGTAATGTGCCTTTTTTTTCTTTCTGCCATTTTTTTTTCCATTCCTCTATTTTCATGTAAAGTTCTGTTTTCTTTAAGTTGTACTATAGGCCTGATCCCTTTGTTGTATAGTTTTATGACAAGAAAATGTATTTGTATTATTTTAGATTTATTTCTTTCAATTTTTTTGTGTTTCCTTAACCCACAGAACACCGATGTGAATTACAGATATTTTGCATGCATAGCCCTTCTGTTTGTATATGTACGTAGTAAGAAAGGAGCTTGCATTTGCAGATCTGCATTCATGTTGATCTGGGAAAATGGAAAACAAAACTCTCTGTCACTTAGCAAACGTGTACATATTTTGATCTGGAAAATTGGGCAAGTCTCTTTTTTTTTTTTTTCATCCACAAAATTCATTCGTGATGATGACTCATTCTTTTTCCAATAAAACGAGAAGAAGGAAACAGAAAAAAAGAAGGAAGAAGAAATGATGGAAGCATGAGAGGAGGCAAAAGGGAAGGAGAAATGGTCGTTCAGCAAAGTCAGTCAGACAATAATGTAAATGAGTAAAACTGTCTCAGACACATGGAATAGTAGTTGAGTATGGTTTTTTTTTTTTCTTGACTTGAGAAATTCTTTTTTTTTTACATATTATCAGATTTCATTCTATTCTTTCTGTTATTTTTTTCTTTTCTTTCCTACTGTCTTATTTCTTCATGCCTTTCTTTCGCTTTCCCCCTTTCCCACCTCCTTTCTCCAGTCCCTTCTGCCTGTTTGTCTCCTGAGTGACTGTCTGTGTGTCTGTTTCTCTTTCATTGTTTCTGCCTTTATATGTCATTGGGGTGAAAGGATTGATTTATTGTTTGTTGCTCCCCGAAGATGGAGTATGGCTGCCTTAATGGTGGGATAAAAAACGGTCATACACACAAAACTCCACTGCCTGTCTATACAGGCAGTGTCCGCAAGAGTATCAGCCTGCGTACGCAGAAAGAAAGAAAGAAATTGTTTGTTGTTTCCTCTGCCACCGCCCCACTCTCCTTCCCCCAGTTCCATGCCATGTTGTTCCAGTCTCAGCTTCTGGGTTTTCCTTTTGTTCCTTAATTTAGTTAATTTTCAGGTTTGTCAAGTAATCTTTTTTTTTTTTGTGCTGTGTTCACCAACTCAGATTTGTGTCAGGGAATACAATTGGTATCAATTTATATGTTTATTGTGGTGATATGTAGACAGTGTTCCACACGAAATGAGCATAAAGCAACGCCTAGGCTGATGTTTGGGTGCCTTTGTTGGGCAGTGGAACGAGGGTTGGACGGCTTGTGGATCAATCGGGGACCCCCACGGAAGGATCAGTGTATTCTGTGTGAAGGAAACACCGTCCCCAATGCCCAGAAAGACAGGTGAGGCCAGCCAGTCTTCTGCCAGGCATGAAGCTCCAGTTGTCATTCACAGTGGGAAAAAAAGAAAAAGAAAACTTAAGAGAGAGCAGGGGGGGGGGGGGGGGAGCGGATAGTGAGTGAGAAGAGGGGGAAGTGGTGGAACTGTGGTGTGTAGTGGGCGGTGAAGATGGGATTTTGTTTGAAAGTAATAAACATGGATTCATATCTCGTACAATTTAGAGGTGGTGGTGGTGGGGAGGGGGGGGGGGGGGTGAGGGTTACATGCTGAAATGGTTGATTAGGCACAGAGGAAAAGTGGGAAAGAGTGTGAACCAGAGCTTCCAACTGTTGATTTGCCTACGCCATTAGCACAAAGAGAAAGGTAAATGATAGTTGGTACTTTGACCATCTGTGCCCCCTGGCACACATTGATCAACCGATGTCAGACTATTACAGTCTGAGGTCCAGCAACAAAAAAAGATCTTTCAAGAGGCAATGCATTACGTCATCCATTTTGATCGGCTGTTCTAAGTTTTAACAGCCAATAAGCACTGGCTGCTTGTTAAGAAACACTTTAAAAAATAATCCAGTTTAATGAGTGGTAACCCCCTCCCCCCACTTCTTTTTTATGGTGTCTTTTTTATGTGTTTCTTTACAAACATACCTGTGTGTGAGATAAATTGAACTTGATGGATCATTTTCAAAGTTGACCCCATGTTTTCATTAGCCGTGGATCATTTGGCCGCTGAGACCTCAAAATGATCTGAAGCTGTGGTAAACATATGAAAAGAAAAGAAAAGCAGAACGTTGGAACACACGATTTTACAGCAAGGAGTCTCACTATGCAAAATGGTTTCATTTATAAAAAGTAGGCAAACTAATGTCTTTGGAGAAAACAATGTTTTGAATGATTTACTTTGGTTTGCAACTCTTAAAGCTTAGTGCTTTATCTTCCTCACATTTCTGTGTCGAGAACAGTTCATTCTCCCTGTAATCAGTGAGCCCCGTTACAGTTGAGATGTTGGTCACAAGGAAATGCAGCATGGAATGTGGAACAGTCAAAACAGAAGTCGTTGACCATACTCAACCATTTTTCGGTCACTTTAACTGTTGAAAGAAATTCCTGTTGAATGCAAACTCAGAATCTACTTTCTTTGATGGCTCATCTCAGTTTAACATCAAGGGCAGTTTGTTCCTTTGCTGCCTCTCTCCAGCTTCTATTCTGGACCAGTTGATTTATTGCTCACACTGAAATCATGTTTGTTGTTAGCAGTACATGAAGCTTACAATGAGCGTGCCAGTTAGAACTGACATGATGCTGGCAGATCTGTGGTATTGTTAGAATGTTATTAAAAGAGGCAAATGACTGTGGTGTGTTTTAGGTGTATCCGGTGCTCAGCTGACTTGAACCTGGGGTTTTCCTCTTGTCCTGTGCCCTGTCCAGAAAACCAACAGGTACTTAAAGTAACAGCAAGCATATCTGAGAGTACATATTGAGAGAAACTGCTTCTTTGCGACCATAAGAATGTTAATGATGTGGATAATTCTTTGTTCAGTTACTGCACAAGGTGGAAACTTTAACTAGAGTTTTAAATCAGCCTCATGCGTCTGGAGAAAAATGCTTTGTTTAGATACGTCAGCCTGACTGGGCTGGGACTGGGAAAAATGCTTTGTCTAGAGAAGTTAGCCTCAGTGGTCCTGGAAAGGTCCTTAGGTAGAGAGGTCAGAGGGGTAGTAAGGAGAAAGCACACACGCATGGCTGTTGTAATGACCAAAGGGACTAACAAATCTAGGCAAGGACTTATTGCAGAACAGTTGGTCTACTTTCTTTGGTTTTAAGGACTTTCCCCAGAGGATTGAAAAGAACTTCTTTATTCAAGGGCTATTTCCGGACCAATAAAATCAACCAGAACAGCGTACTTCTATGTATCAGAACTTTTCTGAAACTAGGTAGGCTAACTCATCTATTTAACTTTTGTGTTAAAGAAAATTTAGACTTTACTTGCTAAGATTCTTGAATAGTTTGGTTAGCCTAACTGGTCTTAGAAAAGTTCTAACACATAGAAGTGGGCCATATTGGTCATGGAAAACTTTATAACTAAAAATCCTCATTGCCTGGGAAACATTCTTGTGTTGATCTTATTGGTCTGGAAAAGGCCTTTGTATAAAGAAGTTAGCTTGATTCCTGAGGCAAAAGTCCTTGAAACGAAAGAAGTTAGGCTACTTGTTGTGGGATATGTCCTTGACTAGACTTTTTTTTTAGTTTTGTGGGTCATTAGAAAAGTCCTTTACCACAGAATTGAGCCTTATAAGCCTTATTGGTCTGGGAAAAGTTCTTGGCTTGAAAAAATCAGCTTCATTGGCCTGGGAAAAGTCCTTAACTAACGAAATTAGCCACAGGGAAAGTCTTCGACCAGAGAAGTAAGCCATAATGCTCTGAGAAATGTTCTTGACTAGAGGAGTGCCATGTTTCAGTGCGGTGACAGCCCTGATATGGCCCTTTGCGGTGGGCTGGGCTATAACGTATAAGCAACATTACCTTACCTTACCTTACCTCGCTGGTCTCCGAAGAATCCTTGATAGAAAAGTCAGAAAAGAAGTCATTCTCACTGACCTGTGAATAAAACGTCCTTGACTATATATTCATTTGCCTCATCAGTCCTGCAAAAATTACAAAAATAGAGAAGTTAGCCTCATGAGACTGGGAAAAGTTTTTGATTTAGAAACTTGGTCTCAGTTGTCTAGGAAACGTTTTCAATTAACAAGACAAGTTCGCCTCCATGGTCTGGGAATTGTCAACTGGTCAAGATAGTCTCATTGCTCATAGAAGGGTCCTTGACTAGAAAAGTTAGCCTCATTTGTCTTAGAAAAGGGGGCCGGAATAGCTCAGTTGGTAGAGCACCGGACTTGTAATCCAAGGGTTACAGGTTCGAATCTCCACCGGGCCGTTTCGGTACAGGGGGATTTTTCCCTTGGAGTTGACATTAGTTCTGACTCCATTTCCCATACAGTCCTTCGAATGAGACTATAAACCGAGGTTTCGTGTGTGAACGCACACATAACATCTTGCACACACGTAAAATCCAGTCACCAACTTTCGGAAGAGAAGGCCAGTTTGGCCGTTGGTATGGATGACACGTTACACATAGCATGCACCTTCCCCGAAAATGGAGTATGGCTGCCTTAATGGCGGGATAAAAAATAGTCACACACACAAAACTCCACTCCCTTTGTTGGGTAGATGGCATTAATACTTTCCTGTCCATATAGGGAGTGTCCGTAGGAGTATCAGTCTGCGTACGCAGAAGAAGAAGAAGAAGAAGTCTTAGAAAAGACCTTTGCAAGAGTAGTTATCCTTATAGGTTATGTAAAGGTGTTTAACTGGAAAAGTTATCCTCACTGGTCTGAGAAAGAGTCCTTGATTAGAGAAGTTAGTGTGATTTTTTTTCTGGAAAACATCCATTAAGGTGAGAAATTACAGTCATTGGTCTGTGCCAGTGTGCAGTTAGTGTGCATGTGTTTGCTCCATTGACATAGTATTATTACATAGTGCAGTTGCAAGGAGGAACTGCTCTGGCATGCATTGCCAGATGTTACTATGAACAGGTTGATAACTTGAAAGCTCGCAGCAAACTGCAATTCATCCATAATCTTTTTCAAACCTGAAATATTTGCAGAAACAGGAAAGGTTTCCTTTGTGTTCTTTAAATGTGTAGGTGTGTGTGTGTGTGTGTGTGTGTGTGTGTGTGTGTGTGTGTGTGGCGCGTGTGTATATGTGTGTGTGTATGTGTGTGCGTGTGTGTGCGTGCATGTGTGTGTTTGTGTGTGTGTGTGTGTGTGTGTGTGTGTGTGTGTGTGTGTGTGTGTGTACTTGTGTGCATGCATGTTTTTTCTATTCTTCCAGGCTGATGTGTTTTGTTTTCCAAGTGAAGATGACTTGCTACCATCCACAACCATTTTGTATGAAATTCCAAGAATTGTGAGTATACTACGATCATCTAGACCATGTCGTTTGAAACCACTGTTCTTTGTTTCTTTAATTTTCAGATCAGATTTTCTGTAGATGTGTTTACATGTGCATGTACATGGTGATTAGGCCATGCATGAGAAGGGGTGGAAGGTCAATACGGCAGCATAAGAAATGACATTAGGTGTCAGTAAGGTTAAATGCCGAGCCTCTCAAAGGACTTGAATGTATGAATCCCTGGCCCACTGGTCAACAGGTATGTATGGCAGTGGCTTTGTTTCTGTTTTCGGTGATTAGACGAAAACTAGTGCTTTCAGTGTGGTATGATCGTTGGCGTTTGTGTTTTGAATCTTGAATTTTTTTTTTTTTTAGTGATACATAAAGGCATGATCAGTAAAACATAGACGAAAAATGCTCAGTGTATGTAAAGATGTAATCATTAGATGTCAGCGCCGTTTAGATAGGAGAGAGGACACTTGTCTGCTGCAGCACAAAGTCGCCCTCATTAGTTTTGAGGCCAGAGCAAGTGGCCGTCACAGGCTACCGTGACGCGGTTCCATTTGTTGCCGCCAGCTGGATGTGAGTTAAGCTTGTGTGCAGTGTGTTCCATGTATGAGCTGTGTGCTGACTGTTCTTCCACATGTACTGCTTCTTACTCCATCGTGTGCCAACACTGTAGATGATTTTACTTTTGTTTCCTGTTGACGTGAATTTTTGTGAAGATGTACCTAATGCACGTGTATACAGGCTCTGGTTGCATTTGCGAGCATCAGTCGGTTTTTATTTGTAGAAAGTGTTGTGTGTTGTGGCCTGTTTCTTCCATGCTGGCAAGTTTATGATGTAGTGCCTGTCTGCATGTGCATTCCTTTTTTTCTTTTAATGGGAGACATCATCAAACTTGAATGGATATTGTGTGTTTCTGTGCCGTCTTGAATTTTGTTTCTGGATTAACTGAATTCAGGGAGCCAGACATGGGCCTTATCTGAAGTACAAATTGTTAGTTTTTTAAAAGTATGATCGTCAAAACAGTTGCTCAGTCAGCTCTCTAGCCTCTCTGAATCAATGCATTCATCATCAAAACAGTTGCTCAGTCAGCTCTCTAGCCTCTCTGAATCAGTGCATTCATCGTCAAAGCAGTCGCTCAGTCAACTCTCTAGCCTCTCTGAATCAATGCATTCATCGTCAAAGCAGTCGCTCAGTCAACTCTCTAGCCTCTCTGAATCAATGCATTCATCGTCAAAGCAGTCGCTCAGTCAACTCTCTAGCCTCTCTGAATCAATGCATTCAGATACATGCTTGTGTGTTTGATGCTTGTCTACATGTACAATACATATGCTGAATATTTTGCTTTGCGTGTGATGCTGAAATTAAGACATGTAAATAACAGCATGTGTAGTATTTGAATTTCAAAACAGTTTGTAAATAGTGTAGTAATATAGAAACTCCGTTTCCAGCTCAACATTAGATAGATCATGGCTTGTATTCAGATGAAAAGAAAACACACACACTTTTACATACAATATGAAAAGATGCTGTGAATCGTCACCCTTTAAAGTTTTGTTCAAGGAAAAAAAAAAAAAAAAACGAAAACAAAAAAAAAACAAACCCACTGGTGACTGAAAATTTTTTCTCATCACAAGCACTTTTCTCACTGAAGAGTTTGAGGTGCGTACATCATGTTAATGTCCCTGCAAACAACTCTGAAGTCAGACAGGAGATATGACCAGTGTTCAACTCATGCGCAAAAGACTACCGCTTTTACACACAGAACAGTGCTGCTATTGGCAGATAAGCAAGATGTGTTCCTTTGAATCTAGTTAACCAGCATTCTTAGATCTGTAAGGCAGGTACTATTAGCCCTCTTTGGTGTAACATTCTCACTGATTCTGATCAGACTCAGTGGTTCTGACCATGTTGAAACGGACATAGCATATATCCTGTTTGTACAGCACTTCTGATCTTCAGTATGATATTAATTACACAATGCTGGCCTCTGACTGCAAGTGTACATAACATCTATCTCTGTTTGTACAGCACTTCTGATCCTTTGTGTGATGTTGATTACACAATGTTGGCCTCTGACTGCAAGTTTACATAACATCTATCCTGTTTGTACAGCACTTCTGATCTTTTGTGTGATGTTGATTACACAATGCTGGCCTCTGACTGCAAGTTTACATAACATCTATCCTGTTTGTACAGCACTTCTAATCTTTTGTGTGATGTTGATTACACAATGCTGGCCTCTGACTGCAAGTTTACATAACATCTATCCTGTTTGTACAGCACTTCTGATCTTTTGTGTGATGTTGATTACACAATGCTGGCCTCTGACTGCAAGTTTACATAACATCTATCCTGTTTGTACAGCACTTCTGATCTTTTGTGTGATGTTGATTACACAGTGTTGGCCTCTGACTGCAAGTTTACATAACATCAATCCTGTTTGTACAGCACTTCTGATCTTTTGTGTGATGTTGATTACACAATGTTGGCCTCTGACTGCAAGTTTACGTAACATCAATCCTGTTTGTACAGCACTTCTGATCTTTTGTGTGATGTTGATTACACAATGCTGGCCTCTGACTGCAAGTGTACATAACATCTATCCTGTTTGTACAGCACTTCTCATCTTTTGTGTGATGTTGATTACACAATGCTGGCCTCTGACTGCAAGTGTACATAACATCTATCCTGTTTGTACAGCACTTCTGATCCTTTGTGTGATGTTGATTACACAATGCTGGCCTCTGACTGCAAGTTTACATAACATCTATCCTGTTTGTACAGCACTTCTAATCTTTTGTGTGATGTTGATTACACAATGCTGGCCTCTGACTGCAAGTTTACATAACATCTATCCTGTTTGTACAGCACTTCTGATCCATTGTGTGATGTTGATTACACAATGTTGGCCTCTGACTGCAAGTTTACATAACATCTATCCTGTTTGTACAGCACTTCTGATCCATTGTGTGATGTTGATTACACAATGCTGGCCACTGACTGCAAGTTTACATAACATCTATCCTGTTTGTACAGCACTTCTGATCTTCAGTGCGATGTTAAGTACATGATGTTGGCCTCTGACTGTGAGTTCACAGTGATAATGAAATGGCAAACCAAAGATGCACAGCATGTCAACACACCTTTGTGAAACAGGAAGCATACTACGTTCATAAGGTTTTTTGTGCATATGTGCGACGTATGCTTCGGCATACGTCTGGCTGATAGTGAATGGTATGTGTGGTCGACCATGTTCTACGGAAACAAGTCTCATCAGAGTGAAAAGTAAACTGAAATGCATTGATTTTCAGTCCATGCTGTACATGTAAAGCAGATTCTTTCTACAGTGTGCATAAAGAAGTATTATGACCCGTCAGAAAGTTGGGTGCATCTGTGTTTAGATCACTTGTACTGGATTGGACTGGCACAGCTACATTCGGGTGCCCAGGTGTGTGTCTGTGGTTCAGTGCATGTTTTTACACATGGAGACATTTGCTAGCTTAGGGGAAGTGCCACTGTCTTGTCCAGGGACATATTCTGTTAGGTGTTTGCACCTGGGAATTGAGTGTTGAGAAGACAACGTGTGCCAGCAAAGAAATCTCAAAACAGCACCTTCCTGTTTCCCTGTAGTTTGAGTTTTCCAGTTTGATCAGCAGAACTCTGGTTCTGAAGACAGTGGCACCGTGATGTGAAGGGAGGAAAGTGCTGTAATTCTCAGTGTCCAAAGTCAGTGTCTTAATGTTAGATCGCGTGGATCTTATTGTATCACCACCAACAGACGGACACAGGCACATGTATATATTCACACGCTTACTTGCGCGAGTGCGCACACACACACATACACACACACACACACACACACACACACGCATGTACACACATAAACAAGCAGGCACGTGCAAGCTCTCTCTCTCTCTCTCTCTCTCTCTCTCTCTCTCTCTCTCTCTCTCTCTCTTTTTCACACACACACACACACACACACACACACACACACACACACACACACACACACACACACACAACTTGAATCAAACTACATAAGCAGTCTCTCTCCAAGAAGACAGAAATAAGCAGAAGCAATACGCACAATAACTGGCCACAACCAGTAGAGGATAATGTTCCAAACACTGATAACCCTTGGAAGACATGGAGCTACCTATACTGATCACCTGTTGGATGATGTAGTAACATGACATGACATGGAGGCATAGTGAGACAGTTGCCATTGACATTGCTACCAATTCTTCCGTAAGGAATTTCTGTCTGTCTTTCAGTCTGTCCATTTGTGTATTATCGTCTGTTTCTCAGCTTCAGATCCTACCAGTTATCTCCAATAGTCTGGCTTTGATCACAAACTGTTCCACTGATATTTGATGTGGTTGAAACCAGTTTATGGTCTATTTAACCTCTCTCTCTCTGCCTGTCTGCCTCTGTCTCCGTCTGTATGTCTGTCTGCTGTCTGTCTGTCTGTCTCTGTCTCAATGACAAGTCTGTTACACTTACTCCCTTCCCTGTCCCTCCCCCTCTCTCTCTCTCTCTGTCTCTCTCTCTCTCGTGTGTGTGTGTGTGTGTGTGTGTGTGTGTGTGTGTGTGTGTGTGTTAGTGAGGTAGTGAGTGAGTGTGTGTTCATGCCCCTAATATATTTCTTCCTTTTTCTTCAGGATGGCACGGATAATACGCAATCACAGTATTTTGAAACACACCTGAGGGCCGCATATGCCATGTGTACGGTAAGTGAACAGTGTGTGTGTGTGTGTGTGTGGTACTTCGTGCGTGTGTATCAAAACAGTTGTGTGTGTGTGTGTGTGTGTGTGTGGTACTTCGTGCGTGTGTATCAAAACAGAAGTGTTCCTTTGTTTCTTCTACATCTTTGTCCAGAAATATTGTTTAAATCCAGATGCCTCTTCACAGAAATTCTTTCCCAGAGCACAGCAATGTAGACACAGGTTAGAGTAGGAGGGAGCGGGTGGGTGGAATTTTCCTGTGCAGTCTTTTACTTTTTCAAGTGGCATCTTTCTCCTTTTGGAGAAAACCCTGTTTTGGGGTCATCAGTCAGCTCCATGCATTGGGTATCGGGTCATTTTTGCTGCTGAAGGAGGGGTAGGTCGTTCTCTGTGTGGTGCCCATTCTTCTCTTTTGTCAACCATTCCCACTTGGCGCCGGCTTGGAACAGGCAGTTGCTGTAGAAAGCCTGACAGATGCATGCTTGCAAACACATTCTTGAATGACCAGCTACCAGCTTGAGTACATGCATGTGTGATATATATATATATATATATATATATATATATATATATATCTGTTAAAAAATATTTTTTAAAAATGAAGTATTAAAATCTACAAGCTTGTTTCTAGCGTTGCTATCCTCAGGATGTCTTTTGGGGCGCGCCAACGATCTTTTATGGCGTGCGGGACCCGATTTCAACTCTGTGTGTGCAGGCGGATCTCATTTGCTGCACGTGCGGCCTGTGGTTCTTATTGGGGCCTGTTCAGATGGAATGTGCTAGCAAAGATTTCCACTTGTGCCTGCAATTGTTTACAATTTCTACTTTTGTGTTCAGAGTTGCTAAGTGTGGTTTGCATAATATTAACCATTTTTCTGTGGAGCATAGATTGCATCTTTTTGAGATATTGTTGTATGGTGTTGCTCTTTTTATGATTTTCCATGATATGTTGTAGTCTATTTTTTATCTTTGAGTTTCCAAATGTATTTACTCAGCTCTGTTTGATTTTTGTATTTTTCATTTTTGAATGACTGTTTGTGGTTTGCGTATCTGGTTTTGAAAGTGTTTTCAGTAATCCCTATATATGTTTCTTTTACATTTTCTGATGTTACCATAGCTTGGTATACAATGTTGCTGTGAAGACATTTATTGCTTAGGGGGCACTGTTCTTTTTTAGTGCAGTTGCAAGATGTCCTTTCGGCACCCTTCTCTTTTATGTTGCTTTTCATTTTGTTAGATGAGTCAATCATGTTTTTGAGGTTGGGCATACATGAGTATGATAGTTTAACCCGTAGAGTGCCTTTAAGCCGGCAGCTGACGCCGCATTAAAAATGCTTTCCCAGTGCCTATGGGCCGTCCACTGACGTCGTGCATTTTTCTTGAATTTTCATTCGTTACTATTTCTATCAACGGACTTAAATAGAGTGTGCGTAGTAAGCCTTATATGTCTGTAGTATTAAAATGATATGTAAATGACCACACGTGAGGGGAAAGCCCATTTATTCTCATCACTGACTGGATGACCAGCCAGCACTTCGTCTCGCTTGCAAAGATGGCGGCGCAACCTTCGACAAGCGCAGCGACCAAATCAACGTATTTACACAGCTGAGCAGGCTCTGCTAATGATTTTTGACAAAGACAATAATCTTTTATTCAACGACTCACTCGAGCATGAAGGTGAGATGATGATAGTGATGGAATTGCCAACCGTATTCGTCAGTTATTGTGTCGGGCTGTGTGACCTCAATGTGTGTTCAGCTCACTGGTTTGCCAGCGTCGAACGAGCTCGCCTAGTGTGTACTCTGCACGGCGTGCCAGTGGTCAGTGACGTGGTAGTCAGCGTGAGAGGGGAGTGCGGCCTGCTCGCGGCGCGGCACAGGGCAGAGGGAAAGGTAGGGGAAGAGGAGCAGTGAAAGAGAGGGTTGAAGTCCAGCAAGGGGGCGTGGTGGGGAGAGGGGGGCGTGGTCATGGACTGACCTGTCTGCATAGAGTGTGAGCGTCTTGATAGACTTCTAAACTGTTTTACTTTCATTTACAGGTGTAGTGTGACAATACAAACTTTATTTTCAACTTTTTTGCTTTGTGTTCTTGTTTGGATGTGAAGATGTAGTGGTAAATACATATGCTTTTGATCGTGCAAAAAAATCTATCCAAATCTAATTGTCTAAATACTTTTTTATTATCAAAATTAAAACAAAAGAAGCCCAGATTCAAACTCTTCATTCAATTTCCTTCAAAAATCATATATATTTCATTGTTATATCTTTTGTAGTTTCTGAGCTACAATTTTTTGTTAATTATTACCCCCAAATCATTAGATTTCCCTGGCACTGGGAAAGCCTTTGTTTGTAACATTTTCAAGCAGCTTCAAGCAGCGAATGGGTTAACGGTGTTTTTGTTGAATATTTTGGACAGTTTGTGTTCTTTTGGGAATGATGTTGCCAAGATTTTAAAGAATTCTTTTCCTACATTTGTTTTTACTTGTCCATCGTATGGTGGGTTGTACCATATGATCAGAAATAAGAAAAATAGGAAAAGAAAGATCATATGGTACAACCCACCATACGATGGACAAGTAAAAACAAATGTAGGAAAAGAATTCTTTAAAATCTTGGCAACATCATTCCCAAAAGAACACAAACTGTCCAAAATATTCAACAAAAACACCGTTAAACTATCATACTCATGTATGCCCAACCTCAAAAACATGATTGACTCATCTAACAAAATGAAAAGCAACATAAAAGAGAAGGGTGCCGAAAGGACATCTTGCAACTGCACTAAAAAAGAACAGTGCCCCCTAAGCAATAAATGTCTTCACAGCAACATTGTATACCAAGCTACGGTAACATCAGAAAATGAAAAAGAAACATATATAGGGATTACTGAAAACACTTTCAAAACCAGATACGCAAACCACAAACAGTCATTCAAAAATGAAAAATACAAAAATCAAACAGAGCTGAGTAAATACATTTGGAGACTCAAAGATAAAAAAATAGACTACAACATATCATGGAAAATCATAAAAAGAGCAACACCATACAACAATATCTCAAAAAGATGCAATCTATGCTCCACAGAAAAATGGTTAATATTATGCAAACCACACTTAGCAACTCAGAACACAAAAGTAGAAATTGTAAACAATTGCAGGCACAAGTGGAAATCTTTGCTAGCACATTCCATCTGAACAGGCCCCAATAAGAACCACAGGCCGCACGTGCAGCAAATGAGATCTGCCTGCACACACAGAGATGAAATCGGGTCCCGCACGCCATAAAAGATCGTTGGCGCGCCCCAAAAGACATCCTGAGGATAGCAACGCTAGAAACAAGCTTGTAGATTTTAATACTTCATTTTTTAAAAATATTTTTTAACAGATGTTGCTCCCCAAGGGGTTGAGCACCTTCAGATTTTTTAAGGACTTTTTTATATTGTTCATATATATATATATATATATTCAATTATAAACAAAGTTTGCTCTTATGTCTTAGATTGAAGAAATAGGGGGAGATAAGCATTCATGTCTGCAGTGGTAGATCATTCTGCCTAACTAACAGTATGTGCTTGAGTGGATGAATGGGGACAAAATAAAATAAATGCTTTTCAAAATGAGTCATCAGCAAGCTTATAGTCTCCGAGGGGGAGACAATCTCCAATGGGGAGGAAACTCACTAACATATAACTCCTGGTCAGATACCGATAATTATTTCGAAACCCGATTGTTTCTCCTCAGTGACCGCGGAAAGTAGTAATCAATAATCCAAGAACTATTAAAAACAAGAAAAAATTTTATGTAAAATTTTCAAAAACCACAATTTAAAAATCACAATAGAAGCAAATAAAAAAGTAGTGAATTACCTAGACATAACATTAGACCTCAGTGACAATGTGTACAAACCATACAAAAACCCAATGACATGCCAATCTATGTAAACATCAAAAGCAACCATCCACCATCTATACTAAAAACAATACCCAATTGTATAAACAAGAGACTATCCAACCTATCATGCAATGAAAATGCATTCAATAATGCAGCAACAGAATACCAAGAAGCATTACAAAAAAGTGGTTACAATTACAAACTACAATATAGTCCAGACAATAACACGAACAGAAATAAGAAAAACAGAAAAAGGAAGATCATATGGTACAACCCACCGTATGATGGACAAGTAAAAACAAATGTAGGAAAAGAATTCTTTAAAATCTTGGCAACATCATTTCCAAAAGAACACAAACTGTCCAAAATATTCAACAAAAACACCATTAAACTATCATACTCATGTATGCCCAACCTCAAAAACATAATTGACTCATCTAACAAAATGAAAAGCAACACAAAAGAGAAGGGTGCTGAAAGGACATCTTGCAACTGCACCAACAAAGAACAGTGCCCCCTAAGCAACAAATGTCTTCACAGCAATATTGTATACCAAGCTACGGTAACATCAGAAAATGAAAAAGAAACATACATAGGAATTACTGAAAACACTTTTAAAATTAAAACCAGATACGCAAACCATAAACAGTCATTCAAAAATGAAAAATACAAAAATCAAACAGAACTGAGTAAATACATTTGGAAACTCAAAGATAAAAAAATAGACTACAGCATATCATGGAAAATCATAAAAAGAGCAACACCATACAACAATATTTAAAAAAAATGCAATCTATGCTCCACAGAAAAATGGTTAATATTATGCAAACCATACTTAGCAACTCTGAACACAAAAGTAGAGATTGTGAATAATTGCAGGCACAAGTGGAAATCTTTGCTAGCACATTCCACCTGAACAGGCCCTAACAAAAATCACAGGCCTCCCGTGCAGCAAATGAGATCGGCACGCACAGAGATGAAATCAGGTCCCGCACGCCATAAAAGATCGTTGGCGTGCCACAAAAAAGACATCCTGAGGAGAGATATATATCTTGATATATCTTGAAAAAAGCTTGTAGATATATTTTAGCACTTCATTTTTAAAATGTCTTTAGCAAATGTTGCTCCCCAAGGGGTCGAGCTCTTTCAGATTTTTAAAGGACGTTTTAATACTGTTTTATATATATATATATATATATATATATATTCTTTCTTTCTTTTTTTCAGAATGCCAACTACCAGAATGCCACAGCATGCCAGGTGGTGGCCAACCTGTGTGCGCTGACCTTGTATAACGAACGCCAGGGTCGCATCTGCAACTTCATCGTTAATACCCTCCCTCCGTAAGCATCATCTGCAGTATATCAGTCTGATTTGCTGTTCCAGTATGAATGTGATCTACAACTTCAGTGTTACTGACCTTTCTCTATATCTTCAGTCATTTTATTATTACTACCCTTCCTGTGCGAATATTTTCCGTAACTTCATTGTAACTACTTGACCTCTGTGTTTACCTTCTGTAACTTTTGTAGTTAACATTCTTCCTCTGTGAATTTTTTTTTGTAATTTCATTGCTGCTGCTCTCCCTCTGGAAAATCTTCTATGAGTTCATTGCACTACTCTTCTACTTTGAGTGTGTCGCCAGTAACGTCATTGTAGCTACTCTTCCTTTGTGAGTGTTATCTGCAGCTCTTTTTTTTTTTTTTTTTTTTTTTTTTTTGCTGTCCCATCTTCTGTGTCACTTCAGTGACATTGCACCCACGCCACTCATCCTGACACCCCGTCCACAACCACAGCATGGTCAGTCGCACCGCAGCCCCGGCACCAGCAATCCACAAGAGCAGTCAGTGTCAAGTCGTCAAGAGGCAACCCACCGGAGGAGACACTGCACTGCTGCTGAGTCACTTCGGTGGTGTTCGGTGGCGCCTGTTCTGATCCAACATACACAGGACACCACCTACTAAGCCCCCTACTGACGACAATAATCGCTTAGTCGCGGAGCCGGCGTGAGTGAGCTCTCCCTCCAGAGGGCGCCACCACGTCCGTCCAACGACAGCCCCCATGGACTCACCGATACCGGTGACCCCGACGGAACTAAACCAAGGCCACAGATGTGGAGAGGTCATCGAAACTGAGGTCACCATGAGAGCAGGGCATGAAGGACCACAGAATTTGAGACTTTTTTTTTTTATGCTGATCGATGAGAATGAGGATGATTAAGATGATGCTACAGATTTCCATTCCAGTCTGAGACTGCATGACAGGGCTGTACTCTACGCTTCCTTTCATAATATATCCCGGCGTCAACCAGGCCCGAGAGATACAGACACCTGCAGTGTTGGTCAGGAAATTTGAGCAACACTGTCAGAGACTCATCCATTAAGTGGATGAAACTCGACTGTGTGGTCCCAGTCTTCCCAACTGAGCCCGTAGCAAACTCAACTCTGGGTAGGAGCCGGTTGGAGCAGAAAAATCCCACATGACTCTGATGGGAATCGAACCCACAATCTCCCGGCTGGGAGTCCGCAACGCTAACCACTATCTGCAGCTCTCTTGTGTCTACCTTTGCTCTGTGAGTTTCAAAGTGAGGTGACTGCAGACAGAAACTTAAACAAACTTAAAAGAATTATTATGCCACTGAACAAAAGAGACAAACAAGTCACCAGACAAAAACATGATGTGTTTGAAACTCTTTGATCTTCTTCAGGCAAGACAGGCGATGTTCAAGACAGTGAAAACGAAAAACGAGCAATCACTAACCTCCTCGAGTATTGAATGTTGTTTGTCTTGCCTGATGAAGACCAAAGAGGTTGAAACGCGTTATGTTCTGTCTCGTTAATTTGTTTCTCTTCCATTTGGCTGCATAGCAAATTTTCTTGTTAAGTTTGTTTTAATTTCCACTACAGTCACCTCAATTTCAAACTTAATTTTGACAGTCGGTCTATCAGCAACACGAACTGAATTGAACTACCCTTGCTTTGTGAATAATATCTGCTGCTTTGTTGTTACTATTCCCATGGTACTATCACTTGTAGCTTCATTGTAACTATCCTTCCACCATAAGTATCATCTGTTTGTTTCTTTGTTTTTCTTTTTCCGTAGATTCAGGAATCAGTGCAGTTTTAACTAGGATTTCAGTGTGTACAGAATTCTGAATTAAAATGGCATTCAGCCCTCCTCTGAAGTGATCATGCTAATAATTTTCGAAAATTATCACAGCAAACTTGGCAACAAGAAATCAGCTGAATAAAACTGGTAGCTCAATCAAAGCAAACTGTAAATGTCAGTCACCATCAGCACCCAAGCTGATGAAAATCTAACTGGTATGCAGCACTGGTGGTAGATATACTTTTGTTTTATTCGTTAATCTGTATCAGTAAAATTCCAGCAATTACCGAAATGTGTTTAAAAAAAAAATTCATTCTATGTGTGCTTTTGTGAAGGTGTTGTTATTTGATTATTATTCTCTTTGGTGTTTCCATACTTTGTGCTTTTTTTCTCTCTCCATTTTGAACTCTGTGATTTTTACTCTGTTCATTCCTGTCATGCTGTTGATTTTATTTACTGAATTTTTTTCACAACTTTTTACCACATTTATTTCTTATTAGAGCAGCAGTGAACTTGAATTATTTAGGTTTGTGTGGGTTGGACAGGGAGGTAGGACTGCTGTTGTCTGTGACTGTGCTTTTATTTATCATTGATGTGTAATATTGCATACTGTGAGTGTTTCAGACTGTGAGCATTTGATTTGACAGAACTATTTAAGTGTGTGTCTGTGGTTTGAATTGGAAGAGGTTTGAATGGATACAAAGGGTAAAGTGTAGAGAGAGAGGGTAAAGGTTAGTAGTAGAGAGAGGGTAAAAGGGTGAGGTAGAGGAGAGAGAGGTAAAGGTAGAGAGAGAGAGGGTAAGAGAGAGAGAGTAAGAGAGGTAGAGAGTAGGAGAGAGAGGAGAGGTAGAGAGAGAGGGGAAGGTAGAAGAGATAGGTAGAGAGGGAAGTAGAGAGAGGCAAAGGTAGAGAGAGAGGGGAAAGGTAGAGAGAGAGTTAAGGTAGAGAGAGAGAGAGAGAGAGGGTAAAGGTAGAGAGAGAGGGTAAAGTTAGAGAGAGAAGGTAAAGGTAGAGAGAGAGGGAGTAAAGGTAGAGAGAGAGAGGTAAAGGTAGTAGAGAGGAGGTAAAGGTAAGAGAGAGGGGTAAAGGTAGAGAGAGGAGGAGTAAAGGTAGAGAGAGAGAGAGGAAAGGTAGAGAGAGAGGGAAAGTAGAGAGAGAGTAAGAGAGGGAAAGGTAGAGAGAGGTAAAGGTAGAGAGAGAGAGAGAGAGAGGGTAAAGGTAGGAGAGAGAGAGAGTAAATTTAGAGAGAGAAGAGTAAAGGTAGAGAGGGGTAAAGGTAGAGAGAGAGGGTAAAGGTAGAGAGAGAGGTAAAGGTAGAGAGAGAAGGGTAAAGGTAGAGAGAGGATAAAGGTAGAGAGAGAGAGGGTAAAGGTAGAGAGAGGGGTAAAGGTAGGAGAGAGAGGGTAAAGATAGAGAGGGTAAAGGTAGAGAGAGGGTAAAGGTAGAGAGAGAGAGGGTAAAGGTAGAGAGAAGGTGAAGGTAGAGAGAGAGGGTAAAGGTAGAGAGAGAATAAAGGTAGAGAGAGGGTAAGGTAGAGAGAGAGGGTAAAGGTAGGGAGAGAGAGGTAAAGATAGAGAGAGAGGGTAAAGGTAGAGAGAGGATAAAGGTAGAGAGAGAGAGGGTAAAGGTAGAGAGAAGATGAAGGTAGAGAGAGAGGATAAAGGTAGAGAGAGAGGGTAAAGGTAGAGAGAGGGGGGAAAGGTAGAGAGAGAGAGAGGATAAAGGTAGAGAGAGAGGGGGGAATAGGAGGGGAAAGGGTAATGAGAGGGAGGATCAAAAGACAATTTGTGCAGTTGTGGTTTAGATATGGGGAGGGGATGAGGGACAGTGTGTGTGTGTGTGTGTGTGTGTGTGTGTGTGTGTGTGTGTGTGTTTCTGTCTGTCTGTGTGAGTATATATGTATGTGTTTGTGTCATGAAACCTCAGGAGTATTCTTTCTTATCTTGTCTTCCTCTGTCACTTTAATATGTTATTTTGATAGTGTGTAGGCGGATCAGCAACTTTCTGAGCCAGTAGCCAACAAGAATAAACTAGTCAAGAGTCTTGAGAGTCAGTGCTAACCCTGTTCTGCCATTGGCTGAGATACAAAATAACATGTATTGACTTAGATCACGTATCTGTTTTGATTCCTCTTTCTTATTATTACAGTATTAGATAATGTATTTGTTTTTATTTCTCTTTCTTCTTCTTCCTATTAGATAATGTATTTGTTTCAATTCCTCTTTCTTCTTCTTCCTATAAGATAATGTACTTGTTTCGATTCCTCTTTCTTCTTCTTCCTATAAGATAATGTATTTGTTTCGATTCTTCTTTCTTATAATTACAGTATTAGATAATGTATTTGTTTTTTGATTCCTCTTTCTTCTCCTTCCTATTAGATAATGCATTTGTTTCAATTCCTCTTTCTTCTTCTTTCTATAAGATAATGTATTTGTTTCGATTCCTCTTTCTTCTTCTTCCTTTCTTTTTTTCTCATATGCATGATCCCTAGCCATTGGACACACCTGTCAACTGCTGTCTGTCTGTGTCTGTCAGGGGCGTCCCCTTTCAGATACTGTACTACAGTGACGACCCAGAAGACGTCATCGGTGCCATCGACATCCCGGACAGCTACACCCTCAACCCCCCCGTCACCATCCCCTTTGTGGCAGCGGTGTACAGCCTGGATGGCCATTACCAGGGCATGGTGCCACTGACCGACGGGCTGCTACAGCTGTGTGACACCACGGAAACCATCGCTAATGCCGCTTACCACTTCGGCACTTACTACTCGTACAGTGTAAGACTTGCTGATGGACATGCCAGAGTTGCAAGCAGATTTAGGGGTACATTTGAACTTAAACACACACACGCACATATGCACGTGCGCACACACACACGCATGCACGCGCGCGCACACACGCATGCGCGCACGCGCACACAACACACACACACACACACACTCACACAAACACACACACACGCATATACACACACACGCATATACACACACATGCGCGCGTGCGCGCGCACACACACACACACACACACACACACACACACACACACACACACACACACACACACACACACACACACCAGAGCTGTTTACCCAAGTGATTTCAGTGTGTTTTATTATCACATTTTGTGAAAATACACCAAATACGATGAAAGTAAAACAAAAACCAAAACCAGAACAAAAAACAAACAAACAAATAAGCAAAAATGAAAACAGCACACACACACACACACACACACACACACACACACACACACACACACACAAAGAGAAAAACGCTGAGCTGAAATGTGGACATGAAGTTCATGAGCAGTTATCACACCTTTGGAGTACAACCACAGTGTTGTCTTGATGTGCCCACTGGAATGCTTGGACTAATGAGCAAGGACTCTTGCTAAGTCTCATCTTGTGCAGTCTGCCTCTTTGACAACAAGCCAAAATATTCAACACACAACAGTGAGGCTACAGGTCCTGGAATATCAGGTGAAAAATTAGAATGGTGAGAGAGCAAGGATTTTTCCCCAAGTATGCCAATGAACCAGGTATTAAAGAATCATCTGTCAGAAAAAAAAAACTTGTCCTTGCTTCAGTTACAGTAAATCCAGGAGCACATTTTAGACTTAGTCTGGTTTAGCCCTTTGGGGGGGGGGGGGGAGGTGAAGCCTACCCCCTGTCCTCACCGATGCTTGTTTTATTTGAAAAACAAAAACTGAAGTCGATGTGTTGAAACTTTGCAGGAGCTGATACAAAATCAGCTGCTCAGCCCAAGAGAAGAAAATGTTTTGGTCACGGGGACATCAAACTTTCAAATATGGCAACAGCAAATTTTTGGTTACATTTGTACTCCCAGAAAAGCTAGGGTGAGGTATATGTATAAATATCTGTAAGAAGATAAATCAGGGTGTATGCTGCTCCCAGAAAACTACAGTGTGGGGAGCACTGCATACTTTATCATACCAACAGGAAAACCGTATCATGTGACGCTATACCATTCCAAACGACAATGCACCACAGTATTTCACATGGTACTGTATGGACAGATTGATAGAAATGTGTTTGATTGTGTGTATTGCAGTGCAACATGAAGGCCAAGAGCCTGTGGGATACTGCGAGATATCCACTGGTTTTCTATGACATTTGTATCCTTCACAGACTGTGGGGGCTATTGCTGTCTGTCTGGGTGAAGTGGAGAGGAAGCTAAAAATTCAATAGTTTGTCAGTTTGACTGAGGGGAGGGCCAGGGGGTGGTGGTGGTGGTGGTCTTGGTGGTGGTGTGTGTTGTTCTTTACTGATTTTTGTTCGGAAAACTACTTTTTGTTTTCCCCCCCCTTCAAAAATAAAAGTAGCAATCAATTTTTGGGGGTATGTTTATTCCAGAATATATATATTCTCAATCAGATCAAAGGGAAAGGTAGCCTTATAGCAAAAAAAAGAAAAAAAGAAAAGAAAAAAAAAACTTGCTCAGGATGTGAGAGAATCCATAACTTGTAAAATAAGCCACAGCAACTATGCAGTTACTCATGGCAAATTTCTGTGGAAACATCCATATGACAGGTTGACAAAAACATAGCAGACAAAAGAATAGCTGCATACTGTGGTGACACTGTGTCTGTGGCTGATAAAATCTGACACAGAGAATTATGTTATGACGAGTAAGTTATGCAATACAGTATTGTAGAAAGAAGCAGAATATGTATTTGGGTCATGGCTAATTGCAACAACAGAGTATAGAATTATGATGTAATAAGTTTAGGAAAAAATTAAACCAGAAGTAAAATACAAAATTCATGCATCTACCGCATGTTTTTTCCTCCTTTCTTTTAGTGGATGGGTTTGTTCCCCCTCCCTCTCCCTCCCCCTGCCTTCTTCCCCCTCCTCACAGTATTCAGTATATGTTGATACATTCGCCATTCATGTGTGCATCAACAAGTGTGTAAAATACTGTTTATTCAGTATATGCTGATATGTTTGCCATTCATGCATGCATCAACAAGTGTGTAGAATACTGTTTACTTTGTATATGTTGATATGTTTGCCATTCATGCGTGCATCAACAAGTGTGTAGAATACTGTTTATTCAGTATATAAGCGATATGTTCGCCATTCATGCTTGCATCAACAAGTGTGTAGAAATCTGTTTATTCAGTATATGCTGATATGCTTGCTATTCGTGCTTGCATTCACATTGTATAGAATACTGTTTATTCAGTATATGCTGATGTGCTTGCTATTCGTGCTTGCATTCACATTGTATAGAATACTGTTTATTCAGTATCTGCTGATGTGTTTGCCATTCATAATTGCATCAACAGTGTGTAGAATACTGTTTTGATGGTGTTTTAATGTTTGTTTGTTTTTTTATTATTATTTATGTGCATCCCTGGCTTTTTTGTGTTATGGGTGGTGTAGATACCCACTGTACAAAGTTTGAAAAAAAATTTTTTCAAATGTCCATGGAACTTGATGACTTTGACTCTTGCAAGATTTGAAATACGAGGATCAGGGACAGAAGCGACTGTACAAGATTCCTCTGCGCATCATGAATGTTCGTGATCAGTCGGACAAGCTTGCAAACGCAGGTGTAGTATGACTGTTTTCTTTCAAACCACAGCTAATAAAGATGTTAACAACAAGCAGCTCTCTTTGATTCCAGAGTCTTTTTCAAGCCTTCAGTGTTTTCAGTTTTTTAAAACTTTACATGCAGATCAATGATTCATGCTGTTCGGAAAGATTCAGAGGGTAGAGGTATTCTAAAGCTTAATGTGGAGAACACCAGTCACCAAAGCAGAAACTGAAATGTATTGTATCATTTCATTATCCTTGACCTCTTAGACCCATTGGTAGTGTGACATATTATTACTGTTATTAATATTATTATTATTATCATTATAACTATTATTAGAGACTTTTTATAGCGCATGTCCTTGGCTAGAAACAAAACTCTTAGTGCTTTACAGTCCATGCTGTCTTCGGGCTGCCTACCTAGGTAGAGCCAACTGAAAAGCCACTTGCTGTTGCTACATTCAGTCGTTTCCCATTTCATTCAGGCTAATGTCGGTCACTCTGTCATTCTTTCATTTTTCATCCACAGAGAGTGCATGCTATTTGTAGACATGTCATCCATAATAATGGCCAGACTGGCCTTCCCATCCAAGAGTTGGTGATGGGATTTTACGTGCATGCAAGATGTTATGCATGTGTTCACATGCTAAGTTTATAATCTCATTGGAAGATTTCTGGGAAATGGAGTTTTAACCAATAACTTGAAGGAAAAGTCTCCCTACACTGAAACAGCCCAGCGAAGATTTGAACCTGTAGCCCCAGGATCACCAGTATCACGAGTCTAACAGTCTACCAACTGAGCTATTCTGGCCCCCACATATCCTCAGTCCTGATCCACTGGTGGTCTAAATGTCAGTCATATCAGTTGAGTGGACAGTGGGGAATTACTAGGAGATGTCCCTCTCCATCTTCTCTCAAACAGTATCCCGCAGCGTGCTGAGCACCTTCATGGCCTTATTGTACTGAACGCTGACATGGTTTACAAGATTTGAAGTGTATATCTGATTTTTGGCATGTGTGTATATGTGTATGCTTACATACATGAAAAGAAACCAAATACTAAAAGAGTCTGCAAAGATGTTGAGCCTGGAGATAGTGGAAAAAAGAAGAAAGAAAAGAATCCTGGTTCTTACTTGCCAACCGTCAGATCATGCCAAGGTTCAGGCTTATGACTGTCAGATCTCGATCTGATGCACTAACCACGTGGGCCATGCCTCAGATCATATGTGGCATCAAGAACAAAACATGCCATCAGCAGGCGTCAGTCTCAGTGGTGATGGAGATTGCACTGGTGCTGAGAAAGGTGGTGTGGTGTGTGGCAGGTTCTGTGAACGACTGGAAGATCACCCGGCGCATGTTCATGGTGGACAACCAGATGAGCATCCCCTCCACCACAGGTCAGTCATGTGGCTTTCTTCTCCTCCTGCTTCTTACGTTTCTTGTGTTCTTCTCTTTGACCTGTATTTGTGTGCCTTAACCTTTTCGTGACGCGCCGTGCAATAGTGACAGCAACTCGGTCAACCCATTCATGACGAGCCGTTCTCTGGTGACGGCAACGCTGCTGTACTCCCTGGACGTGCCGTGCCTCCGTGACGGCACAACTATAAAAAATTCCCATGTTCTCTCGTGTACCGTCTAGGGGATGCAGCTGCCATAAATATTTAGAATAGGGTTCTAGCCACTGGAAGGGTAAGTTTACATGCACTAGTGATGACCTTTGTGACCCCAGAGTAGTCCGAACAAAGAGACCCGTCTGGCACTGAGAAGGCACGTGTGGAATTTCCTGCTTCACCAACATATCGGGCAGAAGCAGAATGACATGTGGTGTTAGAAGTGGTTCAGCAAAGTGGTTGGATGAGGGGGGGTAAAGGTGTACAGTTTATTGAAAAGAATCTGAGCTTGGTTTATTTGCTCTGTGTATTTAATAGTTTTATAAGTCTTATCATCTGAAGCCAAAACAGTGAAAAGTGTGTACTGTGTGCAATGATTTAATTTCCTTTTTAAAACAAAAAGAAATTCACTTGGATTACATATATTGAATACCTCAGGCTTTCTCTGCATCTGTTCAAAGTATGAGCGAAGTTTTATGCCCCTTTTCTTCCTCATCTGCTGTTGTCATACTAACCAAACAAATGTAAACAAGATTGTGTTCTCCTACATTTTACTTATGTTGTTTCCGTAACTGTAGCGTTGCTATTTTACCCAAAATGTATTCAATTCTATGCTCATTACAAAGTTCGCGTTTTACCCTTTCCGTTGATATATAACAATTGCTTGTTAGGTTTATATTAGGAGATGTAAAGTAAAATCAAAAAGTGCGAAAATCACGCGTCGACAGCGGTTGTAAGTACTTGCGGTGCACGTTTCTGCAGGGAAGTGACGTTGCTCTGCCAGGTCTGGAAAGTGTTAGGAAGTTGTGGGCTGCAGTTCCCGTGAGTCCCAATCACCATTATCATTATTATTATAATCACTGCCTTCTCTCCTGTCTGTTCTTCTTCTTGTCCTTTTCTTTCTTCTCTTCTTTTTTTCTATATTATCCCCCTCTCTCTTTCTTTGCTGTCTTTTTTTATGCTCCATCCTCCTGTCTCTCTGTCCCTTCCTCTGCAGCCTCCCTTCTCTCTTTCTTTACCTTCTTTCTCATCCTCCATCAATCTCTCTTTGCCTTCTTCCTTCATCCGTCCCCTAGCCTTTTTTTTTTTTTTTTTTTTGCTTTTTCCTCTGCTTTATCCTTCCATCTACCTTTTTTTTCACCTTCTTCCTTATCCCCCTTTCTCTCTTTCTCTGCCTTTTTCCTTAGTGTTTTTGATGCCTCTTCTCCCTGTCTTTGCATTCTTCCTGATCCTCTCTCATCCGTCTTTGCCTTCTTCCCTCATCCATCTATACCTTTTTTCTGCTTTTGTTTTTGCCTTATCCTTTCATCTTCCTTTTTTTTTCTCACCTTTTTCCTTATCCTGCTCTTCCTGTCATTCTCTGCCTTTTCCGTTATCCCTGTTCTTCTCTTTCTTTACCTTCTTTTTCATACCTCTTCTCTCTGTCTTTACCTTCTTCCGTATCCTTCCCTCTTCTCTGTTTCTTTGACTCCTTTCTCCGCTGCCCCCTTTCTCTCGTTCTTTCTTTCTTTCTTTTTTTCTTTCTCTGCAGTCTTCCGTCTCCCCACCTCCTCTCTCTTCATCCTTTCTCAACCCCCCGCTTTCCTCCCAAGTTTTTCTTTGCCCATTTCTCAAGCTTGCAAAGTCTGCTTTCATAGTTTCAATGACGATTGATTATATTTCCTTTTCGTACACTTTTTTTTTATTCCCTGGAAAGCCATTACAGCTCCAGTCAGGACGAGAAGTGTTTTAATAAATAGTGTTTGGAATGACTTGCGACAAGGGGCCTGCGTGAACTGCACCAACAAACAATCCAAGTGATGACTGCTCGTGTTTCATGGGAGGTCTGTTAACAGTCTTTATTCGTTGCCTAACCTTAATGGGAAGGAGGGCGTTGTTTAAAGCCCATAGACCACTGACTCAGTAATGCTGTTTCACTGTGTTTGTTTCCAGCCAGCACGACTTCTCATTGTTAAGGCGCTTGGTCTGATAAGGCCATCAAGCCAGCAAGCCACACAGCAGGAAAAAGGCACTCTGTGCATGACTGAGTGACATTTTCTGGCTCTAAAGATCAGAAAATAACAGCATGTTTGTCCTCCCTCATCCTGCCAAGATCTTCTGGAACTTGTCTTTTGTATTGGTCTCCATTTTTGTTGATTCAGGAATTAACAAAAAACCCCAGTATTCATTATTTAGCCGAGGGGAGGATGAGGAAGAAGGTGGTGGCTATGGCTGGTTGTTGTGGTGTGGTTGTTGGTTTTGCTTTGTGATGGACTCGCCCCCCTTTCCTGTTCCACGTGTCATCAGTGTTGTCAGATGATTGTGCAAACAGGACTGGTTGTTTGTTGTGCCTTGAAGTGGATTCTCCCCCTTTCCTGTACCATGTGCCATCAGTGTTGTCACATGACTGTGCACTCAGGACTGGTTGGTTGTTGTGTCTTGTGGTGGATTCTCTCCCTTTCTTGTTCCATCCGTCATTGGTGTTGTCACATGACTCTGCAAACAGGACTACTGTGTTAATACATCCAGGTCATCTCCTTGGCTGTTGAGTTTGTTCCACACTGTGTGTGTGTCTGTGTCTGTGTGTGTGTGTGCGTGTGTGTGTGTGTGTGGCGTGTATGTGTGTGTGTGTGTGTGTGTGTGGCGTGTATGTATGTGTGTGTGTGTGGTGTGTATGTACATGTGTAGTGTGTGTGTGTGTGTGTGGTGTGTATGTGTGTGTGTGTGTGTGTGTGTGTGCGTGTGTGTGTGTGGTGTGTGTGTGTGTGGGGGTGTGTATGTACATGTGTGTGTGTGTGTGGTGTGTGTGTGTGTATGTGTGTGTGTGTGTGTGTGTGTGGTGTGTATGTACATGTGTGTGTGTGTGGTGTGTGTGTGTTTGTGTATGTGTGTGTGTGTGTGTGGTGTGTATGTACATGTGTGTGTGGTGTGTGTGTGTGTGTGTGTATGGTGTGTATGTACATGTGTGTGTGCGCGCTTGCATTTTTAGGCCTTGACATGCTTTAAAGGACAAAGGTTAGAATAAGGGTCAGTCAGATGACCAGGCTGGGTGCGGAAAAATACCAGCTTACTACAGTTTTATTTCAAGCTAAGTTTGAAAAGATATTTGACTTTGTTTTATCCTCGTCACAGGAGAGACTGGCACGGAAGACGACAGCACAGGACCGCCAGAGGCACTGTACGTGCGTTATGCCAAGGAAATCAAACTATACATCGAGCTGCAGTCGGACACATCGGACGGCAGGATTGAGGTTCCGTACTTCATCATCGACTACGATGAGGTGTCTCTGGAGGATGCCAACAACGGGGCTAGTGTGAAGGTGGGTCATTGATTGTCTCCTCCTTCCGGCTTCATCTTGTGTGTTCGGTTTGAAAGAATGTGGATACACACTTATTGGAATTTTAATTTTTTATTATTTTTTATAAACTATTTTGATTAAGAACTAAAAGAGGTGCTTGTCAGTGTGGTGCAGCAATATTACATCATGCATTGTGGCGATGATGTCTCCCCCTGAAGATACACACCATCTACCTGTTTCTTAGAGTGGTGCGGCAAGATTACTCCATGAATTGTGGCGATGATGTCTAGGTACACACCATCTACCTGTTTCTTCTTAGTGTGGTACAGCAAGATCACTCCATGCAGTATAGAGATAATGTGTCTTTCAGTATTGTGCATTAAGATCACTACATGCAGTGTAGAGATAATGTGTCTTTTGTCTCTATGCAGTGTGGAGATAATGTGTCTTTCAGTATTGTGCATTAAGATCACTACATGCAGTGTAGAGATAATGTGTCTTTTGTCTCTATGCAGTGTGGAGATAATGTGTCTTTCTACAGATACATCAGCCTCAGTATTGTGCATCAAGATCACTCCATGCTGTGTGGAGATAATATGTCTTTTGTCACTATGCAGTGTGGAAATAATGTGTCTTTCAGTATTGTGCATTAAGATCACTCCATGCAGTGTAGAGATAATGTGTCTTTCAGTATTGTGCATTAACCCGTTCACTGCTTGAAAATGTTACAAACAAAGGCTTTCCCAGTGCCAGGGAAATCTAATGATTTGGGGGTAATAATTAACAAAAAATTCTAGCTCAGAAACTACAAAAGATATAACAATGAAATATATATGATTTTTGAAGGAAATTGAATGAAGATTTTGAATCTGGGCTTCTTTTGTTTTAATTTTGATAATAAAAAAATATTTAGGCATTTAGATTTGGATAGATTTTTTTGCACGATCAAAAACATATGTATTTACCACTACAGCTTCACATCCAAAAAAGAACTCAGAGCAAAAAAGTTGAAAATAAAGTTTGTATTGTCACACTACACATGTAAATGAAAGTAAAACAGTTTAGAAGTCGATCAAGACGCTCACACACTCTATGCAGACAGGTCAGTCCACGACCACGCCCCCTCCCCCCACCACGCCCCCTTGCTGGACTTCAACCCTCTCTTTCACTCCTCCTCTTCTCCTACCTTTCCCTCTGCCCCGTGTCACGCCGCGAGCAGGCCACGCTCCCCTCTCATGCTGACTATCACATCACTGGCCACTGGCACGCAGTGCAGAGTACACACTAGGCGAGCTCGTTCGACACTGGCAAACCAGTCAGCTGAACACACACTAAGGTCACACAGCCCGACTCAATAACTGATGAATACGGTCGGCAATTCCATCACAATCATCATCTCACCTTCATGCTCCAGTAAGTTGTTGAATAAAAGATTATTGTCTTTGTCAAAAATGATTAGCAGAGCCTGCTCAGCTGTGTAAATACGTTGATTTGGTCACTCCGCTTGTCGAAGGTTGCGCCGCCATCTTTGCAAGCGAGACGAAGTGCTGGCTGGTCATCCAGTCAGTGATGAGAATAAATGGGCTTTCCCCTCACGTATGGTCATTTGCATATCGTTTTAATACTACAGACATATAAGGCTTACTACGCACACTCTATTTAAGTCCGTTGATAGAAATAGTAACGAATGAAAATTCAAGAAAAATGCATGACGTCAGTGGACGGCCCATAGGCACTGGGAAAGCATTTTTACTTCGGCGTCAGCTGACGGCTTAAAGGCACTCTTCGGGTTAAGATCACTCCATGCAGTGTAGAGATAATGTGTCTTTCAGTATTGTGCATCAAGATCACACTCCATGCAGTGTAGAGATAATGTGTCTTTCAGTATTTGCATTAAGATCACTCCATGCAGTGTGGAGATATGTGTCTTTCAGTATTGTGCATTAAGATCACTCCATGCAGTGTGGAGATAATGTGTCTTTCAGTATTGTGCAGTAAGATCACTCCATGCAGTGTAGAGATAATGTGTCTTTCAGTATTGTGCATTAAGATCACTCCATGCAGTGTGTAGATAATGTGTCTTTCAGTATTGTGCATCAAGATCACTCCATGCAGTGTGTAGATAATGTGTCTTTCAGTATTGTGCATCAAGATCACTCCATGCAGTGTGGAGGTAATGTGCCTTTCAGTATTACACCTCAAGATCACTCCATGCAGTGTGGAGATAATGTGTCTTTGTACAGATACATCAGCCTCAATATTGCGCATCAAGGTCACAATATGGAGTGTGGAGACAATGTGTCTTTTGTCTCTATGCAGTGTGGAGATAATGTGCCTTTGTACAGATACATCAGTCTCAGTATTGTGCATCAAGATCACTCCATGCAGTGTGGAGATAATGTGTCTTTTGTCTCTATGTAGTGTGGAGATAATGTGTCTTTGTACAGATACATCAGCCTCAGTATTGTGCATCAAGATCACTCTATGCAGTGTGGAGATAATGTGTCTTTGTACAGATACATCAGCCTCAGTATTGTGCATAAAGATCACTCCAGGCAGTGTGGAGATAATGTCTTTGTACAGATAAATCAGCCTCAGTATTGTGCATCAAGATCACTCCAGGCAGTGTGGAGATAATGTGTCTTTGTACAGATACATCAGCCTCAGTATTGTGCATAAAGATCACTCCAGGCAGTGTGGAGATAATGTGTCTTTGTACAGATAAATCGGCCTCAGTATTGTGCATCAAGATCACGCCATGCAGTGTGGAGGTCATGTCTTATGCTGAAGGTGCACCTAGTCTACCTGTTTCCCTGGAGTAATGCTTCAAGACCACTCCGTGCGATGTTGATATGCCTCTTCCATAGGGTGCACTTGCTCCTTCTGTGTCATCAGCCGGTGTAGTACATAAAGATCAGCCCATGCAGTGTGCAGACGATGTATCCTGATGAAGATGCAGTTCATGTACCTGTTTCCCCTTGTGTGGTGCATGAAGAATCACTCACTGCAGTGTACAAATAATGCGTCTTCCTGGAAGCACACATCGTCTGGCCTTTATGATGTTTTGAAGAGTGATATGTCAAGATCATTTCATGGGAAGTGGAGATAATGTTGGGTTTTTTTTTTCTGAAGATATAACATCTTGAGAATAGATTTGAGTGTGGTTCTATTATTTTCTATTTTGTTTTTAAGAATTATTATGGTGAAAAGTTGATATATTAATGTTCCACAAACAAGAGCTGTCAGTATGTGAATGTGTTGGTAATTTTTAAAAAATGTAAGATTTTTATCCAGAGATCTAAGCTGCAGTGTTATGGTTTGAAAATATTATTTAGCGTGGGCAACGATAGGGAGAAATATCATTCATCATATTGCATTGAAATGCTTGAGTGTTATCTGCCATGTGGCATCATTAGGATTAAATAATGTCTGTCATATGGCACTAAGAGAATCAAATATTATCTGCCAGATGCCAGCAATGGAGTTTAGCATGTAGCATCAAAACAGTGAAATATTAGCCACCATGTAGCTGCAGTAGGGTTTAGTAGTATGTGCCGTGATGCATCAAGAATCTGATTTGAACTGTGACAGCAAAATAATAATAATAATAATAATGAATACTTATATAGCGCCTATTCTCCGCTAGAGACCAAGCTCTAAGCGCTTTACAATCAACACTCATTTACACAACGGGCTGCCTACCTGGGTAGTGCCGACTGAAGAGCTGCCAGCTGGCGCTTCATTCAGTCGTTTCCCGTGTCATCCAGTCAGTATCGTTCAATATCGTTCACTCAATTTCCTTACTTCCTTCATTCTTTCCATTTCTCACGCAGGGTGCATGCTATGTGTAACGTGTCATCCATACCAACGGCCAAACTGGCCTACTCTTCCGAAAGTTGGTGATGGGATTTTACGTGTGTGCAAGATGTTATGCGTGCATTCACACACGGAACCTCGGTTTATAGTCTCATTCGAAGGACTGTATGGGAAATGGAGTCAGAACCAATGTTAACTCCGAGGGAAAAATCCCCCTGTACCGAAACGCCCCTGGCGGAGGTTCGAACCCGCAACCCCAGGATCACCAAGATTACGAGTCCGGCGCTCTACCAACTGAGCTATTCCGGCTCCATGATTAGAATCTATTCGCCTAAACTGCAGTGAAATGGTAGAATGTTTTCTTTTATTTGGCATTGTAGATCAGGTTACATAAAGGTTAGCTTCGACAATGCTGCAGCAGGTTAGCATCAACGATACAGTTAGCATTGACAATTCTACAGCAGGTTAGCATCGACAATATGGTTAGCATCGACAATACTGCAGCAGGTTAGCATCAACAATACGGTTAGCATCGACAATGCTGCAGCAGGTTAGCATCAACAATAGGGTTAGCATCAACATTACTGCAGCAGGTTAGCATCGACAGTACGGTTAGCATTGACAACTCTACAGCAGGTTAGCATTGACAATACGGCTTGCATCGACAATACTGCAGCAGAAAATTGAAATGTTATCAGCCAGGTTGCAGGAAAAGAGTGAACTGTTTGAGGGTGATCCATCTGGGGCTGCTGTTTCAGGTGACCTTCAAGACAGACTACTCCATGTCTTGGGGATTCTTCCGGAGGAACTTCCAGATTGCTGCGGGAACGTTGGGCTCCCTGGCGGCGCTGTACGCAGGCTTCCGCAGCTGGGTGTGGTCCAAACGTGCCGGTCGTCTCTCCATCGACTTCCCCACACTGGTCAACTTCGTGTTCTTCATGGCGGGGTCCTTGTCCAACATGTTCTTTGTCATCACCTTCTCCATGGCCTTCTTTTGGTTCATCTTTTTCAAGGTACTTCATTGAGTCATTTTCTGTTTTGATGTTGATCAGTCTTGTTAAGGATGATTGTGCTGAGTGGTTAGCAGTATGTGGGTATGTGTGAGTGTGTGTTTGTGGGTATGTGTGAGTGTGTGTTTGTGGTTTGTGGGTATATGTGAGTGTGTTTGTGGTTTGTGGGTATGTGTGAGTGTGTGTTTGTTGTCTGTGGGTATGTGTGTTTGAGGTTTGTGGGTATGTGTGAGTGTGTTTGTGGTTTGTGAGTATGTGTGAGTTTGTGGTATGTGGGTATATGTGTGTTTGTGTGTGTGTGTGTGAGTGTGTGTTTGTGGGTATGTGTGAGTGTGTGTGGTTTGTTGTGGTATGTGTGAGTGTGTGTGTTTGTGGTTTGTGGGTGTGTGTGAGTGTGTGTGTTTGTGGTTGTGGGTATGTGTGAGTGTGTGTTTGTGGTTTGTGGGTATGTGAGTGTGTGTGTTAGTGGGTATGTGTGAGTGTGTTTGTGGTTTGTGCGTATGTTTGTGTTTGTAGTTTGTGGGTATGTGTGAGTGTGTTGTTTGTAGTTTGTGGGTATGTGTGAGTGTGTGTTTGTAGTTTGTGGGTATGTGTGTGTGTGTGTTTGTGGATATGTATGAGTGTGTGTTTGTAGTTTGTGGGTATGTGTGAGTGTGTGTTTGTAGTTTGAGGGTATGTGTGAGTGTGTGTTTGTAGTTTGTGAGTATGTGTGAGTGTGTGTTTGTAGTTTGTGGGCATGTATGAGTGTGTGTTTGTGGTTTGTGGGTATGTGTGAGTGTGTGTTTGTAGTTTGTGGGTATGTGTGAGTGTGTGTTTGTAGTTTGTGGGTATGTGTGAGTGTGTGTTTGTAGTTTGTGGGTATGTGTGTGTTTGTGGTTTGTGGGTATGTGTGAGTGTGTGTTTGTAGTTTGTGGGTATGTGTGAGTGTGTGTTTGTAGTTTGTGGGTATGTGTGAGCGTGTGCTTGTGGTTTGTGGGTATGTGTGAGTGTGTGTTTGTGGTTTGTGGGTATGTGTGTTTATGGTTTGTGGGTATGTTTGTGGTTTGTGGGTATGTGTGAGCGTGTGCTTGTGGTTTGTGGGTATGTGTGTGTTTGTGGTTTGTGGGTATGTTTGTGGTTTGTGGGTATGTGTGAGCGTGTGCTTGTGGTTTGTGGGTATGTTTGTGTTTGTGGTTTGTGGGTATGTGTGAGCATGTGTTTGTGGTTTGTGGGTATGTGTGTGTCTGTGGTTTGTGGGTATGTGTGAGCGTGTGCTTGTGGTTTGTGGGTATGTGTGAGCGTGTGTTTGTGGTTTGTGGGTATGTTTGTGTTTGTGGTTTGTGGGTATATGTGAGTTTGTGTTTGTGGGTATGTAGGAGTGTGTGTTTGTGGTTTGTGGGTATGTGTTTGTGGGTATGTGTGTGGGGTTTTTGTGTGTGTGTGTGTGTGTGTGTGGTGTGTGTGTGTGTGTGTGTGTGTGTGTGTGTGTGTGTGTGTGTGTGTGTGTGTGTGTGTGCATGTGCAGGGTTCCTTACTGCACACTAGTTTGCATCATTTACGCACAAAACTGAAGATTTGACGTTTAGTTAAAGCCAGTTCTTTTTTGCAGTACACATGTTTCATGTAGGCCCATGTCAGAAGTGATCTGCTGAATAACCAGCGCTTAGATACTGTGTCCTTAAATAACCAGCAAGTTATACAAGCAACGTTGTACAGTAGTTATGACAAAGCATGCAAAGTAGCCTCCCTTCTTTTGTTGTGACCATGGCTGACGTCCAAACAACAATGACAGGCATTGCTTTTCAGTGGGTGGTTGCAAGTCCCAGGAAGGACAATGAGTGTGTCTGCTTGGGATTGTTTCATCAATGTAAAATGCTGGTCTTTTGGTTATATGTGTATTTTTTTCTTTTTCTTTTTTTTTTTATCCATGTTGATCTCTCAGTCATATCAATTTCTCTTAACCCTCATAAACAACAATGACAGGCATTGCTTTTCAGTGGGTGGTTGCAAGTCCCAGGAAGGACAATGAGTGTATCTGCTTGGGATTGTTTCATCAATGTAAAATGCTGGTCTTTTGGTTATATGTGTATTTTTTTCTTTTTCTCTTTTTTTTTTTATCCATGTTGATCTCTCAGTCATATCAATTTCTCTTAACCCTCATGTTGCTTTTCTGTTTGTTTGTTTTTTTCTTCTTTGAAGCAGATGTTGAAAATACTAGGTTTCTTCAGCTTTTGTGGTCTGATTTCAGCGTTTCCTAGTTTTCATGCTGAGTAGAGGTCAGATAACCTTGATTATTTTTCTGTAGAAGTCAAAGGTACAGGGTGAGTACAGTCCTAAAGCTGCCTGTGGTAAAAACTTCATGAGGTTTTTAGACTTTCTCTCTTAGCTGAGGATCACAATGTTTCTGAGCAGTTTATTTCTCCCTCCTCTGCTTTATGACCTTAAAGAAGTTCTTATTTATGTGAATTTCCCTTTTGGCTGGCACTCTGGTCTGTCAGGAAAACAGAGTCCAAACCAATATGAAAAATGTTAGCTTGTAAGTCTCTTTTTTTCTGTGTTCCAGTCATAGCACTAAAGATGCAGTACTGGCATGGCAAAATCTGCAGTCTGCTGCAGGTACGCCTTTCTGACCTTCTTTGACCCACCAGGGCTGGCCAGAAGGGATGTGTCTGAGCTGAAAACGAAGGTTGAGCAGTCCATTTCAGTGCAACGTAACACTTGAATCTTTGAGGGAGACCATGTGTAATGAAAGTCTGATCACCGTGGCTGCTGATCAAGTGAGCTGACAAGGACTAGTTTTCATGGAGATGTCCAGAATTGAATTAGCTAGTGATGAATGGGACTGTGGAAAGGTTATCTCTTGATCAGTAGGTTGACCTGTCGTGGATGCACTTTTGCTGACTTATGGGAAGACCAGCGAATTCTTTTTGCTTTCAATCTTTGCCCCCCCCCCACCTTTTGAAAAGAAAGAGGGAGAAATACAGTTTTACTTTAAATTTACACAATTTTGATTTCATGCGCACTCACACACACACATGCAACACATATGCACACACACAGAAACGCATATGTGTGCACACACATGCACACACACACACACACACACACACACACACACACACACACACACACACACACACACACACACACGCACATACACACACACATATTACCTGATGTACACTAACCCCAGTGCTGTGCCTTCAGCGACAGGACGTGGTGTACCTGGTCCATCCAGACGGCATTGTGGTGAAGGAATGGGAAAGCCTCATAATAGCTGCCTTCACTCTGCGCTGTGCTGCCCTCATCCATACCATCGTCATGCAGTGCTCCGCCGACGTCTTCCTCATCGACTGGGAGCGGCCTCGGGGGGTTCACAAAGGTCAGGACGGCAAGAAGATGGCAGAGGTGCCCGTCTCCATCTGGAGAACCTACTTTGTGGCCAACGAGTGGAACGAGATCCAGACCATACGCAAAATCCACTCCAACCTTCAGGTGAGGTCCTTTGTTGTTAGGTGATGACCTCCCCAAAGTGATGGGCAGGTGAAGTTCAGCCACAAGTAACAACCAGTGGTGGGAGTCGTTCAGGACAAATGAGTTTTCTGCAACTTGGCAAAGCCATGAAAATTCAATGGATTTCACTGTTTTTGCTTAAACCAAGTTGATAAATTTCTTATCCTGTTCTGTTATTCAAGCGGCAGCATTACAACTTCCAAGTCCTTTTTTGTTTGCGAAATGGCCTTTATACAACTGAAACACATTGGAACTGAATGAGTAACTTCATTTTCAAATATACAGAAACCAGTTATATACCATTGGAAAGGTGTTTCTTGTCACTTCTTTTAAAATGTCTTAAAAGTGCAACTTATCTGTCATTTTGCGGGAGGTCATCACGTATTAGACAAGTCAACTTAAACTTTTGTACATCAAATTTCCCAGCCTGAAGACCAGGGATTGAAATCCTGACAGCGCCTGAGCATGAGTTCATCATCGCAGAAGTCTTCAGGCACATGTAGCCATCTGTAACCGATGCATGTAGACTGATTCCACAGTTCAGGAGAAGGGATTCTTGCATGTGTTGAGAGTTTGACCCAGCAGTTAACAGTCGGGGTTAGCAAAGCCATAGGAACCCTCCTTTTGGTGAAGTTAGTCTGTTCCTCCCCTGTGGAGGACCATAATGAACCGAAGGGTTCTTTGGAGTTCTTGGCCTGGTCTTTGAATGCACATTTTTCTGTTTAAATACAAATCAGTCTGTTCACTTTACTCATTCATTTGGCTGAAAGACTGAGAAGGAAAGGGAAGCTAGCAAGAATTAATCTTCAGTCACACAAAGAACTGTGCTGTGTGCTGCACTAAAGACTAGCAGTGGGCCAGCTTTGAGCTGTGAGAGGTGGGTACACCAAAAGCAGGGGTCGCTGGCAGTGACAGCCGCATGATGAGAAGGTTTACATCTACTACTGTAGAACTAGCCGTATTACGAGTGACAGTTGCAGAGATAGTGCTAGCCATGAGTGATGATAGCTATGTGAACCATTGCTGCTGCTTGGCGCTTGCATGACCTGCATGACTATCACTGGTGCTGTGGCCCCCTCTCCTGTAACTGATGTCATCCGTCTGATGGAGCGGCTACAATGCAACTCACAGCTGTCTGTGTGGCAGTAGCATTATTTCAAGAGACTGAGAAATATAGTTGATAGCCGGTGAGAATTATTATAACAGATAACATAATGGAGCTGACAGTCTCGACATTCACTGGAGACGGAGCTGAAAGGTGATGAGAGTGATTGCGATGGACTGTGAGAAGGAACTGATCAGTGATGAACATTATGACAACAGACTGTGGATAGAAGAAGGCACATACACCTTGTTGCATTTCTCAAAATCAGCTGGGAGTGAGTCGCAAATGGATAGAGCTTTTAATCAGAAGTGTCTTTAGCTAAAATGTTTCTTCTTCCTTGTCAGTTGCTTTATTGAAAACCTGTAAATGCAGAGTTTCGTTTTTGCATTGCGTATTTCTTATGTCTGGTACCCGTTGAGCTGACTCTGAATGACAAATAGTAAGTGACAGGACAAAATGAATTCATACCTGTCATTTCCCGCTGGGCCACATGCATGACGTGTGTGTGCAGATCTTTTGTGTGGTGTTCTTGCTGCTGGTGGTGGGCTTTGAGAACACGACCACCATGGACCCCTTCGGCACCGTGGACAAGGACTCTGGAAGCTACCTGGCCAGCCAGTCCTTCATCTACCGCTACGCCTTGGCTGTCTTGGTCTACATCCTTGTGGGTCCGTGCTTGCTTCCTCTCCGCACCTTCATCTGTAGTTTTATCAATGAATTGTTTTATTTTGAATGTAGCTGAAGTTTGTGTATGAACGCATGTGGTTTTGTGTGCACGTGCATTTACTTGCAACATGTGCTTGTACATATCCTGTTATACATTTTGGCTTCAGCTCATGTAAAGTGTTTAAAAAAATTAAAAAGAAAATAAATACACTCAAGAACTACTCAGCGTCAAACAATTTTTGTTACTGAGAAGCAAGATGTGTACAGTCATACACAGAAACATTTTACTGCGACTCAGTGAAAACTTTGTTCCAAGATCCGCCAGCTGAGGTGATTTTTTTTTTCTATAAGGAAATCCGTATTTCAAATTTGATATGACTTATTTTAAACATTGTTGGTGACTGACCTTGCTTTAGATCAGTTCCTGACCCATAGCCTTATTCTTTCCATCCTTACAAGTGTGCATGCACATTGTGTGTGTGTGTGTGTGTGTGTGTGTGTGTGTGTGTGTGTGTGTGTGTGAGTGTGTGTGTGTGTGAGTGAGTGTGTGTGTGTATGTATGTGTGTGTGTGTGTGTGTGTGTGTGTGTGTGTGTGTGTGTATTGTGTGTGTGTGTGGTGTGCGTGTGTGTGCGCGCGCGCTTGTGCCCTCATTCATCATCACCCTGATGGTAGCAAAAGTGGCAACACCATATGAACAAACATAAAAACACAGCTCTGTGCTGTAGCTGTCGAGCCTGTGTGTGGTTTCAGCGGTGGTGCAGTGGGTGTTCTTCACCTTCATCTACGAGCGCTTTGTGGAGGACAAGATCCAGCAGTTTGTGGACCTGTGCTCCATGAGCAACATCAGCGTCTTCGTCATGGCCCATGCCCACTTCGGCTACTACATCCATGGCCGCTCCGTCCACGGCAAGGGAGACACTGACCTCAAGGAGATGACGGAGATGATGAAAAGAGAGGAGGTGAGAGCAGGAGGAAGAGGGTGGTGGTGGTGGTGATGGTGACAGATCTGAAAAATGTTGTGGTTAAAATGACATTGTCCCATCCCATTCTCAACTGCTCTACGGTCTAACCCTATTTAGGTTCAATGTACTTGAAGGAGTTAACAGAAGTCACATTTGGGAACTCTTCCAGCTTTGACAGGAAATACTTTTTTCTTTTTTCTTTTTAGTTGAAAAAAGAATAATAATAATAATAATAATAATGTATGGATTTTATATAGCGCAATTCTTGGGATCAACTCATTGTGCTCAGCACACACTCAAACACTCGCACTAACATGTGTTCACACACACACGCTCACACACACACACACACACACACGCTCACACACACACACACACACACACCTACCGACACAGGCGCACTTATCAAGTTCATCGGTTCAAGCGTAAACAATACAGTTATGCATGCAGTACATAAAAAGTCAGGTCATAATAATAGACACAGCATTCAGATATTATGGTTGAAGAAGGCTTTCCTAAAGAAGTATGTTTTTAACTCTGACTTGAATTTAGATAATGTAGGCAGGTCACGTAAGCTGTCAGGAAGAGAATTCCAAAGAGTGGGCGCACTAAAGCTAAATGCTCTCTCACCGACTGTCTTTAACGAGCGCCTAGGAATTTTCAGAAGTTTTTGAGAAGATGAGCGAAGAGACCGAGAAGTTTGATAGGTGGACAGAGAAGCAGAAAGATACTGTGGGAGTGTCCCATCAAAGAAACGATAGGCAAAAACTGCGATTTTGAACTGCCAGCGATATTTGATAGGAAGCCAGTGGAGTTCACGTAACAAGGGTGTAATATGCTCATTTTTACGCTTTTTGAGAACAAGCTGAGCTGCACTGTTTTGCACCCTTTGTAATCGTGCAAGCTGTTTTGAAGGAAGTCCTGCTAACACAGAGTTACAGTAGTCTAGTCGGGACATTACCATGGCGGTGATGAGTCTGATTGTTGCCTGTGTGGAGAGGTAAGACCGGATAGAAGCAATACGTCGCAATTCCAGGAAGCATGCACGACAAACATTAGATATTTGGTTCTGCATAGAGAGCGTTTGATCAATGCTAACACCTAAATATTTCACTGACTCTTTGAAAGGTAAAACAACACCATCAATTTCTGCCGACTCAGCGTTAACCATCTTGACACGAGAGGAGGTACCAACAGCCATGATCTCGGTTTTGTCACTATTCAGCTTGAGTTTGTTGCTGGTCATCCAGACTTTTACGTCCCTAAAACATGCGGTAATATCTGATTGAGCACCTTGAAAATCGCTGGTGGTTGCGCTCTTAGAGAGTTCAGTGTCATCTGCGAACTTGTGGAAGTCACAGCCATGGGCAGAAATAACGTCAGATAAGGGCTGAGAATAAAGGGTAAAAAGAACTGGTCCAAGGACAGAGCCCTGGGGAACACCATACAGAACAGGAGAAGGGATGATTTAGCACCATTAACGATTACTGTCTGTGTCCTGTCAGAAAGGTATGATGTGAACCATTTGAGAACCATATCGTCAAATCCAAAAGTAACCTTGAGTCTCTTGAGTAGGATAGAGTGGTCAAGAGTATCAAAAGCAGCACTGAGGTCAAGCAATGCTAGAAGGGAGACCAGTTTATCGTCTGTTTTACAAAGCACGCAGTCTAAGACACTCAGAACTGCAGTTTCTGTGCTGTGGTTTTTCCTATAAGCGGACTGACACACTTCCAGGAGACCATTATCTGACAAAGAAGAAGAAAATTTCCAGCAAAAAATTGGCAACAAAAAAAGTTGAAAACACTGACAATCAGTTGTGTGTTTGGTTGTTTTCCTGTCGGTGCAATGAAAACACATGTTTTTTTTTTTTATCCGCCTCTGCATCCTACTGCGTGAAGTATTGCTTGGTTAAGGGATCAGTGAAGTGATGATCGTGTCAAAGACAAACGGAACTGTAAGTGAACTGTTTTCGAAGTTGCTGATAAATGGCTTGGTCTTCACTCTGCAAAAGTGTATGATGTATGAGCCTGGAATGGCATTTCTCAGCCTGTGTTCAGGGGACAAGACTGCAAGGCTCTTGAACTGAAGTACACTGCTGAATAGTGAAGTACAAAAGAAATGGAAAGATTGAATGAAACAGAATGCAACTGTTCGAGATAGTGCGCCATGGGCATGTTCTCTCTTAAACAGGGATGAAAAGAATCTTCCCTGTTTTATTTGAGATCTCTGTTTGCTTGTCTGTCAGTCTTTCTGTCTGTCTGTTTCTGTCTGTCTCTCTTCTGTGTTTCTCTCTCTGCCTCTGTCTCTCTCGCTTCCTTTCCATTTCCATCTGTATTTCTCTTTCTTTCTGTGTTTCTCTCATTCTGTGTTTCTCTTACTCTCTCTTCCTCACTTCTGTTCTCTTGTCTCTGTCTGTCTGTCTGTCTCTCAAATTTCTCTTCTGTGTATCTGTGTGTGTGCATGTGTGTGTGTGTGTGTGTGTGTGTGTGTGTGTGTGTGTGTGTGTGTGTGTGTGTGTGTGCATGCATGCACGCTCACACACATAGTTGCGACATTCTAGGTGTACTGCTAGTTGAGAATGCTTTTTGTTCTTATGATATGTGAATTGAAATAAACTTTTTTTTTCAGCTGTTGCTAAGCCCTTTATTCAGGCTCCCAACTGCCTCAGAATGTGCTGACTCGGGCTGGCTCCCTGTCTGCATCACTGTCTTAAGTACAGGGCTTGATAGGTGGCACGTTGTAGATGTAGAATCAGAACAGGCGCTACTGAACTTCTCCAAAGTGACTCAGCAGCAGTGCAGTGTCTCTTCTGGTGGGTTGGTGCATGACTGCCTGGCGTTGATTGTTCTCATAGTCATCTGAGGTGATGACAAGGCAAACTGAGTGTGGGTGTGTCTGGGAATCCGAACGCTGGAGCAAACAGCATGGGAGTAACTCCACTGAAAGGGCATGGGAGAGGAGGTGGTTGAAGTGACAAGGCAGTGTGAGCCTGTGGTGAAGGAGAGCTGTGTGTGTGGGCGTGTGCAGGAAGACCTGTGTGGCAAGAGAGGCCTAGTACCGGACACGGAGGAGCAGACCTTCATCATGTCGCTGCCCAAACGACTGCGCGTCAAGTACGAACAGGTCTACCTTCCCGCTGCCTTGGAGGTAAGTAGACATCTGAGGAGTGACGGTCGACGGGCGGAGTGACACAGTGTTTTCTGCACTCCTGTCGTTCATTCTGGTTGTGTTTGCAGAGCGTGAGCTATCAACACAAATTTTGCATCTGATTTTGAGTATGGTTTTCCTTTGGCCACATCATGTCAGAAACTTTTTTTTTGATGTATTGTTGTCACATGGTGATGTTTTGGAATAATGTTTGAAAAAAAGGCTGAAAGTTAGTCGTTTAGTCCATATTTCAGATGGTTTTATGTCCTCTATGTGCGTTATCTTTACTGTTGTATTTTGCCTCCGTTTCCTGCCTCACAGCTGTGGGTCTAGTGTGTGAAAGGGGTTTGATGTTGTGAATCATTTCCATGGAAAAATGATAATGTAACATTGACAGAAAACAAACACCACAGTAAATAAAAAACATGGAATTAGGTGTTTGCACGGACCATTGACCAGTTCAGATCAGTGAAAGCAGTAAGATGCTCCCTGTCTAAGCTGTTATCATCAGTAAAGGGCTTAACAGGTGGTATCGTGTATGTGTTGAATCAGAACAGGCACTACTAAACTCCTGCAAGCTGTAACATTGACCAGCTCAAATTGGTGAAAGCGGTAAGATGCTCAAGTGGACATTTTCCAGACAGTGTATATTTTTTTGTTAAGACAGAAGTGGGGACAGGAGAGAGGATGTGCTTGTGGTTCTGAATTCCCAGCTTTTTGAAGGCTGATACTTCTGTACTGATCAAGTGTGAGTCCAAGTGACACATGACACATTGTTCAGAGCCCAGGGGTCAGCGATTCTGTCCCTGACTGTTGACAGATGGCAGGAGCAGTCAGTCGCATGGAACAGGGGAGGACCAGGGCTGCCAAGGAGAAAAGCGTGGAGGCCTACAACATGCTGAACAAGTTCCTCTGTGCCTTCATTGATCACGTGAGTCCGGGAGCTTGGTGTGTTTGATATTTTTTACCCCAAGTTTTCTTTATGGGAAGAGTCTTCATCGAAAGTGCTATACTGTGTGTATGAAGTTGTCTGCATTTGTATACTTATATTCTGTCTCGTGAGCTAGTATATGAATGTTATTTTATGTATATGTCTTGTTGGTCAGCGGCTTAATGAAAACTCAGATTCAGGTTGACTTTTATTGCACTCAGATGTTATTAGAGCAGCCTGATTTTTTTTTCATCCCTGATCTAAACCTTTGAAAAAATAGTTAGAAAACACACACACACACACACACACACACACACACACACACACACACACACACACACACACACACACACACACAAAGACCCACAAGAGTCCATCTCTCACATGTTGTGGGATGCACATGGCAGTTGTGTGATGGTGGCGTCTCTCAGTGGTGGGCTCTGCAGACATGCAATATGGGCTGCTACACCCAAGGGATGCTCCCATGGAGGTTCTGTTGTGTCAGATCTGGTGGCCGTTACTCAATGGCATTTGCTTGGGAGCGTTTATGTCCCTTGACATCTTAATGGAATGCCCTGCGTGTGCCTGCACCCTGTGTGAACACAGCACAGGCTTCCAAGGGTGATGCAGGATTGCTCCCAGCTTGTTGGCTTAGCAGTTGAGGACAGTACTTCTCACTTGCACCTTCAGGTGTATCTTTTTCTTTTTTCTTTTTTGCCATGCCTGCTCCCCCCCCCCCCCCCCCCCCTCCATTTTGTTGTTGTTTTTGTCTGCATTGATACTCTTATAATTAATAATAATAATAATGAATACTTATATAGCGCCTATTCTCGGCTAGAGACCAAGCTCTAAGCGCTTTACAATCCACACTTGTTTACACAACGGGCTGCCTACCTGGGTAGTGCCGTCTGAAGAGCTGCCAGCTGGCGCTTCATTCAGTCGTTTCCCGTGTCATACAGTCAATATCGTCCAATATCGTTCACTCAATATCCTTGCTTCCTCCATTCTTTCAATTTCTCACGCAGGGTGCATGCTATGTGTAACGTGTCATCCATACCAACGGCCAAACTGGCCTTCTCTTCCGAAAGTTGGTGATGGGATTTTACGTGTGTGCAAGATGTTATGCGTGCGTTCACACACGGAACCTCGGTTTATAGTCTCATTCGAAGGACTGTATGGGGAATGGAGTCAGAACCAATGTTAACTCCGAGGGAAAAATCCCCCTGTACCGAAATTCGAACCCGTAACCTCGGGATCACGAGTCCGGCGCTCTACCAACTGAGCTATTCCAGTCCTGTGCAATTGTGTATATATGTATGCTTTTGTCAAGCCTTGGCATACTCATGCATGTGTGTGAGAATCATGTACTCCATAAACTTGTGTGCTTGTGTTTTTTTCCTCTCTTTTTTTCTTTTTCTTTTTCTTTTTCTTTTTCTTTCCATTTTCTTGTCTTTAAATTTCATTGCATAATTTAGCTTAGCATGGACAGATTGGAAGAATAGGCTTGATGGAATAAAAATTTTCTGAGTTCTGAGTTCTCTGTACAGCAAAGTTCTACATGGCAAAGTGGAGGACGGTCATCCCACAGGGACACTGACTGTGGAGGTCCCCTGTGAATAACGCAAAGAACTAGACTGAAGAAGTCCCTGATGGGCAAACTACAGGACTGAACTGTTTACAATGCCTCTGTCTTGTTGCACAGGACTGGACTGTTGACAGTGCCTCTGTGTTGTTGCACAGGACTGGACTGTTTACAGTGCCTCTGTCTTGTTGCACAGGACTGGGCTGTTTACAGTGCCTCTGTCTTGTTGCACAGGACTGAACTGTGTTGTTGCACAGGACTGGACTGTTTACAGTGCCTCTGTGTTGTTGCACAGGACTGGACTGTTTACAGTGCCTCTGTGTTGTTGCACAGGACTGGACTGTTGACAGTGCCTCTGTGTTGTTGCACAGGACTGGACTGTTGACAGTGCCTCTGTCTTGTTGCACAGGACTGGACTGTTTACAGTGCCTCTGTGTTGTTGCACAGGACTGGACTGTTGACAGTGCCTCTGTGTTGTTGCACAGGACTGGACTGTTGACAGTGCCTCTGTGTTGTTGCACAGGACTGGACTGTTTACAGTGCCTCTGTCTTGTTGCACAAGATTGGACTGTTTACAGTGCCTCTGTCTTGTTGCACAGGACTGGACTGTTTACAGTGCCTCTGTGTTGTTGCACAGGACTGGACTGTTTACAGTGCCTCTGTCTTGTTGCACAGGACTGGACTGTTGACAGTGCCTCTGTCTTGTTGCACAGGACTGGACTGTTGACAGTGCCTCTGTCTTGTTGCACAGGACTGGACTGTTTACAGTGCCTCTGTGTTGTTGCACAGGACTGGACTGTTGACAGTGCCTCTGTGTTGTTGCACAGGACTGGACTGTTGACAGTGCCTCTGTCTTGTTGCACAGGACTGAGGAAAAGAGTTGTAAAGATAACCAACTGTCCAAATATCCGTCACTTATTATCATTGAAGTAATAGCACGTTTGCTTGTTGAATGGTGTGTACATCCTTTTCAGTTGAAAAAACAATATTCTTATTGCTCTATGTATGTTCTTTCTCTCTTGTTTGTTTTTTTTTTCTCTGTGCTTCACTCCTGTCCTTTCCCATGTTCTCCCCCCCCTGCTTTCTTTTCTTCTGTCCCCTTGCCAGTGCACTGTGTCTGTTATTGGAGTTGGTGTTTACAGTTTACTGAAGCATAATAGAAGCTGACTGACTTCATTCAGTCTCTGATAGATGTGGATGATGTGGATGACTGTAGCAGATATGATAGGAACTGATTGACCGGTCTTTGATAGATGTGGATGACTGTAGCAGATATGATAGAAACTGACTGTAGTCTTTGATAGATGTGGATGACTGTAGCAGATATGATAGAAACTGACTGACTGTAGTCTTTGATAGATGTGGACGATGTGGATATGACAGGAGCTGATTGTGTTGTCAATCTTTGATAGATGTGGACGATGTGGATATGACAGGAGCTGATTGTGTTGTCGATCTTTGATAGATGTGGATGATTGTAGCAGATATGATAGAAATTGACTGACTGTAGTCTTTGATAGATGTGGACTATGTGTAGGTGACAGGAGCTGACTGTGTTGTCAATCTTTGATAGATGTGGATGATGTGGATATGACAGGAGCTGATTGTGTTTTCAGTCTCTGAGGGACTTGGACTATGTGGTGAAGGACAAGACTTTACTAGAGAGTGTGATGGACACAGAGTTCTTTGACACCACCGAGAAAGGCATCTTCTACAAAGGTAAACACTTCTTCCCTGCAGAGGGCAGTGTCTGTATTCACTCGTCTCCTTTTTTTCTCTCTAGACTCTCTGTCCTAAGCCATGCATACAGAGATGCAAGTGAGTATGTATTTGCAGAATTGAACGTACACTCATACACATGAAGACCACAAAGTTGTTTATACACAGGCAAAATCTACCCACACTTGCACTTCAGTTTTAGCAAGTATTCTTGCATCTTTCGGCATACATGCTGCGAGCACACATATTCTTATTCATTCATGTGCCTCCACAAGTACACATGCACTTGTTAATTATATCTATAGCACGTATGAGCATTACCTTATGTGCATGCATGCATGCATGCATGCATACCCATATGTGTATATACTCATGAGAGACACAAGTGATAATTTTTAGTGTTATATCTGCTGACAAAGCTGGCAGGACATACAGTGAATCCTGCCCTAAAAGGCACACAGCACCTCTCGACTTTAATGATAGAATCTGTTTTACATGAGCTAAGACATCTCCATAAATATGATGTATGACTTGCTGCATGCAAAACCACTTTGTCTCCAAGGCTAGGAGCCAAACATATTACACCAAGGACTTGTTTACAGGGACAGAATTGATTATAATTGTGTTCACTGCACTCTGAAAGATTGCAGTTTAAAACAGTAAAAAATGAATTAAGTTGTGATATATTACCACATTCATTTACGTTTTGAAGGTATGTTTGTAAGTTGAAAAAAAAAGTTGAGGTATGCAAAGTAACTATCAGACTCAAACAAACTGTGTACTTAGATGAAATAAAAGGCACAAGGGTGGATAATGCCCATGGCCACTTCCATTTTTAGCTCAGGCATGCACAGCCTTTTTTTTTTTTTTTTAAATTAAATTTTTGTTTTTGCAGGCTAGTCAGAGCTGATCTCTTTTGTTTTTGTTTTTCCTCCATTTCCAGATTGTTGTTTTGTTTATTTTCCTCTCAAAACCAGCTTTTCTGTGGCTGATTTCCTTTATCAGTAAGCACCACATTTAGATCTCATGCACACAGCGCACATACTTTTACTCTGGATTCTAAGGATGAAAGTCATGTGCATGCGGTAGTTGAGTTTTCCCCGATTTTAGAGTCGGGCTCTATTTAAATCTGCATGCGTAAATGTTCTTGAAAGTGTGTGATCAAGAATTTCATGAAAAACCTGACAATCATAAAGGTTTTTGTGTAAATACTAATTCAGTGGGTGAGATGAAATAATTGGATTTGTCCAGAGATTTCATGAACAAGTTTGAACAACCTGAAGTCTGATTTGAATTTTTTCCATTTAAAAAAATTTGTTCAGATCTTTAAACAAAATGAATGCCAGACTTAAAGGGCTAGAAGTAAAAAGAAAAAAAAATGCTCTATATCACTTTACCATAATTTTTTTTAATTGGCGCTGTAAATAAGAACATGCCAGTGTTGATATTGATAGCAGAAGCACATGATGCTGAGAGTAACTCCAGTGGTGTAAGACATCCAATGATTTCATGATATTACTGACTGAATCAGCAAGTTACACAGGGGGACTTAAAATGGTCAGACACTTCCATTGAAATGTGTATTTTAGGTGACTGTTGTGTTTGTAAGTTGGATCACTACACATACTGGACAGTCGATGTTCTGAGGTGTGTTGAAAAATACACTGAACATAACTACAGGGTCATGTGCAGTTGGCCTACACCACTGTTTGCCCAGACTGAATTTTGTCATAGGTAGTGTGCGTCTTAGTCTAAGGGGATTTGATCAGAATTTCAGAATAAAAAGAAAAAAATGTTGCCCACTGGCCTGGAAGTGAAGCTACTTAGTCTTTTAAAAGCAGAAACACAGAATGTCTCCTTTCCCCTATGCCTATCCCACACCCAGTACCCTCCACCCCCTGTCACCACCCCTGTTCCATCTCCCCTCCCCTTTTCTTTTTTTTGGTTTTGAAATGGGAATGATGTTTGGTTTTGTTTATGCCACTGATGGTGTTTGATTCTTATCCTTGTTGCAGACAATGGCCATTCGTTTGACCGGGTGCTGTTTTATGGCAATGAGATGTCGCTCATCATATTCGACACCCTGCTTTTCTGCATAGTTGACCTGCTATCTGGAAACTTCCTCCTGGACGGAATCATTGTCTTTCTTGTCACCAATGTAAGCATTGATCTCCTGGTGCGTGTGGACTTCTTGATGGACTGACAGCGGCTATTTGATTTAAGCTCTTGTGCAATACATTTTTGTTTTTTCAGGGCTTCTCCAGCTTTGGATGTTACTCAGTTCTTCTGCTGTTGTTGTGTTTGTATTCATTAGCTGAGAGTGATACTTAGCCAACTGTGAAAAAAAACAGGAAAGTGAAACAAAACTAAAACCAGGAAAGAACACTAAATGTCCCTTCCTTTCCTCTGTTTAAACAAACAAACAAATAGAATAAGAAAGAAAAGAGAAAAGGACCACCATGAACAAGACAACAAGTCTCCCCAATAAGTTGAAAGGTGCTTGCTTGACATTTCCTCGTTCAAAGTTTAAGTCTTCCAGTGGATGTGGTCTGCACCTAAAAGAAATGATTTGATAACTGAGGAGACTTTAGAATGTGTTTACGTCAGAAGCTTTAATCGATCCTAAGCAGTAGATGGCATGGCTCCATTGATTTGTTTTACTTGTCTTTTTTGTCTGGTGTGTCCAGACAGGGTTCTAGAGAAAGATCTTATCACTCTAAGCAGGGCTTAAGTGCAAGAACAGGAGTTTGTTCTTGTGTCTGCTCTGTTGCTCACATTGCTGTTTTGTAGTCACACCAGGCAAGTCCCGAGGAAAGTAGAATGCAGATCAATTGGTCCTGGGGCTGACATTCAGTGCAGAACTTGTTCTTCATTTCGATGGTTCACTCCTTGTAGTTTTACTTGGTGCTTATGAGGTGACATGGCTTTGTTGTTTTGATGAAAAAAAAAAAAAAAATAGAATCATGTTTAATGTGCAGCTTGGAAGCAAGGACAAATTGTTGGTCTGGTCTGCAACTTTGTTTAAAGAAGGGAAACAGATGTGAAATAAAAATCATGCCCAGAGCATGAATATTCCAAACAGCTTGATGCTTTCCCTACAGTTGTGTGGGATGGTGAATATTTCATGTTCTCAGTCACCATCTTTCTTCTTACCTTTCACTTTAGATCGCATTGGTTTTCTTCTGTGAGAAGCATGTAACCTTTCAGCTTAGCTCTGATTGTACATCGTATTTTCTGTGTGAGTAATTCATCTGAAAAGCTGTGCATATACAATTTCCCCAAACCATGCATGCGCTCACTCTTATCACCATTACCTGGGTGATCAGTTCAGTCAAACAGCAAGTGTGAGAGTTAGCACTGGAGTTACTGATTTGATTTGTATGACAGGAGCTTATGAGTATGCATGTCTAAGTATGAAGAAAAAAAAACATAACCACCTGGGAATAAGGTAAGAAACAAACTTTGCTATATTCAGTAGAAGTACAAAATAATTGGCAAACTTTCCAGTTTTCAGTAGAATTGCAGGGTAGATGAATTTTCTTGTTTTGAAGATGACAAAACATACTTTGGTATTTTCAATAGCATTTTAAAGAAGCAAATTTGCTTTTCTATTTTAGGTATAATTACAAGGTGACAAATAAACTGTCTTACTTAGTGAAATTACAAGGAAACAAATTTATGCCCTGTTTTAGATAAAAAGTACAAGGTGCCAAAGACTTTCCTGTTTTCAGTAGAATGACAAAGGAAACAGAGATACTTTCTAAGTTTAAGTAAAATGACGAATTGGCCAAAACTTTTCCTATTTTCAGTCGAATGAAAAGGAAATGTACTTACTTTCCTTGTTTAGGTGAAAGTGCAGGGTGACTGAAACTTCTATTTTCAGCAGAATTATGAGAAGGCACATCCTCCTATTTTAAGTAGAATTACAGGGTGACAGACTTTCCTGTTGTTCAAAGAATTACATGTATTTTTTGAGGATTACAAGGAGACAAAATTATTTTCCAGTTTCGGTTGATTTCGAAAGTAAAACATTTTCCTCTTTTTTTTTTTCAGTAGGATTACAAGGTAACTAACAAAATTTTCATATTTTTATTAGAACTGCAATGGAACAAATGCAATCACCTATTTCCAGCAGAATTTCAAGATTATCATCATACGTTCCCATTTTCCAAAGAATTTACTCAGCTGAAGACATGCTCAAATCTGTGTTATTTCTTAATGTAGGACTAACATTTGTGCCAGATTTCTGTGTGATGTATTCATTAATCACGTCATGTGTTGATTTGGTCTTGTCCTTGCTGTCCAAGGTGTGTTCTTGTCCACGCTGTCCAAGGTGTGTCCTTTTGCCCTTGCTGTCCAAGGTGTGTTCTTGTCCATGCTGCCCAAGCTGTGTTCTTGTCCTTGCAGTCCAAGGTGTGTTCTTATCCTTGCTGTCCAAGGTGTGTTCTTGTCCAAACAGCAAGGTGTGTTCTTGTCCTTGCTGTCCAAGGTGTGTTTTTGCCCTTGCTGTCAAAAGGTGTGTTCTTGTCCTTGCTGTCCAAGGTGTGTTCTTTTGTCCTTGCTGTCCAAGGTGTTCTTGTCCTTGCTGTCCAGGGTGTGTTCTTGTCCTTGCTGTCCAAGTTGTGTTCTGGTCCTTGCTGTTCAAGGTGTGTTCTTTTGTCCTTGCTGTCCAAGGTGTGTTTTTGTCCTTGCTGTCCAGGGTGTGTTCTTGTCCTTGCTGTCCAAGGTGTGTTCTTTTGTCCTTGCTGTCCAAGGTGTTCTTGTCCTTGCTGTCTAGGGTGTGTTCTTGTCCTTGCTGTCCAAGGTGTGTTCTTGTCCTTGCTGTCCAAGGTGTTCTGTCTTCTGTCAGTGTGTTCTGTCCTTGCTGTCCAAGTGTGTTCTTGTCCTTGCTGTCCAAGGTGTGTTCTTGTCCTTGCTGTCCAAGGTGTGTTCTTTTGTCCTTGCTGTCCAAGGTGTTTCTTGTCCTTGCTGTCCAAGGTGTGTTCTTGTCCTTGCTGTCCAAGGTGTGTTCTTGCCTTGCTGTCCAAGGTGTGTTCTTTTGTCCTTGCTGTCCAAGGTGTTCTTGTCCTTGCTGTCCAAGGGTGTTCTTTGTCCTTGCTGTCCAAGGGTGTGTTCTTGTCCTTGCTGTCCAAGGTGTGTTCTTTGTCCTTGCTGTCCAAGGTGTTCTTGTCCTTGCTGTCCAAGTGTGTTCTTGTCCTTGCTGTCCAAGGGTGTTCTTGTCCTTACTGTCCAAGGTGTTCTTGACCTTGCTGTCCAAGTGTTCTTGTCCTTGCTGTCCAAGGTGTTTTCTTGTCCTTGCTGTCAAGTGTGTTCTTGTTTGCTGTCCAAGGTGTTTCTTGTCCTTGCTGTCCAAGGTGTTCTTGTCCTTGCTGTCCAAGGTGTTTTCTTGTCCTTGCTGTCCAAGTGTGTTCTTGTCCTTGCTGTCCAAGTGTGTTCTTGTCCTTGCTGTCCAAGGTGTTTCTTGACCTTGCTGTCCAAGGTATGTTCTTGTCCTTGTCCTTGCTGTCAAGGGTGTGTTCTTGTCCTTGCTGTCCAAGGTGTGTTCTTGTCCTTGCTGTCCAAGGTGTTCTTGACCTTGCTGTCCAAGGTGTGTTCTTTTGTCCTTGCAGTCCAAGGTGTTCTTGTCGTTGCTGTCCAAGGTGTTTTCTTGTACTTGCTGTCCAAGATGTGTTCTTGGCTTTGCTGTCCAAGGTGTGTTGCTGTCCTTGTCCTTGCTGTCCAAGGTGTGTTCTTGTCCTTGCTGTCCAAGGTGTGTTCTTGTCCTTGCTGTCCAAGGTGTGTTCTTGACCTTGCTGTCCAAGGTGTGTTCTTGTCCTTACTGTCCAAGGTGTGTTCTTGACCTTGCTGTCCAAGGTGTGTTCTTGACCTTGCTGTCCAAGGTGTTTTCTTATCCTTGCTGTCCAAGGTGTGTGTTCTTGTTCTTGCTGTCAAAGGTGTGTTCTTGTCCTTGCTGTCCAAGGTGTGTTTTTGACCTTGCTGTCCAAGGTGTGTTCTTGTCCTTGCTGTCCAAGGTGTGTTCTTGACCTTGCTATCCAAGGTGTGTTCTTGACCTTGCTGTCCAAGGTGTTTTCTTATCCTTGCTGTCCAAGGTGTGTTCTTGTTCTTGCTTATCCAAGGTGTTTTCTTGTCCTTGCTGTCCAAGGTGTGTTCTTGTCCTTGCTGTCAGAAGGTGTGTTCTTGTCCTTGCTGTCAAAGTTGTGTTCTTGTCCTTGCTGTCAAAGGTGTGTTCTTGTCCTTGCTGTCCAGGGTGTGTTCTTGTCCTTGCTGTCCAAGGTGTGTTCTTGTCCTTGCTGTCAAAGGTTAGTTCTTGTCGTTGCTGTCCAAGGTGTGTTCTTGTCCTTGCTGTCCAAGGTATGTTCTTGTCCTTGTCCAAGGTGTGTTCTTGTCCTTGCTGTCAAAGGTGTGTTCTTGTCCTTGCTGTCAAAAGGTGTGTGCTAGTCCTTGCTGTCCAAGGTGTGTGTTCTTGTCCTTGCTGTCCAAGGTGTGTTCTTGTCCTTGCTGTCCAAGGTGTGTTCTTGTCCTTGCTGTCAAAGGTGTGTTCTTGTCCTTGCTGTCAAAAGGTGTGTGCTAGTCCTTGCTGTCCAAGGTGTGTTCTTGTCCTTGCTGTCCAAGGTGTGTTCTTGTCCTTGCTGTCCAAGATGTGTTCTTGTCCTTGCTGTCCAAGGTGTGTTCTTGTCCTTGCTGTCAAAGGTGTGTTCTTGTCCTTGCTGTCAGAGACGTGTTCTTGTCCTTGCTGTCCAAGGTGTGTTCTTGTCCTTGCTGTCAAAGGTGTGTTCTTGTCCTTGCTGTCAAAGGTGTGTTCTTGTCCTATATGTTGCAGCTGGTGGCCATGATCCGAGACACGGCAGGGAAAAAGAACTTAGCACGCAAGACTTTGGTGGACGAACGCTTCCTCATTTAGCTCACAAAAAACCAGCATGGTGGATGAATGCTTCCTCATTTAGCTCACAGAAAAACCAGCATGGTGGACGAATGCTTCCTCATTTAGCTCACAGAAAAACCAGCATGGTGGACGAATGCTTCCTCATTTAGCTCACAGAAAAACCAGCGTGGTGGACGAACGCTTCCTCATTTAGCTCACAGAAAAACCAGCATGGTGGACGAATGCTTCCTCATTTAGCTCACAGAAAAACCAGCATGGTGGATGAATGCTTCCTCATTTAGCTCACAGAAAAACCAGCATGGTGGACGAACGCTTCCTCATTTAGCTCACAAAAAACCAGCATGGTGGATGAATGCTTCCTCATTTAGCTCACAGAAAAAACCAGCATGGTGGACGAACGCTTCCTCATTTAGCTCACAGAAAAACCAGCATGGTGGACGAACGCTTCCTCATTTAGCTCACAGAAAAACCAGCATGGTGTATGAATGCTTCCTCATTTAGCTCACAGAAAAACCAGCATGGTGGACAAACACTTCCTCAATTAGCTCACAGAAAAACCAGCATGGTGGACGAATGCTTCCTCATTTAGCTCAGAAAAACCAGCATGGTGAACGAATGCTTCCTCATTTAGCTCAAAGAAGACCAGCGTGGTGGATGAAGGCTTCCTCATTTAGCTCACAGAAGACCAGCGTGGTGGATGAAGGCTTCCTCATTTAGCTCACAGAAGACCAGCATGGTGGACGAAAGCTTCCTCATTTAGCTCACAGAAAAACCAGCGTGATGGATGAACGCTTCCTCAATTAGCTCACAGAAAAACCAGCATGGTGGATGAAGGCTTCCTCATTTAGCTCACAGAAGACCAGCATGGTGGATGAAGGCTTCCTCATTTAGCTCACAGAAGACCAGCATGGTGGATGAAGGCTTCCTCATTTAGCTCACAGAAGACCAGCATGGTGGACAAAGGCTTCCTCATTTAGCTCACAGAAAAACCAGAATTGTTGAATCTACAAGGTGCCCTGGAAAGAGGCGAAGTATTAAGGAGGAGGGAGTGTCTGTGGCATGTATACTAACTGTGAAAAGGACAAGCAATGTTTATAGCATGCAGTACTGGCTGAGCAATATTTTATTCCTGTACAGAAAGCAGGGTTGAGGTTGGGGAGGGGTTTATATTCTTACTGCGTACAATGGATTTTTTTTATCGTTATGAAATTTTTTTCTATGCAGACCTTGCCATTTTTATGTTACAGGATTTGCTGTGGATAGTGAGATCGAATTCAGCTGAAAAGAAAGGTGCAGATTTTAACTCCACCAGTGTTTGTCCGCTGTATTTTTCATGTTACACCAGTATTGTGCCATAGGGGTTAATGCACTGGAACAAAATATATGTCTGGTGCAAAGCCGTAGTCATATTTATTTGTTTATCTGCTTTATGTCTGTTAATGTTTTTTTTTTGTAAGTTATAGAAAGTTATATCTGATGCAATCTGTTTTTCTACGTCTGTTGTTTTTTAAAACACTAAGATCACTATATGATTTGAAAACAGTGACAGGCGAGGAGTAAGGTGGTCATAGTGAGTGACATGTGGAGAGATAGGGATTAAAGTTATTGTGGAAAGGGCTCCTGTTCTGTTACCTCATTTTACGTTTTCACAATATTGTGATTGAAAAAAATTCAAATTGCTTTTTTTTTTTTTTTCAAATTGTGTTTTTTTGTTTTATATATATATATATATATTCAATTATAAACAAAGCTTGCTCTTATGTTTTAGATTGAAGAAATACAGGGGGGCGGGGAGGGGGGGGGGGGGGGAGAGATAAGCATTCATATCTGCAGTGGTAGATCATTCAGCCTAACTAACAGTATGTGCCTGAGTGGGTGACTGGGGAAAAATAAAATAAATGCTTCTCAAAATGAGCCTTCAGCAAGCTTATAGTCTCCAAGAGGGAGACAATCTCCAATGGGGAGGAAACCCACTAACATATAACTCCAGGTCAGATACCGATATTTCGAAACCTGATTGTTTCTCCTCAGTGACCGCGGAAAGTGGTAATTTGACTCCTCTGCCTTTTCGGTTTTAAGAAGAATGCTATCCCAGAAAAGGCTGGTGTGCAATACCGTAGTATGTTTGTTGAGTTTTCAAAAAACCAACCAAAGGTGCCACCTAAGAAGCAAAAGAAAATCATGAAAGAGCAAAACAAGCTACATTTTCTTGTGAAAAGTAGAAAATATAAAAACATAACCTCTTAAGATACAAGTGCTGAGGGCCAGTTCTTGGAATGAATCCGCAAGGGACTAAAAAGGTGCCACCTAAGAAGCAAAAGAACCAAGAACTGGCCCTCAGCACTTGTGTCTTAAGAGGTTATGTTTTTATATTTTCTACTTTTTTTTTCCCATTTTGCAATAACACATCTAACTTAGTTTGTTATGGCCTAATGTAGTAATACTTTCATCAGTAAGTGTTTCTTAGTTTTTTATGTTAATGGTGATAAGATATGTTTTCATCACACATCATTTTTGATTATCAATATGTAATAACTTTTCTATTTTTTTTGGTTATTATTGTCATAATCATTATTGTAATTGTTACTTTTATAATTGTTAATGTTACTTTTATCATTATCGTTGTTGTTATTGCTATCATCACTATAATTATTGTTAGTATTATTGTAATTTCTTGCTGTCCAATCCAACCTCGTCCTTTTTCTCTTCAGTTCTGTTCCACAATTTTAGTTGACCCAAAAGTACACTTCCCATTTAGACAGAAAAATGTCAGTGACTGTTGTTAATTTTTCTATATATAATATATTTTACTGTTGTTTGTCTTGGTTAAAGAAGTCCAACAGGTTGAGATCCCTCTTTTGTAACTTGTTTGTTCAATTCGTTTGGCGGTCCTGTAACCTCACCTTTTCTGTCTTGTAGTTGTATGTTAGTGAACAAAAATACTTACAGGTAAGTAAAGACAGAAATATATAAAGAAGATCACAAACAAATCTCACATAAGCCAAAAAAAATAGACATTGTGCAACAGATCAACAAGTTCCTTCCATGTAACAAAAAAACTGACCAGAAATACTTGATGCATATTATGTTTGTAAGTCATACCATTTCAGTGTTACAATATGATATACCTACAATTTTTTTCTTAACTATTCTACACACAACACCCAGTTTTTCAACAAACCCAGTCAACATTGAACAGACACAATTGTCTGTCTTTGCATTTTGTAGTTCTGTTTGGAATCTAGCATTTCAAATACTTATGAAAAATGTTTGGGGAACATTTTTAGATTGATGAAGTCCAAAATGTTATCAGTGTTTGCATGTTCACTGAGCCAAAAAGTAGTCTGTTACATGAACTTTGAACATTGGGTGTGTGCTCGCATGCTTCTTTGAACAAGTTCTCCAAAGAGATCCAAAACGTTTTTGTACATTTCTGCAACAGAATAAAAATTTTCATAGGAATTTACATTTGTTGCAATCATATTTTGCAGTTTTGGGGGGGATGATTTTTTGTTGTTATTATTGATGCCTCTCATCCTATGAATTTTGTTTACAACAGTTTGTCAACAGCTTTCCGGCATATTCCGCTCCTTTGTGTTGTGCACTGCTAACAATCATGAACTGAATGATATTGTGTGGCAGCTTAAGCTGCAGGGGAATTTAGAATCCTTCTTTAAATGCATATGCTGTGGAAACAGCCCAGGGTCCTCTGCTTGACAGTGCCAAAAACTTCAGTTGGTGACTGTTGCTAGTGCAGTAATCAGTCTGATCCTTGCTTATTCATTTTGATACGATTTTATATTACAGTGTGAGACATACGAAGAGCTGATCTTCTGCACCATATCATGGGGAGATATTAGAGGCCTGATCTTAATAAACTCCATGGGCCTAACAAGTGATGATCAACTTTCTTGTGGAATTAGATTTAGTGCCATGGTCCTTATTTTTCTTTTTCTGTTTTTTTTTTTTCCCCCCCCCCTTGTTTTGTTTTTTGTTGAAAACCAGCAATCTTGATTGATGACAATATCTTAATATGGATGGCTGAGTATTTACCAAAGGTGTGTGCTGTAAATGTTTGATGCTTTTGGTGAGGAGTCTATTGCAATACAAGTACTTTCCAGTTGACCTCGCAGTGTAGTTATCCACTGAATGATCTATTTTTGTATTTTTTGTTTTAACTTTTGGATATTGTTATAATCTGTGATTGCAATACTTTGTGATTTGTGCTTTTTTTTTTTTTTTTGAGTGACCTTTTCTCATTTATTCAATTATTTGTTAACATTATGCAGACCTGTTTACCCTTACGATTTTCCCGTAATTTTTATGGAAAAAAAAAAATCGAAATTGCAGGAATTATGGCCCCCTAAAAAAATTACAGGAAAAAAAAATCAAAGAAAGAAAATTGTTAAACGCCAAGTTTCGTCTTCTACCGTTTCGGTCAAAAGCAGTAAAAAGACATTTCCTAGCGTGCCTTACGTCTTTTACCTTGTCAAAGATGGTGACGAAGCGGTCTTACTGGGCCAATGCCTGGCTCTTCCAATTCTTCAAAAGTTGTGAAAGTATTGCGATTATGAAGATTACGGAGGGGGGGGGGGGGGGGGGGGGGTTCAAATTACAGGTTTTTGTCTGAGATATTACAGGTACACAAATTTGGAGTAAACAGGTCTGCATTATGAATACCACCCATGACTACCAAATGATTGTTTTTCTTGATATTTGTTATATACCTCCAATCACATCGTAATGATTTGTTATTTTTCACTATGAGGATAAACTGTTGATCTCTATAACAATTATCAATGATGTGAGAAAAGTTGCCTGATCTTGGTTCATGCTGTTCAATCTGAACCACGGTTTATTTGTGAAGGATGTATTTTTTAAATTTTACAACACCCTGTTGATTACTTCTGGGTGTATATGCCATAGCTTGAACGTTTTTTTCACAGATCATTTCAAAACTGGGAATGAAGATCAAATGGCGTTTTCTTTGAAAGTGGTGAACTTATCATGATGTCCTGACTTCAGCCTGAAGAAGATCACTGCTGATTTATGTTTGAGCCATTTCATGTTGACGCAAAGCTTTAGTTGTGGTAGCTTTCATGCCAAAAAAGGTGCTCTGATGATTCTGTGACTCTTACAGCACGACAGTTAATCAAGGATCATACTGTTACACAGAGAACACCACAGTTGATCAGTATCCAACCTTCATAGCAGAGATTTCTGGCATGCTTTTGATGGTGGGAAGGAAAGAGAGGTGGAGGGGTGCTTTTGAGGCCTGCTGATCTGATAGCTCATTTGCGCCTACATAATAATATTCACTTGTTTGTTGTTATACAAAAATTTCACTTAGATGATTCAGTTTTACTGCCATTCTCATGAAAACGATGGAAGTGGTCAGTATATGATTATTGGTATATTTTGGGTATGGAATCCCTGGAGCCACTTGTGGGGGCTGTTTTATTCATTCTGTACGCTCAACTCTTTTCTCATGTTACCAGCTCAAACTGGCACCATGCTTTTGTGGACGACGTGAAATGTACAAGTCTGACCCTGCAGAACTCCCAAACTTTTTACTCACTTCCTAAAGTGTTGTGTTCATAGGTGAAACAGTGAACTCTTCAGAACAATGAACAGTTAATTGAGGATAACACTCTTTTGAACTTTAGTTTAATTCTACATGATATTCTTCTGTGAATCTTGGACAGAATGTCGTTCACTTTTCTTAATGAGCTCACAATGTAGGTGTCATGTTTCAGTTCCTGTCCATGAGAGCTCAGATGTATAGAGTCTGTCAGAATGATCATCTGTTCTGTTTGGCATTATCCAACCGAAGAGACAACTCGAGTACTTTGTGTCTTCTCGAGTTCTATCCTGTGCGGAGTACTGGAATTCTCTTTTGGCTGACCTTCCACAAAAGTACATTGACAAACCCCAGAGAGTTAAGAATCATTCAGCCTGTCTGATGTGCAGATCATAGAAGCATGACCATGTCACCCCATGTTGTCCAAGTTGCACTGCTTGCCTTACACTCTGTAGGAGCTGAGTGCTAAACTGCTGTGAGCTGTTTCATTGTTACTGTCATCGCTGCTGTGTGGACTGCTCAAATTGTACTGTCCTTCTCAGACTCATTGTTTCCTTCTTTGATACTCGAACCCTCCATGCTCTGGGCCACTGAAAGAGGGTCCAGGAGGAGCAAGCCTTTTCTTATGGCAATCTTGTTATCTGTGCAGCTTGCCATTGTCTGTCTGTCATGCCCCAGATCTCGTCATTTAAGTCCAGCTTAAACACACATCTCTGCTTTATTTCGAACAGTTAGTAAGTGCGCCATTCCAAAGTGGGTCTTGATTACTGATCATGTGTGTGTGTGTGTGTGTGTGTTGTGTGTGTGTGTGTTGTGTGTGTGTGTAAGGATTTCCTCTGCTGGCTGATGCTGATGCTCTTTATAATGAAAGAGTGAGAGAGAGAGTGTGAAAAAATGATTTGGTTATGCTGTTCAGTATGCACTATACATTTAATTTGCTTTTCTATGCATGCTGATTTTTTTTTGTTTTTTGTTTTGTTCTTTCTACATGTGTAAGCGTTCTGAGCTCCATGCAGAAAGACTGCGTTAAATTTCCATAATGAGTAATATTTGGTAGATTTTCTACCTGCTGGTGCAGGTTTTTCTATCACAGGGTCAGAAAGCTCATGTATGAGTTGCTGTGGTCGTGTGTTCAACACCTTTTTGAGGCATGGCTGTATGAAAAAGGCAGCAGAAAAATTCTGCCTGGGTAGAGCCATCTTAAGAGCTGCATGCTGGCACCAAATTCTGTCATTTGCCATGCCATTCCATCAAATTTCAGTCACTTTGTTTTTCACCCATTCTTTCAAATTTTTACAGAGGATGCATGCTGTGCGTATACTTGTAATCTATACGAACAGTCCAAATTGCTTTCTGTTCCAATAGTTGATGACTGAATTTTACATGTGTGCGAGATATTACATGATCGTATGCAGAATCTTCATTTGCAGTCACACTCAAAGTACTTTTTGGGAAGTGTGTTTGAACTAATGTCAGTTTTTAGGGAAAAAAATCTCCCTGTACTGAAATGGACCAGGAGAGATTGGAACCCACACCCCCAGGATCACCAGGCGACAAGACTGATGATCGAACATATGAGCTATTCAAGCCCCTTTCAGTAGCTGTTATGATGTTTACCCTGTGGACAATGAATGATGGAGAGCGCCTGGCATCCTCAGCACAGCCTACAGCGGTCAGCCTGCAGGACTTCAATAGATCAATTACAATGTTATGAATTCAATGTATAGGATAGCGTTGTTGTTGTTTTCAATCGTCATTTTTGTTTCGTTTGTAGGATAGGATTTCTTTTACCTGAACAGTGAACAACCTGAAAAGTCTGTGTGTAGTCTGCTGGGCTATTACAAGGATGATAAAAGTTAAGTGATTTTTGTTTCTTTTGTCTTCTGTGCTATGTTCATACGTTTGTAGTAGTGTTATTCTTTTGTTGCTTTTTTTTTTTTATAATGCTTCTACAGGCAATGAGTTTTGGTTGTTGTTAACATTCTTCCCAGTGTGAAGGCTCATTTTGCTGTTCTGCTCTACCAGGTGAAGGTCACGGTTAGCTTTCGCTCATCTGTTCCATTCTACCAGGTGAAGGTCATGTTGATGTGTCACTTGTACTATTCCGTCCTACCTGGTGAAGGTCATGATGACAGGTCATCTGTAGTATTTTGTTCTTCCAAGTTAAGGTCATGTTGATGTATCGCTTGTACCATTCCAATCTACCAGGTGAAGATCATGTTCACATATCACTTGTACTATCCCGTCCTACCAAGCGAAGGTCATGTTGAATTGTCACATGTGCTATTCGTACTGACAGGTGAAGATTGTTTCGCTATATTGGCCGTACTTTTCTGATCTATCAAGTGATGGCTAGGTTGATATGCCACTTGTACTATTCCATTATCAAGCAAAGGTCATGTTGAAATGTCCACTATACTATTCAATCCTACAAGATGTACAGTTCTGATCTATCAAGTGAGCGCGCGTCATGTCGATATATCACTTGTACTATTCCATCTTACCAGGTCAAGGTCACGTTGACGTTTCACTTGGACAATTCCATTCTACCCAGAGAAGGTCAGATTGATTTGTCCCTTAGACTGTTCTGTTCTATCCAGTTAAAAGTCCTGTTGATATGTCACATGTACTATTTCGTTCTACCAGGTGAAGGTTGTGTTGTCAGTGTGTCCACTTTTACTCTTCCTTCCTACCAAATGAAGCTCACGGTGGTGTGCCATTTTTACTATTTCATGTTGATGTGTCACTTCCACCAGTGCCATTTGTACATTCCATTATACCAGGCAAAAGTCATGTTGATGTGCCATTTATACTGTTCCATTTTGCTAGTTGAAGGTCATGTTAATATATCACTTGCGCTAATCGGTTCAACTCGTTGCAGATCATGTTGATAGGCCATATGTAGTATTTTGTTCTTTCAAGTGAAGGCCATGTTGAGGTGTCATTCGTACTCTTCCGTCCTAACTGTTGAAAATTGTGTTGACGTATCAATTCTTCTATTTTCTTCTCCAAGGTGAAAGTCATGTTGATGTGTCACTTGTTCTATTTTCTTCTAAAAGGTAAAGGTCATGTTGATGTGTCACTTGTTCTATTCTCATCTAAAAGGTGAATGTCATGTTGATGTGTCACTCGTTCTATTCTCATCTAAAAGGTGATGGTCATGTTGATGTGTCGCTTCTTCTATTCTCATCTAAAAGGTGAAGGTCATGTTGATGTGTCACTTGTTCTATTCTCATCTAAAAGGTGAAGGTCATGTTGATGTGTCACTTGTTCTATTCTCATCTAAAAGGTGAAGGTCATGTTGATGTGTCCCTCAGAAAACCCTCTTTCGAGCATATCGCCACCCTGGCCTTTGACCTTCTTTCCATGAAGACCACCTTTCTCCTCGCCCTGGCTTCGGCCAGAAGGCGAAGCAAGATTCATGCCCTCAGCGGGGACCCCAGAGACATTGCCTTCCACAGGGACGGCTCTGTCTCTCTTAAGTTCTTTCCCGAATTCTTAGCTAAGAATCAGGAACTGGGCACTCCCTCTCCCACCCTCGTCATCCGCTCACTGGCGGATATCCTAGGAGGAGGGGAGAGCGGGGGAGACATGGACCTGTGCCCTTCCAGGTGTCGGAGACACTACTGGGAACGTTCGCGCCACAGGCGCGCCTCCCAGAGATGTCTCCTTATATCTATCAACCCCCAAAATATGAAAGACATCTCTGCTGGTACTATCTCTAGGCGGGTTTCCAAGATGGTGAGATCTGCCTACGCCCAGGCGTCCAAGGATCTCCCTGTCATATCTCCTCGGGCCCATGAGGTCAGAGCCCTGGCCACTTCCGCAGCGTTCCAGCACTCTGTCCCCTTGCGCCATCTTCTGGAGGCAGCCTACTGGCGTTCCGAAAATCCCTTTATAAGCTTTTATTTAAGGGATATCCGCATGACCAGGGCTGATGGTTCTAAAGGGATCTCCCTTGTGGCGGCTAATGCAGCCATATCGGTTAACCCCAAGAACCACTAGGGCACTCGGCCCTCCTCCAATTCCTTTAAATTCTGCTATGGTCTGACATGGTATAGTATATGACGCCAAAATGGGGAGTTTTTCTTATACTCCCTGTTTGGCTAGTATACTTACCATGTCAGACTCTAATGCCCGCCCTACCTTCCCCTCTAGCGCCAGGGTTCGAGGGTTACCTTACGTGCAGGCCTCGCTGAATGAGGAACAGGAAGCGGACACCAGCTTCTTCCTATGGCGAAAGTAGGGTGGGCGTCACGTGACTGTCTTAGTGCTGCATTAGCCACAAAAAATTCGGCCTGGCAGAGCTGACTGACTGCCGCAGAATGCTATGGTCTGACATGGTAAGTATACTAGCCAAACAGGGAGTACAAGAAAAACTCCCCATTTCTATTCTCATCTGAAAGGTGAAAGTCATGTTGATGTGTCACTTATTCTATTTTCTTCTAAAAGGTGAAGGTCATGTTGATGTGTCATGTTCTATTCTCATCTAAAAGGTGAAGGTCATGTTGATGTGTCACTCGTTCTATTCTCATCTAAAAGGTGAAGATCATGTTGATGTGTCACTTGTTCTATTTTCTTCTAAAAGGTGAAGGTCATGTTGATGTGTCACTTGTTCTATTCTCATCTAAAAGGTGAAGGTCATGTTGATGTGTCACATGTTCTATTTTCTTCTAAAAGGTGAAGGTCATATTGATGTATAACTTATGCTATTCAGTTCTACCAAGTGAAAGTCATGTTGATGTGCCATTTGTACTATACTATTCTGTCAGTTTAAGATCATGTTGATATGACTCTTATTCTATTCCATTTTACAAGGTGAAGGTCATGTTGATGTGCCATATGTAATATTCCATTCTATCAGTTAAAGATCTTGTTTGTATGTCACTGTATAAAATTCAGTTTTTCCTAGGTGAAGGTCATGTTGATGTGTCACTTGTTTTGTTCTGGTCTGCGGGGCAAAGGTCATGTAATTGCCTCGTTTGTGCTATTCCATTCTGCAGGTGGAGGTCACATCACTGTATGACTTGTACAGTTCTGTTCTACAGGGTGAAGGTCATGTTGATGCTTTCTTTTTTCTTTTCTTTTTTTTGCACTGTTTCATTCTGCAAAGTGAAGGCCATGTTGATCTATCACTTGTTCCATTTTACAGGGCAAAGGTCATGTTGATGTCTACAGGGTGAAGGTCATGTTGATGTTTCACCGGCATGTCGATGTTTCACCGGCACGATTCTTATACTATTCCATTCGACAGGGTGAAGGTCATGTTCATACATCTCAGGTACCTTCCATTCTACAAGGTATAGGTCATGTTGACGTATCCCTTGCTCTGTTCTTACACTATTCCATTCTATAAAATGGGGGTCATTATGATATATCTTTTGTGCTTTCTGTTCTGCAAGGTAAAGGTCATATATTGATGTATTACTTGTTCTGTTTCATTCTTCAGTTTGAAGGTCATGTTCCTGTGTCAGTTGTACAACATGCAAGAGCACGGTATTTGTATTGCTTCTGTTTTTTTTGGTCTCATTTGTCAAGTATTTTTCTGAATCGACAGTGGAATTGTGAGCTTGATGACTGAAAAAGGAAAAAGAAGCTAAAGGTGCAAAGCACAGGCCATATGTAATATTGTGCAATGATGACAGCTTTTGCATGTAACTTGTATTCTTAGGTGATATAATTTATCGGTATATTGTCTAGACAAAGTTGGGACATTTTTGCTTTTGTTTTTTCTGTGGATGGTGCTGAGTGCCATATGCTCCATTTTTTTAAATTTTTTTTATATAACACATTTGATACCATTTTCTTTTTTTTTTTTTGTTATTGAAATTCTGTGGGCAAACTTCATGACATGATGTGATGGTTATAACATTCAGAAATATTCACCTCCATCAACCGTATCCATCCCCTTTTTGGACTCAAATGGAAAACCCATGGTAGAAAACCCAGAAAGGAATGGTATACACTAGCTGACAGTAGACTCTTCCCAAGTCATGGGACTTGTAGGAGTTCCTTCCAGTTATCCCAGGAAAGCCATAAAGAGGAAACGGTGTTGTACAGATTCTCTACTGATCTCACCAATTCTACTAAATTTTCGAAGGGTGAGGAGACTGTACGGTGTGTACTACATGTGATAAACCACTTAGCATTAGACATCTTATTGAGTGTTCGGCTGTACTCGAAAGTGGGCAAAAAAGTTTTACTGCTGATTCTATGAAGACCTTGCTAGAGATATTCCATCTGATGTGACTTATGATTTTTTTTAAGTAGGAGATCAGTATTTTACATTTGATGTGACAAAAACATGGCTGATGATAAATTTTTAGATCAGTGTTCAAGTTTTTAGTGCTTGCTTTGGTTTTGGATTGTAGTCTCAGCATTTCACTTTTGCATCCAGCTGTGATGTCAGCTTGGTTTGCGTATGGCTTCGCTGACAACTTGCATTGTATATACTTATGATGTCAACTTGCTTCGCATATAGCTCCGTTGTCAACTTGCTAGTGGTCCAGATGTGACCACTTGGGTCAGGTGAGCGAAAAATTGAGGTGACTGGAACCTCATGACTGCTGAAGCTGAACGAAATCAGATCAGTGGGTTGGGATTGAAAGGACAGTCCATGTGTTTTGTGCAGTCATCTACCTTACTACAGGGATGTTACAGTGTCATGACAGAGAGATCATGAAAAACAGTGGCACCTGATGACCTGCACTGTCAACTCGCTAGGATGTTAGTCTGATGACCTGATCTGTCTGCCCCGTCGGGTCATAAGGATGTTAAGTCTGATGACCCGATGTTAACCCCATCCCATCTCAAAGATGTTACAGTTTGATGACCTGAGGACAGTACAGGTTAGCTCAGACCAGCCCACTGGTTGTTAAATGCCAAATGGTAAGTTGCATGTTATTATATTTGTAGTGACCAGGGTTTTCGTTCCGGTGATTCAGCTGTTGCTGAGCTTTCTGTGCATCTCTGAGCTGATCGATTTGTTGATTTGTTCACCTCAGCAGTGGGTAGTGTCCTAGAAATGAAATGAACAGCAATTGTGATGCTGAAAAAATCCTAAACTCCGTCCATCTTTGTTATTTCAGGTGATTTAATAAGCGAGGATTGAACACATAGTATGTAAAATGAGATACTTACAAAGCTCTTGTCATCAATTTGGAGAGACTGTTTCTGCACCACCCATGCTAATTTTGAATGTCTTCTTTGTTCTTGTTTCTGTGGCAGTTAGCAAGAGCGCCTCAGATTGCCTGAATAGTCACTTTTGCTGACAATGGGCTGAAAAAAAAAATCAGGAAGGAGAAGAGATGGTTATTGGGGTTGTCGACATGAGATATAGACCAGAAAAGAGAAGATGTTGTCAAGCTTGTTTGTAGAATGTAAAGTGGGAAGACATATTTCTGAAAGTAGGGCAGCGAAAGTTTCTCCAGAGGAGAGATCGTCGATGCAAAATGTGTTAGCTCTTTAATTCCTGACTCTGTGGGGGTAGGGCCGCTTCCAGGTCATGACCCATAGGACCGCTTCCATGTCGCGACCCATAAGGCCGCTTCCAGGACATGACCCTTAGGGCCGCTTCCAGGTCATGACCCTAGGGCTGCTTCCAGGTCATGACCCATAGCGCCGCTTCCAGGTCATGACCCCAAGAGCCGCTTCCAGGTCATGACCCATAGCGCCGCTTCCAGGTCATGACCCCAAGAGCCGCTTCCAGGTCATGACCCTTAGGGTCACTTCCAGGTCATGACTCCTAGGGCCGATTCCAAGTTATGACCCTTAGGGCCGCTTCCAGGTCATGACCCATAAGGCCGCTTCCAGGTCATGATCCATTGGAATGCTTCCAGGTCATAACCCATAGGGCCGCTTCCAGGTCATGACCCGTAGGGTCGCTTCCAGGTCATGACCCATAGGGCCGCTTCCAGGTCGTGACCCATAGGAACGCTTCCAGGTCGTGACCCATAGGGTCGCTTCTAGGTCATGACCCATAGGGCCGCTACCAGGTAATGACCCATAGGGCTGCGTCTAGGTTATGACCCATATTAGGACCGCTCTCAGGTCATGACCCATAGGGTTGCTTCCAGGTCATGACCCATAGGGCCGCTTCCAGATCATGACCCATAGGAACGCTTCCAGGTCATGGCCCAAAGGACCGCTTCCAGGTCATGACCCATTGGAACGCTTTCAGGTCATGACACCTGGATGTCTTGTCGCTGTCTGCATTCAAAGCAGCACTTTCAGAACAGTCCAGCGCCTCAGTGCCAAGTTGCCCTGCGAGGAATGCCGTAACCTCCCAGCTGTCAGACATCTGTGGTCAGTTTGGAAAATGTGGTCTTACTGTCTGATGAAGCTGAATTCTGTTCTTCCCGGGCTGGAGTCCAGCGAGGATCGTTCTCATCTGTTGCCGCCATGGCCTTTAGAACTAAGATCCTTCAGGCATTCAGTGTTCACAGACTTCCCTCAGTAACAAAGTGTTGATGCTAACTGAGAAGTCTTGTACAGACAATGAAATATTATTATTATTATTATATTGGGTATTTATATAGCGCCTATCCTCGGTCACAGACCAAGCTCTAAGCGCTTTACAATAAATACACTACCTCACTCACTCAACGGGCTGCCTACCCAGGTAGAGCCGGCCGAAGAGCAGCCTACTGGCGCTCATTCAGTCGTTTCCCGTACCATTCAAATATCAGTCACTCATTTTCATTTATCTCATTTATTCCTCCAGTTTCTCACATATGATGCATGCGATGTTTGTACGTGTCCTCCATTTCCACCGGTACACGATGGCACACGATATTGGTGGCAAAATATGGGAAATGTGAAGTAAAAAAAAAAAGAAAAAAGGAGAGTTGTTAACGTATGGTTTCAATAACGGTAAAATTGAAATAAAAAGAACATTTTTGAGGGGAATGTTTCTTATATATGGATGCAAGAAACATTCCCCTCAAAAATGTTCTTTTTATTTCAATTTTACCGTTATTGAAACCATACGTTAACAACTCTCCTTTTTTCTTTTTTTTTTACTTCACATTTCCCATATTTTGCCACCAATATCGTGTGCCATCGTGTACCGGTGGAAATGGAGGACACGTACAAACATCGCATGCATCCATATATAAGAAAAAGGACACAGTTGTATGCTTTTAAATATAGAAGAGTGCTTTGAAATGTGTTTGAAATTAAAACTGATTTCTGAAGAGGAGCAGGATGTTGAGGATGTGCATATAGAAAAAAATGTGCATCAAAACTACAACAGCATTTATACGTTTTTTGAAGCAACACATTTACTATTTTATTAAGAATTTTTTTTTTTGAAAAATCCTATACTGGTATTAACAGTGGACAATTACTGCTGAACAAAGATGAAAGATCAAGGATGGAGTGTCGTGGAATGGTCATTAACCTTGACCAGGGCTGAAGATTATTTGCTGCATACTTTATTGTTGTTTATAAAATGTGACTATTCAGAATGTGGTTTGGATCAGCATTTTCTGTGGATTTGGCTTGACATGACTGCGACGTGCTTGGAAGCTTTGTGGTGTGCTGAGAATAAAATAGTGAAGTACAAAATCTGGACGGTAGAGTGATTTGCAGCGAGAATATTGAAAGCACACACAGTGCTGTAATGAGTGTGTATGCTTATGTATGTATATTCACAATATGCACACACACGCGTGCAGGCATGAAAACTCACACAAACACAGACACGCGCGCGCGCAAACACACGTGCCCGCGCGCGCCTGCGCGCACACGCGCGCACACACACACACACACACACACACACACACACACACACACACTCGTCTAATATCACAATTTTGTGAAGAGAAGTAACATGAAAGTACTAATACTACAACAACTACTACTACTTCTACTACTACACACAAAACCACACTCATACACACACACACACACACTCAAACACACACACACACACACACACACACACACACACACACACACACACACACACACACACACACACACGCACTATATCATCAACAACACACCATGAGCGAGACCCCATCAATAAGCACAGGGAGACAAAAACAACAACAAACAAAGCAAAACAAAACAACAACCAAGCAAAAAACAAAAGAACCCCGAAACACACACACACACACACACACACACACACACACACACACACACACACGCAGCGCACGCTAGCGCGCGCGCGCACACACACACACACACACACACACACACGCACACGCACACAATCAAACGGCGTTTAAAAATAAACATGGAACTGACACGACTTACGCTTTGTCTAGAAATATTTTTTTTCCCAGCCGAATATATTGTGGAAAGTGTCTGCGAAGTTTGTTTGTTTTTTTTTCATGGTAGAGGGATGAAACAGCATCGCAGAACTTCACCAAAGCTGCAATTAAGAATAGATCTTACCAAGTGTGTTTTACGTCGGATTAGGCACTGGAGGAAAAGGTGGAGGGGGGATAAGAGGTGAAGAGGAGGGGGAAGAGGAGAGGTAAAAGGAGCAAGGGGGGAGGGTGAGGGGGGGGGGGGGGGGCGAAACTATCACAGCTTTCTTTCTGATCTCCATTGCACACAGAAAGGATGCACTTTTATAGAAGATAAAGGGGAGTTTAAATGAAGAAAAAGCTGCACCAAAGACCAGGTGGGTTGGATTTTGTTTACGACTCATATGCACATAGGTGTCAACCCAGTGTTCCTCATTGTACAACTTCCCATATTGAAAAGTACTTTTTCCCATATTCCGAGCCCCAAAACCGTATACATTACGGAAAACGCAAAAACATAAACAAAAATTGCTGTGAATACAATGTAATACTCAGTAACAGGCAGAACTTCTTGAAACAAATGGCCGTTTAAGACAGTAGCAATAACGTTTACCCATCCAACAGAACCTCCTCTTCCATTCCAGCAGAATGCATCACTTGTGACAGTTTGTAGATCAAATCACACACCCTGTAGTGAAACACTGACAATGATGCAGAATTAACATTGTTTATAAACCCATTGTTTACACACTCTTCCACTTTACCAACATCATGAGTCCATCAAAGTCACAAACCAATTTGTTCTATGCGCTTTCCACTCCTACCAACATCATTAGTCCATTAAAGTCAGGAGTACATCATTACTTGCTGCGATCCCCAAAGTTTCTATTCCCAGTCACACCAATTTCCCAAGAACACACAGCCATTGTTCTGTTCAACACTGTCACTTGCAAATGGGTTACTGATGTTCATCGTTGTACTGCTTGGTGGCAGACTTTGCTGCCTGCAACAAGGGGGCTGAAGGGTTGATCTCAAAACATGACCGATCATCTACTTAGTTCGTTCCCGTTTCAGTGTTTAGAGTCCGTGTCGTCTGCTATGAAAATCTGTTCACCTTGCAGTTTGCCTCAGTGATTTAAGATTTGCCCGTATAAATCAGTTTTACCCATATTGAAACTTGTGTGCGGCCGTACAGACCCGAAATACGGGAAACCGTATAGGTTGACACCTATGTCTGCATGTTCAGCTATGTGTCGAGCAATGTGAATCTCCCAATTGTGTAAACTCTCCGGTGATTGGTGGACTACAAGAAACAAGTGATTAGCACTCCATGGACAAACAGGTTTACCTGCAACTGTCGTCCAACCGTTGGACACGAGTGAGCGAGGTCAAATCGAAACAGGGCGGGCACGTGATAAACGGTAGGCACACTGTGCACGTGCACATTTTGACAGCGAGTGAACATTTGTCGCCATGGCGTTCGCTGTCCCTCGCCGGTTGGTTTGAGAAAGAAGCAAGGAGACGGCAAGTTGATTGTGTAACTGTTCGTGGTGGTAAGAGTCACTTCGGCCACAAACAGTGGTGGAGGCCATCTTGTGAAAGAAGAATTTATCCGGTTCAACGTGACAGCGGCATGTTGATGCTGGACTGTTGGAGAAGAGGAACGAACAGGTGCTTGAGGTGTGACAACGTCTGCGTTTCGTTTCATGGTCTTCGGCAAGCTGAATGCAGGTACGTGCAGTATTGTGCCCCCCCCCCCCCCCCCTTACCCTCCTCCTTATTCAACATCAAGCCAGGTAAGTTTCCTATGAATGAGAGCTTCCTTTTGTCATCACCCCCACCCCCACCCGCTTCCCCTCCTCAGAGTTAAAAAAAAAAAGACAGAAAGAAAAGGGAAGAAATATAGACGTGCGCGCAATGACATGTTATACAGCATGCGCCGGTTAAAAACTCACCAGGGTTGACAGATGTGAGCACAGTGATCCTTTTTGTTAAGGGGCGGGTGGGGGGAGGAGGGGGATGGAGATGATTTAGGGTTTCTGGACCTTCCATTCATCTTTAGAACATTTTTTTACAACAAAAAAAAAAAAAAAAAAAAAATGATAAATGCGAGCAAATAAATATGCTGATCGTCAGTATCCGTGAGCTCCAGTTTTGCCGGTGTGTGCAAGCAAAATTGGCATTAGCTTCCTGTGAGAGAAGATAATCTGTCTGCAGAAAGCTAGCTGAACGAGCAACGTACATAGCTTCTTTCAGTCAGTAGAATATCTTGTCATGAAGGCCGAATGTAGGGTAATGCCAGGTGTTCTTGACCGGTGTTCTTCTTCTTCCTTGATAGCGACCACAATCAACTACATGATTATTCTGTCACTTATGCAAGGGGTTCAGATAGAAAAAAACAAACAAACTGGGCGTGGCTTTTAATGGAGACGGGAGGCTCCTTGACACAAAGGTGTCGATGATCTTGGCCTCTACAACGTCCTGGGGCAGCTCGTTCCAGTCCTTGATGGTACGAGGAAGGAACGCCTGCTGTCTGTACTGCGTTCTGCACTGCGGAATGGTGAACTGCTGATCGTGACCGCGGCGTCGGCACGGAGGTGCAGGGCGCAGGGCGCAGGCTGGCTTTGATGCCTTCTGTGCTGACCAGGTCATTATGGGTCTTGTACAGCATAGATAGGCGTGCTGTACGTCGTCTGTCCTGGAGGCTGAGGTGCTTGACAAGATGTCCGGTCTGTTCCCCCCCCCCCCTCCCTTCTCTCTTTCTGTCTCTGTCTCTCTCTCTGTCTCTCTCTCTCTCTGTCTCTTTGTCTCTGTGTGTGTGTGTGTGTTCTCTCTCTGCCTGTCTCTCCATGTCTGGGTCTTTGTCTCTCTCCGTCTTTGTCTCTTCCCCTCTGTCTCTGTCTCTTCCCCTCTGTCTCTGTCTCTCTCTCTGTATGCCCTCTCTCTCTTTCTCTCTGTCTCTGTGTCTCTCTGTCTGTCTGTCTGTCTCTGTCTCTCTGTCTGCCTATCCTTACTTATGGTTCCGAAATTTGGGGCTTGTCCGGAGTTCAAGACCAAATTGAAAGAGTACATCTCACAGCTTTGAAGCGATTTCTTGGTGTAAGTTATAAGTCTCCAAGACAATTAATTTACGGGGAAACTGGAAGGTACCCCCTCTTTGTAGTTACTTACTCCAGATGTATTAAATTTTGGCTGAGATTGACAAGATTAGGTAATTCAAGGTACTCAAAAAAGGCCTACAATATGTTGTTGAGTTGCAGCGTCATAATTATTCTACTTGGGCATGCAGCGTACGCAACATTTTGTTTAAATATGGATTTGGAATCGTTTGGGAGTCGCAAGGTGTTGGAAATATTAAAGTGTTTATAGCAGAATTTAAACGTCTTATTAACTGTTTTAAGCAGGACTGGAGATCTTTATCTTCTCATGATTTTGTTTACGTGTATTCCTTTTTCAAACGCGATGCTATTTGCTCTGAGTATGTATCTTTAATTAAGAATATAACTGTGAGAAAGTCTTTTGCAAGGTTTAGAATAGGGATGTCCCTTTTGAAGTCTCACTTAAGTTTCAACCTGGTCGTAATATTGATTCTCGCTGTCCTTTTTGTTGTGACGTTGAAGAGAGTGAAATGCACTTTCTCTTGATATGTCCAATGTATGAAGATATTCGTGCCCGGTTTATTCCGCACAAATTCTGGAGGCAGCCATCTTTTTTTAAAATTTATATTTGTCAAGCACAAACCAAAAACTGATGAAAGAAGTCACACTTTTTGTTCACAAAGCTCTCAGTATCAGAAACTTGAATTCCTAATGTGTACATTAGTAACTGTGTTTAATTGTGTCTTAATTGCTTCATTGGTTACATTTTCTGTATGTTTAAATAGATTTGTATATACCGTTTTACGCTGGCGAATAAGTATGATTTAGCTGTGCTCCTTTTTTTTTTTCCTTGCGTGCTTGATCATGTGTGACGATCTTTTATGTGTTTTATTGTGATGGGCTGAAGGCCTTTACAATTAAAGAATCATTCATTCATTCATTCAGTCTCTCTGTCTGTCTGTCTCTCTGTCTCTCTCTCTCTCTCTCTCTCTCTCTCTCTCTCTCTTTAATTCATCCCCCCCCCCCCCCCCCCCCCCCGTGAAAGCAGCCAGTGTCTGAGGACCTCATTACATGAAGAGGTTGACAGATAAATGAAAACGGGGCGGTCGTTAATTCCTTGGAACAGCCCAGATGCGCAGTTCCCACGAGAGAAGAGCTATTTGAAGAGCACTTCCTGTCGGTTCCACTCAGGTAGTTGAGTGAAATTCAACCGTCGTATAAAGAAGGCGGGATAAGGGGAGGAAAAGGAAAGGGGGGGGGGGGGGGGCGGAGGTAGTGAGAGACTATAGTAGAAAACAAAACGACTTTCACCGGCCACTGTCGTATGCAGTGGGTAATGAAAAACTCATAAGAAGCAACGTTAAAAGTAAAGCAAACAGTAAATAAAACAAAGTACAGACAGACACACAAATACAAGGTCAAAGTAACGCTTGTTTTAATTTCAAAGTACACACGAATACAAGGTCAAAGTGACGCTTGTTTTAATTTCAAAGTACACACGAATACAAGGTCAAAATAACGCTTGTTTTAATTTCAAAGTACACACGAATACAAGGTCAAAGTAACGCTTGTTTTAATTTCAAAGTACACACGAATACAAGGTCAAAGTAACGCTTGTTTTAATTTCAAAGTACACACGAATACAAGGTCAAAGTAACGCTTGTTTTAATTTCAAAGTACACACGAATACAAGGTCAAAGTAACGCTTGTTTTAATTTCAAAGTACACACGAATACAAGGTCAAAGTAACGCTTGTTTAATTCAAAGTACACAATACAAGTAAAATAACGCTTGTTAATTTCAAAGTACACACGAATACAAGGTCAAAGTGAACGCTTGTTTTAATTTCAAAGTACACACGAATACAAGGTCAAAGTAACGCTTGTTTTAATTTCAAAGTACACACGAATACAAGGTCAAAATAACGCTTGTTTTAATTTCAAAGTACACACGAAAAACAAGGTCAGAGTGACGCTTGCTTTAATTTCAAAGTACACACAAATACAAGGTCAAAGTAACGCTTGTTTTAATTTCAAAGTGCACACGAATACAAGGTCAGAGTGAGGCTTGTTTTAATTTGAATGTACAGTACAGCACAGCACAAGTAAATTTCAGACGGAGATCTCTCCAGATGTTACGAACAAGAGACGTCAAAAAGCGCATAGAAAAATACTCCCCCCCCCCCCCCCCCCCCCCCCCCCCCCCCCCGGCACAGCAGTCAGCATGGAAATGTATAAGAAATAAGGAGTGGGATAGTGGAAGTAAAAGAATTAACAGTGTGTATGGCGAGCAGGGTTGAAACCAGACTAGCATAAGAGAGACGAGAGGGATCGCGATTCACGTGGACTCGTCTGAAGTTGGGCAGAAAGGGGAAATGATGTGCTGTTTCTGATTAAAAAAAAAAAAAAATTACATTGATAATGTCGGACCCGGGCGGGCGGGGGGGGGGGGGGGGATAAGCAGAACAAGTTTGTGGGAGTGTTTTAAACGCCTAGTTTACTCACGAGAGAGAGATGTGGCAGTGTCTATGCATTCTTGTCACAAGTTTGTGGGAGTGTTTTAAACGCCTAGTTTACTCACGAGAGAGAGATGTGGCAGTGTCTGCGCATTCTTGTGTCTGTCTGGTGCAATACATTTCTCCTCCAGTTTCCTGTGGGCCGTGGGTGAAGGCAACAGATTCTTCCAGACCAGTGGTATTTATCTTCCCCCAGGACCCCGTCCATGCCACATTTCCAGTGCGTTCTTCGGACGATTCCCAGCAAAGCATCCCTTTTCTTCTCCTTTAAAAAAATGTTTTGATGGCTAAAGCTGTGTGCATTTAAATTTGGGATCAGAAGTGATCAATAACTATTTGCTCAAAGGCACGAAGCTCAGGAGTGCCACGATCATGTGCTCTACAGAAGATAGTACTTCAAAGTCCATCGAAAACACGCCGATGGTCAATACTCTACAAAAGTGTAGCGAATCAGATTTGTTGGAATTTGAATTAAGCGGAGGGTAAACCTCTTCACCTTATGCACAACAGTTACCGACCGGTCGGACCGACACCAAATGTGTAGTTCCGACCCAATATGGGAATGATCTTGGTCCTGCTATTGGGCCAGCATTGACACAACGAGCTTCTATTTGACCGGTGTGATGGTGGTACTGGGATTTGGTGAGCGGGAGGGGGGCATAGGGTGAAGAGAGGACAGGGGATGCATATGCGAAAAGGTCATGAAGGCCTTCCTTTCCGACCTTTTAGAGACACGTTCGAACGCTCTCTTCCTCCCCCCCCCCCCCCCCCCCTGCCATCTCCACGGCTATATTTCTCCCATCCCTGCCACGTCAGTGGAGGGAGGGGGGGGGGGGGAGAGGTCGCGGAGCCAGGGGGTAGGGGGAAGAATGAACCCAACAGGGAACTCGTGAGAGTAGAGACCTCCAAAGCCGAACGGTTTCTGGATCCACTCATTGATCCGGATCCACAGGGCAGATCCTACAAAAAAGGTGTTGGTTTCGCCTCAGGGCTGTATTCAATATTTCCAACTTCCGTTAAAATCGGTGCTGTTTTTGTTTTTCAATCACCTTGCTTGGCTCTTGTCCTGCCCTGTTTGCATCTCCGTCCCCCACCCCCACTCGCACCACACGAATACGGCCACAAAACATGTCTTGACAGACTAAGGAGGGACCATGCGTAGGGTTCAGGTCGTGTTAGCATTTGTTTGAGAGGGAATGTTCATTCCGTCCTCTGGCTGGCTGGCTGGCTGACTGTCTCCCCCTCACCCCCCTCTCTCTCTTTTCTGTCTCTCTCTCTCTCTCTCTCTCTCTCTCTGTCCCCCCCCCCCCCGCTCTATCTCTCTCAGAATGGTGACCAGGGGAGTGTGTGTGTGTGCGTGTGCGTGCGTGTGTGTGTGTGTGTGTGGTGTCTATGAGTGTTGTGTGTGTGTGTGTGTGTGTGTGTGTGTGAGATGGGGGGTGGGGAATTTTGTGTGTGTGTGTTGGGTGATGGTGGTGGTCTGTGTGTGTGTGGTGTGTGTGTGTAAGCGCGCGTGCGCGCGCGCGCGCGTGTGTGTATGTGTGTGTGTGTGTGTGTGAGAGAGAGAGAGAGAGAGAGAGAGAGAGAGAGAGACGTTTTAATTTTCAGTACAGTTAAGATATTTGTTTATGATTACGATTTCTGTTATCATTTTCTTTATATATATATTAATGTTAAATGTTCTGTGCAAAGTTTCCTTTGTGATTTTGATATCATTCAGATGTTACTTGTATCATTTCGGTTTTTTCCTTAATTTATTATTTTTGTTTTTTAAATGCCAGTATAGCAATATGTTAATCTGACAGTAAATGGTTTGTCATTGTGTGTGTGTGAGGTGAGAGGCATGGATTGTGAAATTGTTTGTGGATCAGGATTTACAGCACCCACACACCATTCAGAATGGAACTGCGTGGCATCATGATCATCCTCATCCTCATCCCTCTCTGGTCACAGATCGTCAGATGGTGAATTCATGACGTTCTGTGGCCCTTCATTCCCAGCTCTCATGGTGACCTCAGTTCCCATTTCCTGCCCATGTCCATGGTGAGTCGGTGTCCACAGTCATCAATTGCAGCTCCATGGGCGGCATCACTGGATGGACGTAATGTCGCCGTCTGAAGGACTCTGCCGCTATAGGAATGTAGCTCAGTGGTAGAGCGTTCGCTTCGAATGTGAAAGGCCCGGGTTCGATCCTTGGCATCTCCACGTTTTACACACACACACACACACACACACACACACACACACACACACACACACACACACACACACGCACGCACACACATGCACACGCGTGCGCGAACATACACACACAAGCGCGCGCACACATACACACGCACATCATACACACTCATACGCTCGCACACTCACATGTGCCCCGTGCCCACACATCCATACACAATGTGTACATTCACTACACACACATACAATGATAAAAACGGTACAACCAATGTTAGGAAGCGCGTTGGGCTAATGTGAAGGTCAGACATCAGCTAAGTCTTAGCCACGAGACCCTCATCTTAAAATTACCTCATCTTAGTTATTATTTCATTTATCCATCAGCTTTAAATCATGTGCTGTGTGGTCTCAAAACGTAGCGGATGTGGTGTAGCGTACATGGACCAGTCCGCACTCAGTGACGCCTCCTTGATGAAACTGAAACTGACACTGCGGCTAAGCAAAGTCTTACTGCCTGTACGATGGTTCATATTTTGCACTACTGTTCAGCAGCAGTCTCCTGTGGTAGGTCGTCGGCTGGGCTGTAAAACGGTATGAACTGCCACATAACACATTGCACTTCAGACTGTTGTTAGCTCCCATCAAAGGACAGTGAAAGGTCCTGTAGCTATGTACGTAGAAAGGTTTTCCTGTTTGTACACCCTCTTCTTCCAACAAAAGATCCCGTCTCTTGACAGAGATCCAGGCTCGCACGGAAGCAATCCATTGAAGGAAAGAGGGCCAGCAAATGTGAGGAGGCTGTGTTCCGTCAGTAGGTAGGTCATCTTACTTCAGTGTGGGGAATGTGGATATTGCTGCGCCGTCTTTGCTGGTGATGTGCACACAGTTTCTGTAGTACATGGTCAAGAGATGACCTGTGTGAGGGCGTTATTTCCCGGTGTCTGGTTGGCTCAGGGGGTCAGACCACTCGCTTGGCAGTGGAATGTTGCTGGTTCGAGTCCCGCTGGCGCCCAACATGCAGATGGCCGTTTTGTTACCCATTTTTAAGCGTTGTCGTTCTGGTGGTGCCGTATTGTGTCAGACAGACCCCCGTGCTCCATTCTCCAGGGATGCTGTGACCACTCTGCTCTGTCCCAGGAGACGGGTTTGGATGGTAATCCTGAAGGGAACCTGAAATGCGCGATCAGTTTTCTTGGAACTGACTCTCCACGGAAAGAGAGGGGAGGGGGCCAGGATTCTCACACCCATCGTTCAGGAGTGACGAGGGAGGGAATTTTCCATGGTCTTTGCCTTTCCCTTGTGTAATTCATAACTGAAATGTGGAGAGGGCCGAAGAAATCATTTTTGTCAACAAAAGAGCAGGATTATGGTAGCCCTGATATGCGCCCCCCCTCCCCCCCCTCCCCCTCCATGCGGTCAGTTGTGTGTTAAACAACATGGAAGGTAGTGTTGGAACGCGCAGCTGACTCACGACTGAGATGTTGGCAATGATGTATCTGCGAGTTGTAGCCGGTGATGGGTGACACACATTTCTCTACCAGTCATTCTGGAGTAACGAGGGCAAGAGATTTTTAATGTACCTGTCTTCTCGCAAGATAGACGACCCGTATGAAGTTGTCGACATGCTCTTGAAATGATTTTCCAACAGACCCAGTACGATCACACTGGTATGCCTTTTAAAGCTGATCGATGAGTACTTGCCTTAAGCAGTGTCGTGAGAGTCACGATGATATACCTAACCGAAGATGATACTGCACATTACAGACAATAACGGATGATCAGCACCATTCAAAGATGTCGGGTGTTAGATTTGTGGGAACGGGGATTACCCGATGATGAACTCTCCGTTCTGTGAATCCAGCACGTGACTGACTCTTGCCAGACGGACCCAAAGGAGAGTGGTCGTTGGTCTGCTTCTGGACTATGACCGACATGTGACCCTGCATTGAAGCGGATCTGACAATGATGTCGCTGGATTGTGGTCCGGTGTCGCGTGAAATCTGGGAACGTGATATCTGGGAAGGCTTCCCAGATATCACAGATTTTTTGAGAACGCGTTACCAAAATGTACTGGGATATATGGGAAGACCCGTGATGTCTGGGAACGTGGTCTTTCAGAGCTCAGAAGGGCAGAAAGAAGACGAAAAAAATGGATTTTCGAGATAAGGTAGGAAACTATTTAGGAGCACTTGAGATCTTTGGCGTTCTTGTCACTTTATTTTTTCATTAATTTCTTGGCATGATTTTCACAAAGTTCCCAGATTTCACGATTGGAAGTTCAGGAAATCTGGGAACGCGTTCCCAGATATCACGGTAAATCTGGGAACGCGTTCCCAGATATCACGGTTCCCAGATATTATACGACACCGGGTCACGTGTCTCACGAAGAGGTGAGAGGGTTTTGGAGATGGGGCATCAGGAGTGCATACGCAAAAAAGTGATGGGACTTTGTTTCTGACCTCTGGAAAGACGTCTACGTGTCCCCCCTTCCTTCACCCACCCTGAAAAAACAAGAAAAAAACACCCCTCCCCCCCCCCCCCCCCCCCCCCCCACCAACAAAAAAACAAACAAAAAACTAGCAAGCAAAGAAAGAAACATAAGGGCAAACGGGAGAGCGTAGACTCCCGCCACAGTCGATCAGCTCCCGTCTTCACGGATCTGCATCAAAATCAAATGGTTTGGTCCCAAGGCCATGTTTAATGTATCCATTAACTTTCGTCTTGGCGTAGACTGCTGCCGGACAAAAAAACAACAAATGACAAGAATGGGGGTCTTCTTAGCGGCGGTGACTGCTCCTTCTCCTCGTCGATCCTCTCCCTCCCTCCCTCCTCCACCCACCCACAGGACAGAAGATGCCAGGCACAAAGTCAGTTCGTGTTGACATCATCTGAATTCGTTAGAGGAGAAATGTGCAGTCCATTCACGTTCTCTCTCTTCGTCTCCTCTGTGTCTCTCTCCCTCCCTTCCTCTCCTTTCCTCTCTCTTTCTACCTCTCTTTCTCCCCCATCCCCCCACTCTCTGTCTCTGTCTCTCTATCTGAAGCAAGCAACACACACACACACACACACGCACACGCACACGCACAACACACACACATAGACATGCGCGCGTGCGCGCTCCCGCGCGTAACACACGCACGCCACGCCATGCACTCGCACGCACGCACACACACACACACACACACACACACACACACACACACACACACACACACACACACACACACTCTCTCTCTCTCTCTCTCACACTACACACACACACACACACACACACACACACACACACACACACGTTCGCACTCATGGACGGACACACACACACACACACACACACACACACACGCACACACACACACGTCGCACTCATGGCCGACACACACACACACACGTTCGCACTCATGGATGGACGCACACACACACACACACACACACACACACACACACGTTCGCACTCATGGACGGACACACACACACACACGTTCGCACTCATGGATGGACACACACACACACACACACACACACACACACACACACACACACACACACACACACACACGTTCGCACTCATGGACGGAACACACACAGACTCTCAAAGCTCCTTCCTGCTCAAACCCTATTCCCTGCTCCCCCCCTTCCCCTTTCTTCCTCAGTAACTTTCTCGGCCAGATCTGTCCCATCTTCTGGGCCCCACAGACTGTGACTGCAGCTCCGTCAATGGTTTTCAGGCAACGTGAGTTCACAATGTGGTGTTTCCAGGTTGGTGTCCAGACCCACCGGCGGCACACGGGACGACAGAGCACTTGGCCTGGTCACTGGGACAAATGAAGGGAGATAACCCCCAGTTTCTGCTGGTGCTTCACTGGTGAGTTATTCGTTGCAGCTTTGGTAGTGTGTGAGTGTGTGTGCGCATGCCGCGCGGTGTGTGTTTGTTGTGCGCGCACGCATTGTTGTGTGTGTGTGTGTGGTGTGTGTGTGTGTGTACTTTACTGTTCTTTTTGTCGCTCCCATGAATTCGCTTTCTTTCCTTTCTTTTTAATATATTCCTTCACTCTTTCTTCGTTTTCTTTTGTAACGTGTTGGCCTGTCTCTATTCCTGGAAGTCTTTACTCTCTTGTCTTTCTGGTGTACGCGAGACTGTTGTTGTTGTAAAATAGTGAGACTGTAACCTCTGTCCCCAGTGAACACTCGCTGTCCGCTCCAGAGTGTCTATTTTCTGATTATAGCCTTTCAATGAGAGACACCCGAAGTAGATGGTTAAGCGTGTGCAAGCGGAGCCTGACAATCGTGAATTCCCAACCGCTCGCGTTTTTTTTTTTTTTTTTTTTTTTTTTTTTTTTCGGCTTGAAAACTTTATCTGTTCACCTGGCAGTTTACCCCTGATTCGGTTCAGGGACGGTTGTAGAAGTCGGCGGTAGAAAAGGGGTGGGCTCCGCCTTCCGTCATGCCGTGCCCTAGACACGGTAATGCTCTTGACAGCTCGCTGCCCCTACGGACATTAAAGTATGAGACTTTAACCTTCAACCTTGACTTGTGTATAAAGTGTGGCATGGTTTTTTTTCCCGTTGTTTTGTTGCTCGTGGTACGAAAAATCCAGAGGAACGGTTGTCGTCTTCGGCTCGTTGTCGTGTTTGTGTGTCCTTTCAGTGGAAACGAGATGTCATGCGATGGGCTTGGAGCAGAAATACCATTGAAAACAGCGAGGTGTCGTGTTCATACTGGCCTTTGACCCGTTAGATGTAAAACGGCAGGCCCAATCCGTTGTTGGCCATTGGATGTTTGTTTCAAGCGGGGCCGGTGTACGTTTTAAGAATGTCGGTAATTGGGGTTTTAGGGCACGAGAGTCCTGACTTCCAGGCTTATGAAGTCTTTGCTACGGCGTTTTGGAATGGCGCGGGAAAGCGAGTGCGCGCGCGCCGCATGTGCATACGTCACCGGCGCGCGCACTCGTGTTTGTGTCAAATTCGACAACCATCGAATGCAAAAGCAGCACGTTTGTGATGCTTGATGGTAATCCTGATCTCATTGAGGGTTTGGATTCTCGGTCAGTGTGGCCTGTGTGTCGGTGTCGATACCTGCGTGCAGATGATGAGAGTTCTATTATATGTCAGGTTGTGGGAACAGTACAATGTGTGAGCAAGATTGATTGCTCCCGTCTGATGTCTGTGCAGCCCAGTGTGACATGGCCCTCAGGTGTACCTGTCTAACTCTTTGACCGCATCGGGTCACATAACTTCATACTGATCAGACTGCACGATGACTAGAAGACAGGGGAGGAGATGGGAGTGGGGGTGGGGGTGGGAGAGAAGTGGCTGTGGGCTTTCTAAATCACTGTAACGGTCACTGTCTACAAAGAGGATGGACTGGTGCGTGTTTCGAAATCATTGTAACGATCACTCTCTACAAATAGGATGGACTGGTGCGTGATTTTAAATCATTGTAACGATCATTCTCTACAAATAGGATGGACTGGTGCGTGATTTTAAATCATTGTAACGATCACTCTCTACAAATAGGATGGACTGGTGCGTGATTTTAAATCATTGTAACGATCACTCTCTACAAATAGGATGGACTGGTGCGTGATTTTAAATCATTGTAACGATCATTCTCTACAAATAGGATGGACTGGTGCGTGATTTTAAATCATTGTAACGGCCACTGTCAAGAAAGGGGACGAACTGGTGCGTGTTTCTAAATCATTGTAACGGTCACTCTCTACAAAGAGGATGGACTGGTGCGTGTCTTTGACACGATTCTCGTGCCTGGCAACGGAAGTTAACGTTTCGTCTGTTGGCATCGTATTTCTGCGCATACTCGCGGACTTGGCGTGTTCCTTTGCGTACTTTGGTCAGACTGGCGTCTGCTGCCATTTGCTGTCCTGTCCAGATGTTTGGTCAGTTCTCATTCTGCTTTGCTTGTCTCAGCTTGACGTTTTGCTTGGACTCTCAGGGTTTGCTGTGTCAGTCTCAGTTTTGCTCTGCCTTTCAGTTCAGTTGGTCGCTACAGTTTGAATTTGCATTGACTACCTCAGTTTATTTTGACTCATCGAAGTCTTGCATGGCTGCCTCAGTTTAACTTTTCATCTCAGTTTTAGACGGGGGGCAGCATGGGGCCCAATGCTGTCAACCGGTCGCCTTCACAGTGTGGGCATGGCATGGGTCAAACCGTGTGCCACGTTGCTTGTCCTGGAAGCCAGGTGAGTGGCCTCCTGTCCGTTCCCGGCAGTTGGTCATGAGCCTGGTGGATGGGGTGGAGCGCGTGCCACGCGGTGTATACCTGCACTATAACCCTGGTGTTTCCCTTTGCTGGAGGACCGCTTAGGGGCATCGCCCTTGTGGGCACTCGATGGCGGGTGGGGAGTAGGGGAGGTGAAGTTTTTTTTCTTTCATTATGACATCTAAACAACTACCCCCTAACAAAAAGAGAAGAAATGATGATGGACATGGCACGCTTATGGACGAGACTATGAATAGAGATTCAGATTCAGATAATGAGATAAGAGAAGTGGCAAAGAGAAAGGGTATCCAAAACACATGGCCAAGCTTCCTTTTAGTGGAAGCAAAAGATCCGAAAGAATCCATTGCTCGGATTTCTCCGTTCGCTGTTTGTAAGTGGTTCGAGGGAGTTTCGTCCACAGGATTTAAAATGATCAAAAGACTCCGATCTGGTAGTTACCTTGTTAACTGTGCTACGGAAGCGGCGTCTCGGTTGCTGCTGAAAAGGGATGGTTCTCAACTCATGCAGATCACAGTTAAGGTTTCCATTCACCCCTTTCTCAACTACTCGAAAGGGGTAATCAGATGTGTTGACTTGGCTGGAGTTGCTGAATCAGAAATTCGGACTGAGATGGAAAGTCAGGGTGTTCTGCAGGTCCATAGAGTTAAAATCTCTAAAGGAAGTGACTTAATCGAAACCAACACGCTATTCTTGACTTTTGCTATGCCATCTCCCCCAGAGTTTGTCAAAGTGGGTTATGTCCGAGTGAAAGTTACGCCTTTTGTACCATCTTCTTTGCGGTGTTTCAAGTGCCAACGCTTTGGGCATTCCAGCCGAGCTTGTCGGGGTCAGGAGATCTGTCGTGACTGTGGACAGAAGAAGCATGATGAATCTTGTATAAATGCTGTATACTGTGTCAATTGTAAGGGTGACCATCCAGCAAATTCAAAAAGTTGTCCAGTGTGGAAAAAGGAATGCGAGATTCAGAAAGTAAAGATTGAGAGGAAATGTTCCTTTCTTGAGGCTAGAAGGTTAGTGGAGGCCAGGACTCCTTCGGCTGCGACTTATGCACAGAAGGTGGTTAACGATTCTGCGAACCGGTCATCGGGTGATGATCTGGGAGCAGCTCCATTCACTGCTCTGGAGAAGAAATTGACAGAATTGTTGTCATCGGTTTTGGATCGGCTTACTATACTTGAACAATCAGTTGAGGTTTTGTCTCAGAAATGCAATAGTGTTCCGTCCAGCAGTGTACAACAGGCTTCAGCCCCTGCTGGTGAGGGAAGAAGTGTTTCAGTTGTACAAAGTGCTGTGGATCAGAGGTCAGTGGTGAAGGATCGGAGGAAAGAGATGTCCCCTCGCCCACAGGCCAATAACAGCAGTACGAGACAGGCACGCAGTGAGGAGCGTCCTTTTCGGACTCCAGACCCTCCTAGGGGAAAATCTCGAAGTCAGGTATTTGGTGCAGCAGGTTTCAGTCCAGTAAGAGCAAATTCCAAGCATGGCAACAAACAACTTAGAAATTTATCAGGAGCATCGGCTTCTGACCTTGTCTTGAAGAACCGTTTTAGTTCTTTGGTGGACAGTGAAGTTTCTGGAGAAGAGGGCTGATAGATATTCTTTTAACAACCTAACATGGACATACTCCAGTGGAACATAAGGGGAGTTAAAGCAAATTGTCGGGACCTTGAGCTATTATTGACAGAGTATAGATCTTCGGTAATTGCTCTTCAGGAAACCCTTTTAACTGCAAGTAAGAAGCATGAGATTCCTGGTTTCTCCTGCTTACTCAAGCCAGCTTCTGCAGACTTTTCAAGGAGAGGTGTTAATCTTTATATTCATAATTCGGTACTACATACAGAAATTCCACTTCAGACGGATCTGGAGGCAGTGGCAGCTCGTATCTCGTTAAACAAGGTCGTTACGATATGTTGTTTGTATCTGTCTCCATCTTCTGTGATTTCGAAGAGTCAGTTGGATGGTTTAATTTCTCAGCTCCCTCGCCCATTTCTTTTATTGGGTGACTTGAATGGCCATTCTCCACAGTGGGGAAGTAACTGCACCAATTCTCAAGGGAAAGTTCTTGAGGATTTTATATCGGATCATGATCTCTGTCTTCTGAATTCAGGCTCACCGACCTTTTGTTCTCCTTCTGGTTCTTTGACTCACTTGGATTTGTCCATTTGCGACCCTTCCTTATTTTTGGACTTAGAGTGGCAGGTTCATTCGGACCTAAGCGGGAGTGATCACTTTCCGATTTTTATTTATTTTACAAAGCAAATGCAGGAGTCCCCTCGGGAAACATGGAAGTTTCGCTCTGCAGATTGGAGTCTTTATCAGCAACAGATTTTAAGTAGACTGCCTATGAATCTGTTGCAGAGTTATGATGATCCTGTTTTGCAGTTCACTAAAGTGATTGTAGAGAGTGCTAAGGAAGCTATTCCCAAGTCCCGTGATAAACCAAATGATGTTAAGACCCCTTGGTATGATAAAGAGTGCAAAACTTTGAAGGGTAAGAGAAAAGGTGCTCAAAGACTTTTTGCTAGGTTTCCTATGGTGGGGAACAAAGTTAAACATCAGGCGTGTAGGGCTAAGTGTCGGTATACTTTTAAAACTAAGAAGAAAGAATCTTGGAAAAAATTTTGTTCAAATCTGTCCTTTAAGGTCAATTCAAGGAAAGTCTGGAAACTAATCCGTAAGATTAAGGGAAAGTCGGTTACATCAGTTATAAAATGTTTGCAAGTAAATGGATCGATTATTACTAATAAAAAGGAGGTTGCTAACTTGTTAGCTGTTACTATCCATCAAAATTCGTCAGCTGATCATTATTGCAAGGAATTCCAGCGTATCAAAAGATCAGCAGAGTCAAAATCTTGTTCCTTCGTGCCAGATAGTTCTGAGGATTACAACTGCGTTTTCAGCATGGATGAGTTAAAGGACGCCATTTTGAAAGCCAACAACTCAGCTCCTGGACCAGATGACATTCATTATCAATTTATTCAACATTTGCCAGCTGAGGGTTTAAAGGTGTTGTTGTCTCTGTTTAATCATGTTTGGTGTTCAGGGTATTTTCCACCTTCTTGGAGAGAGGCGGTTGTTATCCCTATTCCTAAACCAGGGAAAGATCATTCGGACCCTAACAACTATCGTCCTATAGCTCTCACTAGTTGCTTATGTAAAACTATGGAGAGAATGGTATATTCTCGATTGTTATGGCAGTTAGAATGTCTGGGGGCCTTAGATGTTTCCCAGTGTGGATTTCGGAACAACCGCAGTACTACTGATCACCTGGTTCGATATGAGTCTTTTATCAGGAATGCTTTGATTAATGGAGAACATGTAGTTTCTATTCTTTTTGATTTAGAAAAAGCTTATGACACAACATGGAGGCATGGAATTCTCCAGGATTTGAAGGCACTTGATTTCAAAGGAAATTTACCAATGTTTATTGCTAATTTTTTGTCTAACAGGCACTGTTAGGTTTCATTCGACCTTTTCGGATCCTTTTGAGCAGGAGATGGGTGTCCCTCAGGGTAGCATCCTTTCTCCACTTCTGTTCAATCTCAAGATTAATAACATCGTCCAGTCAGTAAATTCTGGAATTGATAAGTCATTATTTGTTGATGACTTCTCCATCTCTGCCAAGGGGAAAACTTTGGCTGCAGCTGAGCGTCAACTTCAGTTGTGTGTTAATCGTGTTCAGCAGTGGGTTACTGAAAATGGATTTAAGTTTTCAGCTACTAAGACAGAGTGTGTTCATTTCCATAGGAAAAGATCTCAGGTCTTAGAACCAGCTATCAGTCTCAATGGTCAAGTAATTAAAGTTTCCAAACAAGTGAAATTTTTGGGGGTTATTTTTGATAATAAGCTTTCTTTTTTGCCTCACATTAAGTACATTAAACAATCTTGCCAGTCAGGTTTGAATGTTTTGAAGGTTATTAGTCACACTGATTGGGGTGCAGACAAGCGAACTTTGTTGCGATTGTATCGGGCTTTGGTGAGACCAAAGCTAGATTATGGGTGTGTGGTATATGGTTCTGCACGAAAATCTTACCTCAAAGCTCTTGATCCAATTCATCATCAAGGACTGCGGATTGCTCTGGGAGCATTTCGCACATCTCCAAAAGAGAGTTTGTATGTTGAATCTGGTGAACCCCCTCTGGAGCTAAGGAGGTTGTGTCTTTCCATGAATTACTATCTGAAACTGAGGGCTAATCCAGAAAACCCTGCCTATGATATTGTCATGAACCCGCCTTTTAGAGCCAAATATGATCTAAAGCCAAATGAGATTCCTCCACTGGGTATTCGTATTTTGCCCCACTTCGGGGCAGCTGGCATTGACCTTGATGCTGTTGATGACGGTCCATTACAGACTGATGTACCTCCCTGGAAAGTCGCCAATCCAGAGATTAATTTATATTTAACTCAATTTCGAAAGGAGGTCACCTCGAGTGCTGCATATAAACAACTTTATCTTGGGCAATGTGAACTTTATCAAGATTTTATCAAGATTTTTACAGATGGTTCTAAAAAAGGTGAGAGGGCTGCAGCTGCCATTGTGTGTGATAACAATTCTCAGAAGCCTACTTTGTTAAGATTGCGGGATTGGTCGTCTGTTTATACTGCTGAACTGAAGGCTTTAAATCTGGCCCTCAGTGCGGTGTCCAGGTCAGATCAGAATGATTTCCTTATTTTATCGGATTCATTGTCGGCATTGTCGGCTCTATCGACAAGAGAAGTTTCACATCCAGTTTTGGCTGATATTCATGATCTTCATACTCGGCTTGTCTCTTCGGGAAAGCATATAGTTTTCTTGTGGGTCCCCAGCCACATGGGAATCTATGGTAACTCAGTGGTGGACAAAGCAGCCAAACAAGCTCTCGGTGCAAGTCTTTCCAGGAGGCCTATGCAGTTTGTTCCTCACTCTGATCTACGTCATAAATCTAGTTTGTATTGTCGTGAACTGTGGCTGAGTGAATGGTGTAATCAAATTCATAATAAATTGTTTAAAATTTGCCCAGATTTAACCAATACTTTCCCATCGGTGGTATGTAACCGTAAAGAGGAATCGGTTTTGTCACGGTTACATATTGGGCACAGCTATATAACGCACAGTTGGATACTCAGAGGGGAAGACCCCCATGGTGTGTTGCGTGTGACAGCTTGTTCAGTGTTAATCATTTTTTGACAGAATGTGCTGATTTGATGTGTATCAGAGAGAAGTTCTTTTCCACCAGCGATTTATCAGTTCTTTTTCGTGAGATTTCAGTAGATCTTATTTTTTCTTTTTTGAAAGAGGTAAACTTATTTTATAAAATATAGTGTTGTAATTATGTATACAGGTGTCGTCGGAGTTGAACAGATAATTGTGCTTTTGTCCTCATAAATTTTAAGCGATGTGTTAATACTAGTGTGGGTATTTGTATCTAGAGACTTAGATATGATAGCTGAGGTCCTGATTTGGCTCCTAGTAGTCCGCTGGACCCTATAAACACAAACTAACTAACTAACTAACATCTCAGTTTTGATTGCGTTGCCCGATTCAGTATTGGTTTAGTTGCCCTTGTTTCGGCTGGTTCCTTACTTTGAATTTTTGACTGTCTTCATTTGTGTTGGCGGTCTCAAATTTTAATTGGTGGCTCAATGTTGGTTTGATTGCCTGAGTTAAAAATTTGCTGTGGTACCACGATTTGCTTTGGTTATGGCAAATTTGCGCATAGCTTTTGCGTTTGCTGCTGAAATTTCTGATTTCAAATTGCATCGACTTCCTCAATGTACTCTGGCGTATGGATATCTCGGTGTGCTTAGAATGGTCCAGTTCACTTTTGTTTTTTCTTTGTGTGCCCCATGCGTGTCCCATGACGCAGGAGCGACTTCATGTCAGCAGCAGTTTACCGCTTTAGTTTTCTGCCGACCATCTTGTAGACAGAATGCTGACCGACTTGTTTCTGTCTGTTCACGTTCTGTAGGCCACACTAGTTCCTAACAGGATTTCTGTTCACGTTCTGTGGGCCACACTAGTTCCTAACAGGATTTCTGTTCACGTTCTGTGGGCCACACTAGTTCCTAACAGGATTTCTGTTCACGTTCTGTGGGCCACACTAGTTCCTAACAGGATTTCTGTTCACGTTCTGTAGGTCACACTAGTTCCTAACAGGATTTCTGTTCACGTTCTGTAGGCCACACTAGTTCCTAACAGGATTTCTGTTCACGTTCTGTGGGCCACACTAGTTCCTAACAGGATTTCTGTTCACGTTCTGTGGGCCACACTAGTTCCTAACAGGATTTCTGTTCACGTTCTGTAGGCCACACTAGTTCCTAACAGGATTTCACGTCTGAGATTATTATTCAGATATTATAAACTCCACATTCCATAAAGAAATATGCCAGGAATAAGACTCAAATATTGTGTTCATTTTAAAATCGCGTAGCTCTGGGCATTGAGGAAACATGCAGATAGCCTACGCTTTGTTACAGCAGTAGAAAATAAACCGAAGCTGCAACTGCAAGAGATTACAGAACTCTCTAGCTTAAAATCGAGATCTAAAGTAACTACATGTGCTACAATTTGACCCGATCGGGTAATTTCACTCATTGATGAAAACCTGCAATTAGAAAACTGGCAAAGATCAAAGGGATATACGAATTTCGTACTAAGGAATTGTAACTAGGTTACTCACGATTGCAAAAAAAATTAAAGTTATCGGTCTCTGGCGCGCGCGCGCACACACACACACATGTTAAAACATCAGAATCGCAGGTGTTAAGACAGTTTTTATTGACCAATCTAAATAAACAGCACAAGTTGAAGTAGACAATGACTCTGCATCACTAACAAGACAGATCGTAACAGTAACAAATTCAGTGACAACAACGCACGCCCAGGTGGGTTACTCACGTCAAGGATGCTAACAAGTCATTTGACATGCACAGACGACCAACAGACAAACCTAACCACATGACTTTATCACGTTTCGTCGTTGGTGGGCAACCAAACATACCTACCCTGAAGATGATCGGCTCTGTGGATAACATTTGTGAATGTGGCCTACTCATCAATAACAATGCTCTTCGACAACATTGCTCTCAAGGACAGAAAAACGGTTCGACAGCCACTAACGCTGTTTGAACCTCAAGGTGCGAGAGCGGCCAGTCCATCGCCTCAACAGCAACAACGGGAGGTTACCCTGTCATCCAGGTTACGTCACGGTCAGCGTGAAGCATACGTTATAAAGACAGGGGATGGGGGAGTCAAGTGCTTTTCTCGGGGAGGCCCTCACGATGGCCCCCAGCGTCTTTTTTGCATATCCCGCGATCAGCAGAATCCGATTCAGTCGAAGTTTTCTGTTTTTCAACCCCCAACAAATGCACTTTTTGTTCCAACCATTTGAATAAACATCATATCAACTTAGGGCATACTGAGCATACATAACTGTTGACAAGCACTGATTGGCTGAACTGGCAATACGCGCGAGTGGTTGCCTACATTTACTCTGTGGGGTTCATGAAGGATAGATTTCAGCTTTAGGAAGTCAACAGCTTGGGAGGATTCCCAGATCCAGGATCTGGCTATTGTCGGTCCCCTTCTCCCCGCCCTGGCTTCGACCCTGGGCGAGGTGATGTGACGAAGGTTAATACTTCAGAGAAAAACACGTTGGGGAAACACGTGTGTCCGTGCGTGACGGGAACAGCTTCACTGGCACGGAGCAAATGTTCTGGCTGACTGACGGTCAGAATCCCCCACTGACCGAGAGAATTGAACTGAATCCCTCACTGACCGAGAGAATTGAATTGCATGCGTTTTCAAGCTGGCAAGAAGAAATTACACACTAAAGAAAATATCTGGAAATGGGGGAAAAAGAACAAATCTGAAAACGGCAACAAAAAAAAAAAAAAAAAAAAAAAGAAATCTGAAAACGGCAAGAAAAAAAAAGGCGGACAGAACACGAAAAAGAAATCAAACCCAAGGTTTCAAGACGGTGACGATTAAATATTCACACAGCATGTCTTCTTCACCCCGCATCTCACCTCTGCCTACAGCACTTCCAATCAACCCCTCCCTTATCAATCATCGCGGTACAATCCACTTTTCCACCACGTACCTGTCCCAAAACCAACCTTCCCCTCATAAATCATGAAGACATCCATTGCAGCACGTTCAACTGATATCTTAAATTATCACAGGGCGATGAAGATGAAAAGGAAAAATACAACGCATGCACAGTAAAATTCATTTCTGTATATATATAAAATTGATTCCACACAAAGAAAGGCCGAGTAAGAAACGAGGAACAAGGCAAGTTGCATGGCTTGTGGGGTGGCACTTGCTCGCCGGTTCTTGAAGACAAAATACTGATAAACGCGTGCGAGCTTGAACTGGATCTCAGGGACAAGAAACCAAACAACACGCGCGCGCGCACACACACACACCGAGAGAGAGAGAGAGAGAGAGAGAGAGAGAGAGAGAGAGAGAGAGAGAGAGACTCCCTGGCTATAATTGGCATAACTAGACGACCGATTTTCTGTAGCGACTGGAAGTGAAAGAACACGTCTCAAGTTTATATAGAGGATGAAAGGATTTGAGTGAACATGTTGTGCTTCTAGGAGTTCTGAAAGTAAAGGAACACGGCTGCTGAGACAGACACAAATTTGAGCGCACTTTGAAACGGAGACAGAGATCAACGCCACACAAATAACATGAATCAAAAGCTAATTTGTTACAAATAGTATCATCTTGTGCTGTTGAACACTTGCTTTTTCATACATCGTGCACAGTTTGCATAAACGATTCCACCAAATTCTTGTTGCATCCCTAGGTTCTGTCGTGAAGTCTCTCCTTAGACTTTTTTGGACAGCAGGAAAACCAGTGCAGCTGTGGGGATCTCAGTCTGACATTAACATTGCCGTTTTTCAACAGAATTTACTCCTGGACCGTATTAAAGAAGAAAAAAAAAAAAAACGTTCCTTGAAGAAAAATGTCTCCCAAGGTGCCATGCAGAAACATTTGTTCTTTACAGTCTTCGTCCCAAGGAAATTTATTTAGGAACCTCACCTAAGAAAAGTAAGATTCAGTCTTTAGATTTCCTGGCCCCCGTAACTCTGTGATCAAATGTTCGTGACGCGTGTTGAACCGGTGACCGAGAGGCTGCGTAGGTTTTCTGTTTTGATTGTCAGGAGATTGAGAGACGCCACCCCTCGCATGTCCAGGAAGTGGCATGGCTTTCTTTTTCTTTTTCTTGTAAACAATTTTACATCATGTGAAATAACGTTATGTCTGAGACCTCTTTTTGTCTGTCACATCAGCAAAATATTCGTTCTCATCAAAATACATAAGACAGGATGCATGGCGCATGATGAAATACGATAAAGATTTAAAAACAAAACGAAAAACGTGACAGCGTTGAATGAATGAAACGGCTCCGACTGAGGGTAGACACGATCATTTCTACACTTGTTTAATACCGGACGAAGTCGGTACAAGCACACAACGTAAAGACAACGACAATAACAACGGCTGAAAAGTGCTTTTAACTGAATGACCGATATGAAGTATATGAACAAAAAGCAAATCATATAGGGTTCTTTTAATGTGTAATAGCGTCATTCACACAGACACACGCACGCGCGCCGCACAAGAGAGAGAGAGAGAGAGAGAGAAGAGAGAGAGAGCATGCACGATTTGACCTGATTTGTTCTTGGATTTGAAAAAAAAATGGTCTGAATGGTAACAGTAAAGATTTGAAAACATGTTCAGTTCATGCAAAATGCCCAGAAGGCATGTCGGCCAGCAAACACGGTTCACAGGTTTGGTAGAAATCGGCGTGCGGTCAGCGAACTTGACAATACAAGACCATACAACGAACAGATTGTATTTACAAAAGGTCGACGGCGACATAGTTCAGGACCCTAGCACGGTAACCCGTGATAATTTTGTTTGATGCTGTGTGTCGGGAGAAAGCCGTCACTTGTCTTGTTGGCGAGGACATTAACGATTGGAAGAGCAAACCGACAGAGAAGCCCACACAGGCCGTGCTGTGTTCTGGCCGTTGTGGGATTGTGATGGCATTTCATTCTGGCGTTTCCGTGGTCCAGATATTGCTGCCGTTGGACTGGTTGGTGCTGCGTGGATGAAAACAAGGGCAGCCTGCCAACGCTGTCAGTGTGTGAAACGCTCGGATGATTTCCTGCAACGCTACTGATCTGATTCAGGCAGAGTCCGTTTTTTTTTCTTTTTTTTTTATTATTACAAAGAGTTTTAAACCCGTGCGATTACCAGCTTCACAACCGAATCAGTTCCAAAATATTGTACGATCTGATCATTCGGTACAAAAAGATGCTGATCTCGTGCGATTACCAGCTTTACACCGAACCAGTACCCAAATACTGTACGATTCGATCATTCGGTACAAAAAAAAAGTTGCTGTTCTCAGGTGTAAAATTAAAAAAAAACACGCTGGAGAGTCTTGGGTCACCGAGCTAGGCACCTAGGGCACAGACAAGAAGACACTTGGTGTAAGGCAGCGAGGTTTGCTTGGAAGTGTGCTATACCACACAGCCTCCATTCATTTTTCCACAAATACCACGACACGGAACTTACCACAAGGTCACTGATCACTCACAAGGTACTTGGACATTCCTCTCCAGGTGTCTGGAAGGAAACGTGGAACCGGTACATCGGGTCACACAGCTGCTGAACGCATGGAGTCAAAACACATGAGCTGGGAGCTGACGACAAGCAGCAGGGCAAGGAACGGGTTGTGAAAGAACATTGTGGGACATACATAAAATGGGTTTGAAACACGATGGAATACACAACACTCTTATCAACGAACATCCTGGCGATGTGAAGAATTGATTAATGAAGATCATTTTGGGGATATATGTAGCGTTGGTTAATGGACATCTTGAGATGTACAAAGAATGGGTTAACAAACATTCTGGGATAAACAAATACTGGTTGATAAAGAACGTTTCTAGGATGCACAGAAAATGGGCCAAGAAAGCGTACTTCAGTCAGTTCAAAATGTTCGCTTTCCACATGCACCACAGAGCACAGCCTGTGAACTTTGAGGTCGTACGTACAAAGCTGTCAAAATGTATGACAGGTGTACAGGAAAGTTGGGACAAACATTTCCGTTTGAAAACAACTATTTCATGAAGTCCTGCTTCGTCCATATTTCACACAGTAATCCATGGATAATAATGTTCAGCGACCGCGGACAGGCAGGGTGGCTGGTTTAATGTACGTGGCCTGATGCCTCTTCGGCTGTCGTCAGCGCAGGACTGACTGGCTGGTGGGATGGTAACCGGTCATAAGTGCGAACATTGGACCAAAACAGTGGCCGCAATCTGTGGTGCAGTTATTGTAGTGACCACCATGATGAACGTAGTCGCCATTTTGTGATGTCCAGAAAAAAAGAAACCGTGGGACCAGCCGTTTCCCATTCAGGAGCGGATGTCACATCACTAAGAGGCAGTGCTACGCATTACGTGCCTTTGTTTACAGGCTTAGAAAGACTGCACACAGTTCTCAGTGCTACACCTTACGTGCCTTTGTTTACAGGCTTAGAAATAGTGCACACAGTTCTCAGTGCTGCGCCTTACGTGCCTTTGTTTACAGGCTTAGAAAGAGTGCAGGCAGTTCACCTCTGCCGTTCTCTCCATCTCCGACATTTCAGGTAACGCGGCCTGCCAGTCTTTCACCGGCACTTGTCGTTCCCTCCACGGCATGAACGATTCTCTTCACGTTCTGCCGCTTCAAGTCATAACCTGCTTGTTCAGCGACTAAATCTGCCAGGAGGGTATGAAACGGTGTCTTCCTCAGGATATCGCTCCTTGCCCAGTGTCTATCCACTGGCGCATCAGAGCGCTGAAAACCTACTTGCAGCCAAGGAAGAAACACCAGACGTACATACTGACGCCCGTGGAATAACTCCCGGGCCAGGTGCGCTAAGTGTGGGGTCAGAACTCTGGGTGCACAGGGTGGCAAAGTACGTCCAGAACAAAACACGTCTTTCTGCCCTCCTCCACACAGTGACCACAGGCTCCTGTTATCATTCTGTCCTTTGTATGGGAAATCTAAGGAAGCACTTGAACCACACGACGATCCGTGGGCATCTTTTTCTGACTGTGACTGACTTTGCCATCGAGCCTGGAGACTGGAACCAAAGTGTCGATGGTTATAGCCCCCACAGCTCGTTGGGTCTGAACGTTCCTGTCTTTGACTGTATACCGGGAAAAAAAAACTGGCCTGTCTCTGCTGTGGTCCACGTCTCTTAGCTTTGTGTGAAGTAGAAGGAATCCTTGAGGAATTTGTTGTATCCCCATGCTGAAATGTACACTTAAATATGCATTACTGATCGTCTCAGTTTTACCATTTTGCGCTGACTGGTAGTGGCAGCTGGTAATGAATTGGAGAAAGGTTACTTTTCGGTTTAGTCTCAAGTGCTGTGCAAACATGTCTGACGCACACAGTGAATAATTTGAAAAATGCCATAAATGAACAAGTGCGTTTAAGTGCTGTTCGGGCGCAGTTCTGGTGCAAATGGTCAGTTTGATTAAAAAAAAAAAAGTGACAAACGAACGACTGTAAGGAACAAGTGGTAATAATCACCCACGGGGAAATGATCAGTATGTCGATTGAAGACGATGTGCGACACTGACCAAATATTACTGCATTACAATTAGTTCCAGAGTCACCACCACCGCGCAGAACGGCCTAGAGCAGGCGAACAAAAACACTAGCTGCTATGAACTCGACCACGAAGCAAGTGCCACAATTTGCACAGAAAAAAGATCAAGTCAATCAATTAAGAGAATCAACTAAGAGACAGGGTTTTATCAATAATCTCCTGGCAAGAGCCACATGTCAGGGGCCAGCAATGATCTGAACTCAGATGCCTGTTTCACGTCGTGGGAATAACTCACGAGGATCATCTCATGCTGGTCGCAATGTTCACAAACATTGCCTTTGCAGCCGTTGGAACCGTCACAGAAGACAAGACCACCAACCCAGGTGCAGTATTTACCGAACCTTTTCAAACACGATTCTCGAGAACGACCCCTGAGTCTTCCCATGTCTTGAACCTTGGAGCTTCCCTGCCCCATCTCTGTACAGTGGTCCTGTATGAACACTCCTCCGATTCTATGAAAGACCAGGTTTGGATTGTGAGACAACGGTCATTCTTTTACACTCCAAAATAACTGGACGCCCACACAAACACGCACTAAAGACAATAAACACCTCTGCGCATAATGTTTTCCATCTGCTGTAACGTGTTGATCAACAGGAGCATGTACATTCACACATGTAACGAACGATACAAAAAACAAAACAAAAAAACAAAAACAAAAAAAAACCAAAAAAAAAACAGCGCTGGTTTGGCGTGAGATATAAATTGGATGCTCTAATTTCAAATATGCGACATCAGAAGGAATTGTGTGGAAAACACTCATGATATTTTCGGGCTCTCCTCTTTTCAATGCATTAGAATTGAACAGTATGTTGATTCTCTGTGCTTTCAGTGTCCACATTCATAAAAATTTACCGTACTTTTTTTTTTGCTAATCTTTACTTTTATCACGTAGTGCGTGTCAGAAAAGGGGAATACCTAATGAACAAAAGTTGTTGGAGAAAAAAAAATGGGTATCTGAAACACAGTTTTGTTTATTTCCAAACGGGAACAAAACAGACCACGTGGCATCCATGGGCATCTTCATATTCCATGTTTTCTACGCCAAAGCGAACTAAGTTGATCCACCGATACCACCTTCACTGGAACTTCGTTTTTGTGGATGTGTCGAAGGAAAAGTACCCGTCCAGTTTGTCAGTACCTGTCCAGTTTGTTCTCCATACTATCAAGACGAAACGCAGAACAGACCCAATCGGTCTAACCGGGTCTTGATCATCTGCTTTGGTCGCGCCATGAAAGAACACGAGAAAATGACGACAGGAGCTATACCGACCCATCCCTACACGGACCCACACAGATCTATCCCTGTACATACCCATCCCTATACAGACCCATCCCTACACAGACCCACACAGATCTATCCCTGTACAGACCCACACAGATCTATCCCTGTACATACCCATCCCTATACAGACCCACACAGATCTATCCCTGTACAGACCCACACAGATCTACCCCTGTACAGACCCATCCCCACACAGACCTATCCCTGTACAGACCCATCCCCACACAGATCTATCCCTGTACAGACCCATCCCTACACAGATCTATCCCTGTACAGACCCACACAGATCTATCCCTGTACAGACCCATCCCCACACAGACCTATCTCTGTACAGACCCATCCCTACACAGACCTATCCCTGTACAGGCCCATCCCTACACGGACCCACATAGACTCATCCCTACACAGACCCATCCCTACACGTCAACTGGAGCAACGCAACGGTGATGGATCTTTCAGTCAATTGTCGACGGGGGAAAACTGAAAGACAAAAACATTTTGATCGACAGTGAGCAATACAAGTAGGACAACGTGAAAAAATGAACACGCACCGCAAGTTGTGTCGAGACAAAAAAAACAACCCCAACGTGAATTGCAATATGAACACAGTATAAATATAGAGACATCTACCTCCAGCTGAATGCATGATGAAAGTGAAATGATGCATAAAATAATAGAAACAGTACATGCAGTGAGTAAATGAAATGTGCGTCGCGCACGTCAAGTCGACTCCAGGACATTCAAATGTATTCATCATGACATGAAAGACGGAGATAAAAGAACCCCCCCCCCCCCTCCCCCTTGTATTTTGCATCAGATGATTTATATCAGCAATATGAGAATACTCTAGTAGAGGGCAAAGGAACAGACTTGTCGTCGTTTGCAAAGCTGAGTTCCATTGCGCACATTGAAGACATTGGCCAACTGTGGGAAAGACGAGGCGAGATGCTGTTCCTGTTCCCTCTACTTCTTTGGACAACTACACATTTGCACTTTCTCCCACACAACCATCCATGGCTTGAAGGTGCATCTCGTTCTCACAAAGAATTAGCGTGAAGACCGGTGATTATCTCGCGGTAATGCATTTTGTATCATTGTGTTGTCACCAGCGTATGTTGCTTCCGAGTCTGCCCGAAAAGCAACTCACGCAAAACCCAACTTGATGTGTACAGAACTTGGTGGTAAATACGGAACATGGCGAAAGCACAATATTGCTAATGATGACAGCCAGCTGTTAACATTCTGAGACAGTATACTGCTGCATCATGCCTGCCTGTTGGGTCGGATCCATCCTACAATCGGAATAAATACAGAAAGAAATACCATGTTTGAAAATGTTGGCGACAGCTTTGATCACAGCAGTATCAGTTTGATGTCCGCGTTTTCAACACAGCGTTTGTGGCACGGCGGATTGGGGACCGAGACTGTGGGCTGCGGTGGTTCAGAGCTGTGTTGAACACACACTGCAGCTGTTGAATTTAGCATCACTTCAAACTAAACCTCATGAACTATGTGAACAAGGTGTCTTCCCTTTCGTGTACTTAGCCCTACTGAAGGTGTTGTGGACAGATCGGGTAGCCCAGGCAGTGTAGTCATGGCCTGCGCCTCAAAAGGTGGGCTCCGTCTGTTGGACACGGTCACTACGTGGTCACCGATGGTTGTGGACTTCAAAGGTGTTTAACGTATGTCAGAAAAAGTACGGAGTGGTATAAGGCCGCTTAGGCTGTGTATTGGCATGTCGACTTCCATTATAAGCTACACACAAAAAGTTAAGGATCACTTTCACAAACATTCATAACTGTCAAAATAAGAAAGTCAATGCGTTGAAGTTTGGCCAACATTTAATTCCATTCTTTAGTGATAACGCTACACAATTGCCTTCAATCTCGAGCAATCGTTTGGTGTGTACATTTGATTAAAGTGGGTACGTATCCAAATTTGATTTCCCAAAGTCATTGAAATCACAAGACAGGGCATACTGATGCTCCCAAAAGCTCAGTAATGCGTGTAACCACCATGGCTGTTCTGGCACTCGACGCAGCGAGTCCTCATCGAGTTGACCAGGTTGGTGAAGATCCTCTGTGGAAGCGCCTGCCACTCAGCCTGCAGCATCTGGTAGAGGTGTTGGGCATCCCTGGGAGGGGGTGGCTCCTCACTTTGCGATCCAGCTCATCCCAGAGGTTCTCAATCGGGTTGAGATCGGGACTGCATGCTGGCCACTCCATTCTGTTGACTCCAGACTGCTGCAGGAAGTCGTTGACCACCCTTGCCCTGTGGGGGCGAGCATTGTCATCCTGGTAGACAGCCCTCGGTCCCATCTGCTGCAGTGTAGGCACAGCCAGCGGTCGAAGGATCTCATCCCGGTATCGGATGCCAGTCAGGTTACCCTGTACATGATACAAAGGTGTTCTGTGGTGAAGGCTGAAGGCCCCCCAGACCATTACAGAACCTCCACCAAAGGCCACATTTCTTGGACAGTGGCGTCAGTAAAGCGTTGCCCTGGGCGCCTCCAGACCCTCAGTCGGCCGTCGTTGTGGTGAAGGGTGAAGCGTGATTCATCACTGATCAGGACCTGGGACCATTGCTGACGTGTCCACCTCACGTGACGTGCGCAGAAGGCGCGGCGTGCTGCCCTATGGGCTGGAGTTAAGCGTGGCCGTACTGCTGGGCGACGAGAACGGAGATTAAACCCATGTAGGTGGTTCTGTATGGTCTGCTGGCTGATGTTGATGTTAGTAGCCACCCTGAACTGCCTTTGAATTATGCTGGAAGAGGCTGTTCTTGTCTGCAGGGCTTGTCGTTCAATGAGACGATCGTCACGTGGGGTTGTCTTCTTCGGTCGACCAGATCTGCGTCTTTCATGGACAATCCCAGTGGCTGTGAAGCGTTGAATCAGTCGGATAATGACCGAGATGGACACATGAAGTCGCCTGGCCACTTCTCGCTTGGGAACACCATCTTGGAACCATGCAACAGCTCGTCCCCTATCCAACTCGCTTAATTTTCGTCGTGGAGGCATTGTCAGATCAGGCCTGCTACTGGTGGAATGTCTTCTTATATAGCCAAGCGAGCGACAGCATCTCACACATAAACAGCAGTGCTTGCACGTGCATAATGGTTTTTCCATCTGGCAAGTGCAATGTGTTCAGGCAGAACGGTCCAAAACAAGGTCATTTTTCGCAAGTTTCCGCTTTTCCGTTTGCGGCCCAGCTCAGTAGTAGAGAATCCCGTGCAATTTTCGCACAAACACAACATCGCCCACTTACAGCTGAACAAGAATTCATGACAATTTGGCTGGATTAAGAAATAAATAACAGTAGCGAACTGAGTTTATTACGCACCTGTTTTCACATACCGATCCTTAACTTTTTGTGCGTAGTATACATTCGTATCCGGAAGCTTAGGCTGTGTATTGGAATGTCGCGTTCCATTATCCACTCGCAGGGTCACACGAGGTGTATGTTTAGGGAGACGTACACGTTATATCTGGGGAGTTGCGAAACATTGGGGATGGGGGTGAAGTGCGGAGAATTTTAGTGGTTGGAACCCTTGAAATGCATAAAAAGAACGAGTAGCGTCTCAGCTTACTGAAGCATGACACCAATAGTGGTTTTGTTTGATCCAGAGCAAGATATGCCATTACGACCAATGACGGACATAAAACGTTACCGTTACATTGAACATACAGCAGAATGATCATGATACAAAATAACAATGTAGCATTGCGTATGCATAAAACCGTTGAGAAGTCAGCAATGTCCCCGGCCTGTCAATCATCACGCACAGTCCAGTGAAAGCAGACCTCTTCCTCACACCCTCACATGTGAATGACGACCAACAAGTGAACCATCCACACAGCATGTTGCCACACACACAATGAATTCTCTGTGAAAGACGTAATGAACCATTCAGCCTAAAACGGAGCGTCAATGGATGACCACTAATCGAGTTTTGTTGCAAATGAACGAAACTAACTGACGAAGTCTTTAATCTTTGACAACCCCGAGAAAAATCATCTCGGGAGTGAAAAGTCCAGTACAAGAAAACAGTTGCTACTGCTCTTCGCTGGGCACCTCGCTCTTGGCCCCCTCCGGTTCTTCGGAGATGGACTCCTGGGAGTCGAAGGACTGAGACCTGCGCTTGAGCTGCTCGGCGTGCTTGGAGTGCTCGGTCTGCTTGGTGGGGAGCTCTGGGTGCAGCATGCTTAAGATGCTCTTGACGTTCAGGGCCATCTCGTCCTGCAGGGCCTCCTTCTGCTTCCACTGGTTCAGGATCTCGAAGCGGAAGCTCAGGATGTCCTGCTTGATCTCCTCGAAGTCATCTGCAACATGGACATCATTTTTGTTCAGCTTGTTACACTTTTCTAACCTCCGAACTATGAGCTTTTGTCAGTTTGTTAGCTTCTTTGCTTACTGAAAGGTATTAAATCCAAACATTTTGTTAGCTTCTTTGCCTCTGAAAGGTATTAAATCCAAACATTTTGCTAGCTTCTTTGCTACTGAAAGGTATTAAATCCAAACTTTTTTTTAATCTTTGTTACAGAAAGGTATCAAATCCAAAACTTTTGTTCGCTTCTTTGCTACTGAAAGGTATTACACCCAAACATTTTGTTAGATTCTTTGCAACTGAAAGGTACTGAATCAAACCACTGCTGATTAATAAATATACTGTAACTCACTCTGTCCGAAATATTCACGTACAGACCAAAGAAAAAAAACACTTTAAACAGGTTTGACAGATCTTCTGTCAGGTGACCACGCGCTTATTACAACCTGACAAATGTTTGAAAAGCAACACACCACAAAGAAAGGACAGAAAAGTCCCGAGGCATTCAAGTAGGACAGGCCCAACGGCGATTATTTTGTTAGAAATAACAAGTAGGATAAACTTCCTTAAACTGAAAGTCCAAACACGCACTACACAGTCCTCTACGCTGGCTACTACAGAGTCCCTAGACGCCATTTTCTCATACCATTTATTCTCGAAATTCCAGAGTGGAAAGAGTAGCCAGCTTTTACAGTTTTTCCCATTATGCAGTGAAACTGGACGACGTGGCTCAACAGAAGTAGTTCACACTCTTACCTTCCGTGACCTCAGCCTCGCGCTGGATGTCGAAGATGTAGCGCTGGATGATGCGCTGCAGGACCTGCTGGTAGGTCAGCTTCTCCTCAGAGCTGTCCAGGGGCACCAGGGTGTGGCGGGGGCTGTCCACGGACACACCGGCCTGGATGGCCCCCTTGCGGGCGCTGCTCCCCTCCGCCACCTCGGCAGGGCTGATGTCGGCGTCCACTGGGTTGGCGCCCTGCACAGTGGCAAAAGCACCACGTGAAGCGGGCAGACTGCATCATTCTGCCACTACAGTCCGCTGACTGAGGCAGCGGTGCAACCAGACCCAACCACACTAGGGCAGTGCCCCAAGACATAACCACACTAGGGCAGTGCCCCAAGACCCAACCACACTAGGGCAATGCCCCAAGACATAACCACACTAGGGCAGTGCCCCAAGACATAAACACACTAGGGCAGTGCCCCAAGACATAACCACACTAGGGTAGTGACCCAAGACATAACCACTCTAGGGCAGTGACTCAAACACGCCGGGTCAAGACCTAACAAGACCCAACCACACGAGGACAGTAATCCAACAAGACTTTACCACACAAAGGCAATGGCCAAACAAGATCAAAGCACGCTAGGGCAGCCAAACAAGACCAGGCATACTAAGCAGCCAGAGAAGACCGGGCATACTAAGCAGCCAACAACAAGCACAAAACCGGGCATACTAAGCAGCCAGAGAAGGCCAAACTAGACCCGGGCACACCAAGGCAGCCAAACTAGACCCGTGTACACCTTGACAGCCAAACTAGACCCGTGTACACCAAGACAGTCAAACTAGACCCGATTATAGACAGTTCACTCTTGTTATACCAATTCATGTCTTTTAAAGAGCGTGGAAACTCCATGGTGCATTCCGTGAGATAAAACTCGCTGTAAATCGTTCTTTTCCAGTACTTGGACTTGGATGTCATGACACAAACACTTTACCGTAGGGCCGTAAAGAAGAAAGGGCCTCGTGCCGTTTGCACTCAGGCCACTTCTTTTACACCCATTCTTATCTTTTAAAAGGTGAAGAAGCTCTGCACGGTGCATTCCATGTCATGTACCACTCACAGTGAAGCATAATCTTTTAGAGTGATGGGACTTGCATGATGTGAGACATGACCACTTTACAGCAGACTCCATGAAAACCTTGTTCAGAGATGTTCCACATGATGTGATCTTGCACACACACACACACACACACACACACACACACACACACACACACATTCACACTCATTGACGAGGTGACGGCCCTGATGTGGCGCCTCCTGGTCGACTGGCTAGCTGTGACCCCTCTTTATTCTGTTTTGTCTTTCCCTCTTGGATCTGTTCTGTTGTGAACTCCCCCATGAAGCCCTCTTTTGTTTTTTCCACTGTCTTGTGGTTCTCTACAGACCCGCCGTGTTTGCCGTGCAGGTACCATGTGTGACAAAAGGGAAGCAAACAGCGACTGAGAGAAGTACCGGTCCTCGGCCCTGTCTCCCTGGCCCCGTCCTCCTGTGGAGATCAGCAGGCACACCCCGAGGTCCTCGTCATTCTCAACCGACCACCCCTCAAAAGGCTGGGTCAGGACAGCTCCCCAAGTCAACCTCCACGATGTTCAGCTCCGTCCCTGGGAGCTGGGCAGGCATCAGGAGAGGCATGGTCGAGTTGCACAGTGATGGATCCGTGCACTCTGGATTGTCGTTCACCTCCTTCCCGCCGAAAGTTGAGAGGGGGGTTGAGAACGAGCTCTCGACCCTGGTGCATTTTAGCTGGTGACGTGAAAAGAGAGGGAGCACGTATGGAGAGAGAGGATATGGTTAAGGGGGCACTTAGGGCAATGAAGACGTGGACAGTGCCATGGTCTGAGGAATAAAGGACGGGATAGGGAAGGCATGGATTGGGGTTAAGCCAAAAGACGAGAATAAAAAAGAGCGGGATGTTGGTAGGCTGAGATGAAGAGGGAGGTAATACGGAAGGATACCGAGGACACGGGGGGTATAGAAAGAGACGGACAGAGAGAGGGCTGAGGAACGATATGGAGTGGTGGAGTTGATAAGAAAAGACGCTGATATGTGGTAGTTTGATAGATATACTACGGAGAGTTTGATCGATATACTGCGGAGAGTTTGATCGATATACTGCGGAGAGTTTGACAGATATACTACGGAGAGTTTGACAGATATAGTACAGAGTTTGACAGATATAGTACGGAGAGTGTTAATATACTGAGTGTTAATATACCACGAACAGTTTGACAGATATAGTACGGAGAGTTTGACAGATATAGTACGGAGAGTTTGACAGATATAGTACGGAGAGTTTGACAGACTACTACGGAGAGTTTGACAGATATAGTAGGAGAGTTTGACAGATATAGTACGGAGAGTTTGACAGATATACTACGGAGAGTTTGACAGATATAGTACGGAGAGTTTGACAGATATACTACGGAGAGTTTGACAGATATAGTACGGAGAGTTTGACAGATATACTACGGAGAGTTTGACAGATATACTACGGAGAGTTTGACAGATATACTACGGAGAGTTCGTTAGCAGGCAGTCTTCAGAGAAGCGCCCCCCCCCCCCCTTATACAAGAAGAGGAGAAACAGATGGTATAGACAGGGTGACATGGGTAGGTGCTGTGAACAAGAAAGGACCTTGGAAGTGTGGCAACACTGATATGCAGTAGTTTGATAGTCTGCGGAGAGTTTGTTAGCCTTCAGAGAAGCCCCCCCCCCCCTCATTACACAAGAAGAGGAGAAAGAGAAGGTACAGATAGGGTGACATGGAAAGAGGGATGTGAAGAAGGGACTGAGAAGACATGGATAGGGAGACATGGAAAGAGGGATGTGAAGAAGGGACTGAGAAGACATGGATAGGGTGGCATGGAAAGAGGGATGTGAAGAAGGGACTGAGAAGACATGGATAGGAGACATGGAAAGAGGGATGTGAAGAAGGGACTGAGAAGACATGGAAAGGGAGACATGGAAAGAGGGATGTGAAGAAGGACTGAGAAGACATGGATAGGGTGACATGGAAAGAGGGATGTGAAGAAGGCACTGAGAAGACATGGAAAGGGTGACATGGAAAGAGGGATGTGAAGAAGGGACTGAGAAGACATGGATAGGGAGACATGGAAAGAGGGATGTGAAGAAGGGACTGAGAAGACATGGATAGGGAGACATGGAAAGAGGGATGTGAAGAAGGGACTGAGAAGACATGGATAGGGTGACATGGAAAGAGGGATGTGAAGACGGGACTGAGAAGACATGGATAGGGAGACATGGAAAGAGGGATGTGAAGACGGGACTGAGAAGACATGGATAGGAGACATGGAAAGAGGGATGTGAAGAAGGGACTGAGAAGACATGGAAAGGGTGACATGGAAAGGGGGGATGTGAAGACGGGACTGAGAAGACATGGAAAGGGTGACATGGAAAGAGGGGATGTGAAGACGGGACTGAGAAGACATGGATAGGGTGACATGGAAAGAGGGATGTGAAGAAGGGACTGAGAAGACATGGAGAGGGTGACATGGAAAGAGGGATGTGAAGAAGGACTGAGAAGACATGGATAGGGTGACATGGAAAGAGGGATGTGAAGAAGGGACTGAGAAGACATGGATAGGGGCATGGAAAGAGGGATGTGAAGAAGGGACTGAGAAGACATGGAGAGGGTGACATGGAAAGAGGGATGTGAAGAAGGGACTGAGAAGACATGGATAGGGAGGCATGGAAAGAGGGATGTGAAGAAGGGACTGAGAAGACATGGAAAGGGTGACATGGAAAGAGGGATGTGAAGAAGGGACTGAGAAGACATGGATAGGAGACATGGAAAGAGGGATGTGAAGAAGGGACTGAGAAGACATGGATAGGGTGACATGGAAAGAGGGATGTGAAGAAGGCACTGAGAAGACATGGATAGGGTGACATGGAAAGAGGGATGTGAAGAAGGGACTGAGAAGACATGGAAAGGGTGACATGGAAAGAGGGGATGTGAAGACGGGACTGAAAAGACATGGAAAGGGTGACATGGAAAGAGGGGATGTGAAGACGGGACTGAGAAGACATGGATAGGGTGACATGGAAAGAGGGATGTGAAGACGGGACTGAGAAGACATGGATAGGAGACATGGAATGAGGGATGTGAAGACGGGACTGAGAAGACATGGAAAGGGTGACATGGAAAGAGGGATGTGAAGAAGGGACTGAGAAGACATGGAAAGGGTGACATGGAAAGAGGGGATGTGAAGACGGGACTGAAAAGACATGGAAAGGGTGACATGGAAAGAGGGATGTGAAGACGGGACTGAGAAGACATGGATAGGGTGACATGGAAAGAGGGATGTGAAGACGGGACTGAGAAGACATGGATAGGAGACATGGAATGAGGATGTGAAGACGGGACTGAGAAGACATGGAAAGGGTGACATGGAAAGAGGGATGTGAAGACGGGACTGAGAAGACATGGATAGGGAGGCATGGAAAGAGGGATGTGAAGAAGGGACTGAGAAGACATGGAAAGGGTGACATGGAAAGAGGGATGTGAAGACGGGACTGAGAAGACATGGATAGGGAGGCATGGAAAGAGGGATGTGAAGAAGGGACTGAGAAGACATGGATAGGAGACATGGAAAGGGAGAGAAAAAGAAGTGAAAGGAAAAGGGAAGATAGAGTGAAATGGGAAAAGGGATAAAAAAAAAGGAAAAAATACATGTAATAAAGGTTGACACTGAAAGCAGATAAACAGGAGAGGGAGTGAAAATATGGATACTGGAATATGGAAACTGGGTGGTGAAAGGGATAGGGAAGATATGGATAGCGTGAAAATAGGGAAAGTAAAAGGGAGGAGGAGGGTGAAGAGCAGGGGCGAAAAGAGGGAGGTAAAAGTGGAGGGGGAGGGTGAAGAGCAGGGGTGAAAAGAGGGAGGTAAAAGTGGAGGGGGAGGGTGAAGAGCAGGGGCGAAAAGAGGGAGGTAAAAGTGGAGGGGGAGGGTGAAGAGCAGGGGTGAAAAGGGGGAGGTAAAAAGGGGAGGGTGAAGAGCAGGGATGAAAAGGGGGAGGTAAAAGGGGAGGGGGAGGGTGAAGAGCAGGGGGTAAAAGGGGGAGGGTGAAGAGCAGGGGTGAAAAGGGGGATGTAAAAGGGGGAGGGTGAAGAGCAGGGGTGAAAAGGGGGATGTAAAAGGGGGAGGGTGAAGAGCAGGGATGAAAAGGGGGAGGTAAAAGGGAGGAGAGAAGAGCAGGGGTGAAAAGGGGGATGTAAAAGGGGAGGGGGGGGGTGAAGAGCAGGGATGAAAAGGGGGAGGTAAAAGGGAGGGGGGGGGGGTGAAGAGCAGGGATGAAAAGGGGGAGTAAAAGGGAGGGGGAGGGTGAAGAGCAGGGATGAAAAGGGGGAGGTAAAAGGGAGGGGGGGGTGAAGAGCAGGGATGAAAAGGGGGAGGTAAAAGGGAGGGGGGGGGGTGAAGAGCAGGGATGAACAGGGGGAGGTAAAAGGGAGGGAACTCCGCCTAGGACGGTCCCAAGCCCGGCTGAAAAGGAGGAGGGTTGGGCGTGGGGCTAGCAACCCCACCCCGTAAAAAAATAGTTGTGCTACAGAAACTGCAACGACAACTACGACCCAACAACTGCCTGGACGGGAAGACGCCTCTTCAGCTGGGTCCATGACGCGTGCTGGTGAAATCCTCCGGGGAAGGAAGCCGGAATGACATGGACTCGGCTGAAGAGAACAGCCAAAAACAGAGTCCGTTGGCGTGGTGTTGTTGCGGCCCTATGCTCCACTGGGAGACAACAGGACTAAGTCAAGTAAGTCAAGTCAAAAGGGAGGGGGGGGGGGGGTGAAGAGCAGGGATGAAAAGGGGGAGGTAAAAGGGAGGGGGAGGGTGAAGAGCAGGGGTGAAAAGGGGGATGTAAAAGGGAGGAGAGTGAAGAGCAGGGATGAAAAGGGGGAGGTAAAAGGGAGGGGGAGGGTGAAGAGCAGGGGTGAAAAGAGGGAGGGGAAGGGTGAAGAGCAGGGGTGAAAAGAGGAAGAGGGTGAAGAGCAGGGTGAAAAGGGGGAGGTAAAAGGGAGGAGGAGGGTGAAGAGCAGGGGTGAAAAGAGCAGGGGTGAAAAGAGGGAGGTAAAAGGGGGAGGGTGACGAGCAGGGGTGAAAAGGGGGAGGGTGAAGAGCAGGGGTGAAAAGGGGGAGGTAAAAGGGAGGAGGAGGGTGAAGAGCAGGGATGAAAAGGGGAGGTAAAAGGGAGGGGGAGGGTGAAGACCAGGGGTGAAAAGGGGGATGTAAAAGGGAGGGGAAGGGTGAAGAGCAGGGGTGAAAAGGGGGAGGTAAAAGGGAGGGGGAGGGTGAAGACCAGGGGTGAAAAGGGGGATGTAAAAGGGAGGGTAAGGGTGAAGAGCAGGGGTGAAAAGGGGGAGGTAAAAGGGAGGGGGAGGGTGAAGACCAGGGGTGAAAACGGGGATGTAAAAGGGAGGGGAAGGGTGAAGAGCAGGGGTGAAAAGAGGGAGGAAGAGGGTGAAGAGCAGGGGTGAAAAGGGGGATGTAAAAGGGAGGGGAAGGGTGAAGAGCAGGGGTGAAAAGAGGGTGAAGAGCAGGGGTGAAAAGGAGGTAAAAGGGGGAGGGTGAAGAGCAGGGGTGAAAAGAGGGAGGTAAAAAGGGGAGGGTGAAGAGCAGGGTGAAAAGGAGGTAAAAGGGGGAGGGTGAAGAGCAGGGGTGAAAAGGGGGAGATAAAAGGGAGGGGGAGGGTGAAGAGCAGGGGTGAAAAGGGGGAGGTAAAAGGGAGGGGGAGGGTGAAGAGCAGGGATGAAAAGGGGGAGGTAAAAGGGAGGGGGGGGGTGAAGAGCAGGTGTGAAAAGGGGGATGTAAAAGGGAGGGGAAGGGTGAAGAGCAGGTGTGAAAAGGGGGAGGTAAAAGGGAGGGGGAGGGTGAAGAGCCGGGGTCAAAAAAGAGGTAAAAGGGAGGGTGAGGGTGAAGAGTAGGGGTGAAAAGAGGGAGGGTGGTAAAAGTGAGGGTAAGGGTGAAGAGTAGGGGTGAAAAGAGGGAGGGAGGTAAAAGGGAGGGTGAAGAGCAGGTAAAAAGGAAGGACAGGGGAATATACGGATAGGGAACGTAAAGAGGAAGAGAAAAAAAAATACAGGCGACATGGAAAGAGAAGGAAACCACAGGAATGGAGAAGACATGAACAGGACATGGAAAGAGAAGGAAACCACAGGAATGGAGAAGACACGGGAAGAGAAGGAAACCACAGGAATGGAGAAGACACGGAAAGAAAAGGAAACCACAGGAATGGAGAAGACACGGGAAGAGAGGAAACCACAGGAATGGAGAAGACACGGGAAGAGAAGGAAACCACAGGAATGGAGAAGACACGGGAAGAGAAGGAAACCACAGGAATGGAGAAGACACGGGAAGAGAAGGAAACCACAGGAATGGAGAAGACACGGGAAGAGAAGGAAACCACAGGAATGGAGAAGACACGGGAAGAGAAGGAAACCACAGGAATGGAGAAGACATGAACAGGACATGGAATGGGGCGAAATGGAGGGACGTGGAATTGCTAGACAGAACATGGGAAGAGAAAGAGAGAGAGAGAGAGTAAAGTGGCAGGAAAGAAGGAAATGGAGGGAGGGGGTAGGGAAGACAAGACATGGAAAGAGAGAGGTGGGATGGAGGGATGGGGAATTGCTAGATAGACCATGGAACAGAGAGAGAGAGAGGTCACAGGCAGAAGTAAGGAAAAAATGGATGGATGGAAAATAGATGGAGATTAAAATATAAAAAAAAAGAGGGTGGGGAAGACATGGAAAGAGGACGGAATAGAGAAGATACGGACAGGACATAGAACACGGGCAAGAATGGAGAAACAGGGAGGATATTGGCAAGGCGACGATGGATGAGAAGGCGATGAGGAGGAATAGGAGAGACATGGACAGGGATAACAGGGAAAGTCCAGCCGGGGGAAATGAGACTGGGCCAGCGGCTGTGGGGATGCTTGTGCCATCTTTTAAAAACGGTTCCGGGCTACTCGAACCAGTTCTGCGAATCATCATGCTTGTACATTGGTACAATACTACCACCCGAAACCCACGGTTTTAAACACAAACTTTTGAAAGTCTGCATTTTCTTCAGTAAATTATGTATTTTGGAATAATGTCTAAATTTGGAAAATTCCTGAAAAACTCAGGTGGTTCTGGCACCTATGCGTAGGCCTACCGGTTTTGCCCGCGAATCTCTTGGGGGAAAAAATGGACAAACTGGCAAATGAGAGAGAGAGAGACAGACAGACAGACATTTAAACTGCTCACCTCCGAAGTGCCCTCCGAAGGGATGAAAAGGGGGATGTAAAAGGGGGAGGGTGAAGAGCAGGGGTGCAAAGGGGGATGTAAAAGGGGGAGGGTGAAGAGCAGGGGTGCAAAGGGGGACGTAAAAGGGGGAGGGTGAAGAGCAGGGTGAAAAGGGGGACGTAAAAGGGGGAGGGTGAAGAGCAGGGGTGAAAAGGGGGACGTAAAAGGGGGAGGGTGAAGAGCAGGGATGAAAAGGGGGATGTAAAAGGGGGAGGGTGAAGAGCAGGGATGAAAAGGCTGATGTAAAAGGGGGAGGGTGAAGAGCAGGGATGAAAAGGGGGAGGTAAAAGGGGGAGGGTGAAGAGCAGGGGTGAAAAGGGGATGTAAAAGGGGGAGGGTGAAGAGCAGGGGTGAAAAGGGGGATGTAAAAGGGGGAGGGTGAAGAGCAGGGGTGAAAAGGGGGATGTAAAAGGGGGAGGGTGAAGAGCAGGGATGAAAAGGGGGATGTAAAAGGGGGAGGGTGAAGAGCAGGGGTGAAAAGGGGGATGTAAAAGGGGGAGGGTGAAGAGCAGGGATGAAAAGGGGGAGGTAAAAGGGAGGGGGAAGAGCAGGGATGAAAAGGGGGATGTAAAAGGGGGAGGGTGAAGAGCAGGGATGAAAAGGGGGATGTAAAAGGGGGAGGGTGAAGAGCAGGGATGAAAAGGGGGAGGTAAAAGGGGGAGGGTGAAGAGCAGGGATGTAAAAGGGGGAGGGTGAAGAGCAGGGATGAAAAGGGGGAGGTAAAAGGGGGAGGGTGAAGAGCAGGGGTGAAAAGGGGGAGGTAAAAAGGGGAGGGTGAAGAGCAGGGATGAAAAGGGGGAGGTAAAAGGGGAGGGGGAGGGTGAAGAGCAGGGGTGAAAAGGGGGATGTAAAAGGGGGAGGGTGAAGAGCAGGGATGAAAAGGGGGATGTAAAAGGGGGAGGGTGAAGAGCAGGGATGAAAAGGGGGAGGTAAAAGGGGGAGAGTGAAGAGCAGGGGTGAAAAGGGGGATGTAAAAGGGGAGGGGGAGGGTGAAGAGCAGGGGTGAAAAGGGGGATGTAAAAGGGAGGAGAGTGAAGAGCAGGGGTGAAAAGGGGGATGTAAAAGGGAGGAGAGTGAAGAGCAGGGGTGAAAAGGGGGAGGTAAAAGGGAGGAGAGTGAAGAGCAGGGGTGAAAAGGGGGAGGTAAAAGGGGAGGGGGAGGGTGAAGAGCAGGGGTGAAAAGAGGGAGGTAAAAGGGGAGGGGGAGGGTGAAGAGCAGGGGTGAAAAGAGGGAGGTAAAAGGGGAGGGGGATGGTGAAGAGCAGGGGTGAAAAGGGGGAGGTAAAAGGGGAGGGGGAGGGTGAAGAGCAGGGGTGAAAAGAGGGAGGTAAAAGGGATGAGAGTGAAGAGCAGGGGTGAAAAGGGGGAGGTAAAGGGAGGAGAGTGAAGAGCAGGGGTGAAAAGGGGGAGATAAAAGGGAGGAGAGTGAAGAGCAGGGGTGAAAAGAGGGAGGTAAAAGGGGAGGGGGAGGGTGAAGAGCAGGGGTGAAAAGAGTGAGGTAAAAGGGGAGGGGGAGGGTGAAGAGCAGGGGTGAAAAGAGGGAGGTAAAAGGGAGGGTGAGGGTGAAGAGCAGGGGTGAAAAGAGGGAGGTAAAAGGGGAGGGGGAGGGTGAAGAGCAGGGTGAAAAGAGGGAGGTAAAAGGGGAGGGGGAGGGTGAAGAGCAGGGGTGAAAAGAGGGAGGTAAAAGGGGAGGGGGAGGGTGAAGAGCAGGGGTGAAAAGAGGGAGGTAAAAGTGGAGGGGGAGGGTGAAGAGCAGGGGTGAAAAGAGGGAGGTAAAAGGGGAGGGGGAGGGTGAAGAGCAGGGGTGAAAAGGGGGAGGTAAAAGTGGAGGGGGAGGGTGAAGAGCAGGGGTGAAAAGAGGGAGGTAAAAAGGGAGGGGGAGGGTGAAGAGCAGGGGTGAAAAGAGGGAGGTAAAAGTGGAGGGGGAGGGTGAAGAGCAGGGGTGAAAAGAGGAGGTAAAAGGGGAGGGGGAGGGTGAAGAGCAGGGGTGAAAAGGGGGAGGTAAAAGGGGAGGGCGAGGGTGAAGAGCAGGGGTGAAAAGAGGGAGGTAAAAGGGGAGGGGGAGGGTGAAGAGCAGGGGTGAAAAGAGGGAGGTAAAAGTGGAGGGGGAGGGTGAAGAGCAGGGGTGAAAAGGGGGAGGTAAAAGTGGAGGGGGAGGGGGAAGAGCAGGGGTGAAAAGGGGGAGGTAAAAGGGAGGAGAGTGAAGAGCAGGGGTGAAAAGGGGGAGGTAAAAAGGGGAGAGTGAAGAGCAGGGGTGAAAAGGGGGAGGTAAAAAGGGGAGGGTGAAGAGCAGGGATGAAAAGGGGGATGTAAAAGGGAGGAGAGTGAAGAGCAGGGGTGAAAAGGGGGAGGTAAAAGGGAGGAGAGTGAAGAGCAGGGTTGAAAGAGGGAGGTAAAAGGGAGGGGGAGGGTGAAGAGCAGGGGTGAAAAGAGGGAGGTAAAAGGGAGGGGGAGGGTGAAGAGCAGGGATGAAAAGGGGGAGGTAAAAGGGAGGGGGGGGTGAAGAGCAGGTGTGAAAAGGGGGAGGTAAAAGGGAGGGGGGGGGTGAAGAGCAGGGATGAAAAGGGGGAGGTAAAAGGGAGGGGGGGTGAAGAGCAGGGATGAAAAGGGGGAGGTAAAAGGGAGGGGGGGGGTGAAGAGCAGGGATGAAAAGGGGGAGGTAAAAGGGAGGGGGGGGGGGTGAAGAGCAGGGATGAAAAGGGGGAGTAAAAGGGAGGGGGAGGGTGAAGAGCAGGGATGAAAAGGGGGAGGTAAAAGGGAGGGGGGGGGGTGAAGAGCAGGGATGAAAAGGGGGAGGTAAAAGGGAGGGGGGGGGGGTGAAGAGCAGGGATGAACAGGGGGAGGTAAAAGGGAGGGAACTCCGCCTAGGACGGTCCCAAGCCCGGCTGAAAAAGGAGGAGGGTTGGGCGTGGGGCTAGCAACCCCACCCCGTAAAAAAATAGTTGTGCTACAGAAACTGCAACGACAACTACGACCCAACAACTGCCTGGACGGGAAGACGCCTCTTCAGCTGGGTCCATGACGCGTGCTGGTGAAATCCTCCGGGGAAGGAAGCCGGAATGACATGGACTCGGCTGAAGAGAACAGCCAAAAACAGAGTCCGTTGGCGTGGTGTTGTTGCGGCCCTATGCTCCACTGGGAGACAACAGGACTAAGTCAAGTAAGTCAAGTCAAAAGGGAGGGGGGGGGGGGGTGAAGAGCAGGGATGAAAAGGGGGAGGTAAAAGGGAGGGGGAGGGTGAAGAGCAGGGGTGAAAAGGGGGATGTAAAAGGGAGGAGAGTGAAGAGCAGGGATGAAAAGGGGGAGGTAAAAGGGAGGGGGAGGGTGAAGAGCAGGGGTGAAAAGAGGGAGGGGAAGGGTGAAGAGCAGGGGTGAAAAGAGGAAGAGGGTGAAGAGCAGGGGTGAAAAGGGGGAGGTAAAAGGGAGGAGGAGGGTGAAGAGCAGGGGTGAAAAGAGCAGGGGTGAAAAGAGGGAGGTAAAAGGGGGAGGGTGACGAGCAGGGGTGAAAAGGGGGAGGGTGAAGAGCAGGGGTGAAAAGGGGGAGGTAAAAGGGAGGAGGAGGGTGAAGAGCAGGGATGAAAAGGGGGAGGTAAAAGGGAGGGGGAGGGTGAAGACCAGGGGTGAAAAGGGGGATGTAAAAGGGAGGGGAAGGGTGAAGAGCAGGGGTGAAAAGGGGGAGGTAAAAGGGAGGGGGAGGGTGAAGACCAGGGGTGAAAAGGGGGATGTAAAAGGGAGGGTAAGGGTGAAGAGCAGGGGTGAAAAGGGGGAGGTAAAAGGGAGGGGGAGGGTGAAGACCAGGGGTGAAAACGGGGATGTAAAAGGGAGGGGAAGGGTGAAGAGCAGGGGTGAAAAGAGGGAGGAAGAGGGTGAAGAGCAGGGGTGAAAAGGGGATGTAAAAGGGAGGGGAAGGGTGAAGAGCAGGGGTGAAAAGAGGGTGAAGAGCAGGGGTGAAAAGGAGGTAAAAGGGGGAGGGTGAAGAGCAGGGGTGAAAAGAGGGAGGTAAAAAGGGGAGGGTGAAGAGCAGGGTGAAAAGGAGGTAAAAGGGGGAGGGTGAAGAGCAGGGGTGAAAAGGGGAGATAAAAGGGAGGGGAGGGTGAAGAGCAGGGGTGAAAAGGGGGAGGTAAAAGGGAGGGGGAGGGTGAAGAGCAGGGATGAAAAGGGGGAGGTAAAAGGGAGGGGGGGGGGTGAAGAGCAGGTGTGAAAAGGGGGATGTAAAAGGGAGGGGAAGGGTGAAGAGCAGGTGTGAAAAGGGGGAGGTAAAAGGGAGGGGGAGGGTGAAGAGCCGGGGTCAAAAAAGAGGTAAAAGGGAGGGTGAGGGTGAAGAGTAGGGGTGAAAAGAGGGAGGGTGGTAAAAGTGAGGGTAAGGGTGAAGAGTAGGGGTGAAAAGAGGGAGGGAGGTAAAAGGGAGGGTGAAGAGCAGGTAAAAAGGAAGGACAGGGGAATATACGGATAGGGAACGTAAAGAGGAAGAGAAAAAAAAATACAGGCGACATGGAAAGAGAAGGAAACCACAGGAATGGAGAAGACATGAACAGGACATGGAAAGAGAAGGAAACCACAGGAATGGAGAAGACACGGGAAGAGAAGGAAACCACAGGAATGGAGAAGACACGGAAAGAAAAGGAAACCACAGGAATGGAGAAGACACGGGAAGAGAAGGAAACCACAGGAATGGAGAAGACACGGGAAGAGAAGGAAACCACAGGAATGGAGAAGACACGGGAAGAGAAGGAAACCACAGGAATGGAGAAGACACGGGAAGAGAAGGAAACCACAGGAATGGAGAAGACACGGGAAGAGAAGGAAACCACAGGAATGGAGAAGACACGGGAAGAGAAGGAAACCACAGGAATGGAGAAGACATGAACAGGACATGGAATGGGGCGAAATGGAGGGACGTGGAATTGCTAGACAGAACATGGGAAGAGAAAGAGAGAGAGAGAGAGAGTAAAGTGGCAGGAAAGAAGGAAATGGAGGGAGGGGGTAGGGAAGACAAGACATGGAAAGAGAGAGGTGGGATGGAGGGATGGGGAATTGCTAGATAGACCATGGAACAGAGAGAGAGAGAGGTCACAGGCAGAAGTAAGGAAAAAATGGATGGATGGAAAATAGATGGAGATTAAAATATTAAAAAAAAGAGGGTGGGGAAGACATGGAAAGAGGACGGAATAGAGAAGATACGGACAGGACATAGAACACGGGCAAGAATGGAGAACAGGGAGGATATTGGCAAGGCGACGATGGATGAGAAGGCGATGAGGAGGAATAGGAGAGACATGGACAGGGATAACAGGGAAAGTCCAGCCGGGGGAAATGAGACTGGGCCAGCGGCTGTGGGGATGCTTGTGCCATCTTTTAAAAACGGTTCCGGGCTACTCGAACCAGTTCTGCGAATCATCATGCTTGTACATTGGTACAATACTACCACCCGAAACCCACGGTTTTAAACACAAACTTTTGAAAGTCTGCATTTTCTTCAGTAAATTATGTATTTTTGGAATAATGTCTAAATTTGGAAAATTCCTGAAAAACTCAGGTGGTTCTGGCACCTATGCGTAGGCCTACCGGTTTTGCCCGCGAATCTCTTGGGGGAAAAAATGGACAAACTGGCAAATGAGAGAGAGAGAGACAGACAGACAGACATTTAAACTGCTCACCTCCGAAGTGCCCTCTTCGGGAGCCGAAGTGCTAGCCCCCTGCCCTTCCTCCATGGCCACGGTGGCAGACACGGAGGGCTCGGCGCTCTCCTCCTCTCCCTTCTTGATGCCGTTGGAGGTGGGCTTGTGCTCCTCCATCATAATCATCTCCTCCTCCTCCTCTTCCTTGGAGCAGCAGACTCCGCAGACAACGGCCCGCACGACGGCTTTAGGGGAGCCCAGGATGTTGAAGGGGGGAGGCAGGGTGCTGCCCTCGCCAATGTACTCCATGTACAGCAGGCTTCGGGCAAACTTCCACTCCACGTCCGAGTCTTCCTGGAAAAGGATGTGATGGCCGATGACAGAGTGTGTGTGTGTGCGCGCGCGCACTGGCGGGAGAATGGCGGAGAAGGTTAGGAGAAGGACGGGGAGAATGGCGGCGGGAGAAGGAGGGAGAATGGCGGCGGGAGAAGGTGGGAGAAGGACGGGGAGAATGGCGGCGGGAGAAGGTTAGGGAGAAGGACGGGGAGAATGGCGGCGGGAGAAGGTTAGGGAGAAGGACGGGGAAATGGCGGGAGAATGGCGGGAGAGGATGGGGAGACTGGGAGGGGAAGAGTGGTGGGAGAAGGACGGGGAGAGGGGGGGGGGGGGGAGAAGGACGAGGAGATGGGCGGGGGGGGGGGAGTAGTGAGAGACTGGCAGGAGATGGAGGGGGAGAGTGGGGGACAGACGGACGGGGAGGAAGAGGGAGTTGTCCCTGCCTGTCGCTTTCTCTCCGGGTAGAGAGAGAGAGAGAGAGAAAGACAGGAAGATGGAGAGACAGACTGAGAGGGAGGGAGGGGAGACAGAGTGTGTGTGGGATAGAGAGCGAGGTAGACAGACAGGGAGGGACAGAGAGGGAAGGAGGGACAGGGAGGGAAGGAATAGGAGGGAGAGAGACAGCCAGAGAGAGAGGGACAGGGAGAGAGACAGAGGGGGGGGGGGAGGCGGCGGACAGGGAGGAAGGGGGAACGAACGAACGAACGAAATTTTATTTATCAAGGATAATGAGATAAGCAAATTACATGGGGGCTGTCGTTGGACGGACGTGGCGGCGCCCTCTGGAGGGAGAGCTCACTCACGCTGGCTCCACGTCTAAGCAATTATTGTCAGTAGGGTGCTTAGTATGTGGTGTCCTGCGTATGTTAGATCAGAACAGGCGCCACTGAAGTGACTCGGCAGCAGTGCAGTGTCTCCTCCGGTGGGTTGCCTCTTGACGACTTGACATTGACTGCTCCCTGTGGATTGCCCGTGCCGGGGCTGCAGCGGGCCGGGCCGGGCTGTGGCTGTGGACAGGGTGTCGGAACGAGCGGCGTGGGTGCGCTGCCATGAGGTGGCACAGAGGATGGGACATGAAAAAAAAGAAACAAACAGTGGACGGACTCACGGCAATGTTGGTGAAGGAGCGTGTCATCATGGCGATGAGCATGTTGATGAGCACGGTGACCATGACGATGTTGTAGACGCCGTAGATGATGTAGCCCACGTCCTCGGTCAGGTTGTTGTTGTAGCCGCCCAGTCGCACGGCGTCAGGCTCACCACGGCCGAACAGCGACCAGAAGACTGTGCGGAACGTGGCCAGAACACTGCGACAACACAAACAACAGCAATGCTTCAGTGACAGGGGCATGGGGAAGACAGCGGGTGAACAGCATCTTTTTTCAGTTACATCATCATCTTTTTTCAGTAACAGCATCTTTTTTCAGTTACAGCATCTTCATTTTTTCAGCAACAGCATCTTTTTCAGTGAGCAATCTCTGGGCTGCAGACAACTGACGGGGATTATGTCGTCTACCTTCGTCAAGTCCTCTCCGAACTTTATTATCGTACCCCCCCCCCCCCCCCCCCCCTTGTCCAGTCACTTTTCAAAGAAACTAATGGACAACACAACCCATGTCTTGAACACAGGCGTCCTTTTTTTTTAAATAAAGATTTCTTTTTTCCATTGATAGTGATGAGCTAGAAGTAACCGTAATTATGGAAACTCTTAAAATCTGTGTCGGCGAATACGTGTTCTTGTACAGGAGCAGGAAGATTTTTTGGTGTTTCAGAATCTATTGTTTATATTTTTCTATGAATCGCTACTTTCTGAGCGGCCATTCAACAGAGATATGTCAATACACACACTGCCTTCACACGTGCAAAGGCCCGCGCACACGGATATATGCATGCACAGGCATACATGCCGCAGGTACACTTGTGTCGCATGCCATGTTGGCTGGGTACTAACAAGGTTGACTTCAACGCGGTGACAGCTCTGATACGGCCCTTTGCGGTCGGCTGGGCTATAGGCAACATTACCTCACTAAGTACTAAAGGCCTGGTCAACTCATCGCATGGTTCAGGTCCCTGCCAAGTGTCGGTCAACGAACCTCTCTTTGCACCCTTTTGTTTATTTATTTATCTATTTATTCTTTTACCTGCAGCCCTTACGCTTTGTGGCTTCATTTCTCAGCACACATGAAGTAGTAGCGCAGCAGACATGATTTGTGTCCACTAGTTGCCAACCCTCTGCCAGCAACATGGCGCGAATTGTGAAGATCGTGCGATTCCATACTTTGGATACTGAAGTGAACAGCGATTCCATACTTTGGATACTGAAGTGTACAGCGATTCCATACTTTGGATACTGAAGTGCATAACGTGTATAGCGATTCCATACTTTGGATACTGAAGTGTAAAGCGATTCCATACTTTGGATATTGAAGTGTAAAGCGTGTACAGCGATTCCATACTTTGGATATTGGAAGTGTATAGTGTGGTTGCGAAGGTATAGCTTTCAAACAGGCCCTTGACGATTTCACAACCCTTACACGTGGTCAAGTTTGGGCGATTCTTATTCTTTGGATCGTTTAAACACCCGCGAATTTAGGTTGTGAATAATTTGGCTGTGGTCATACTCGGCCTGCACGCCTGCGTCTTCAGTAAAAACATGCAACAAACGTTGGTGAGACAGTAAGAGACACTGGTCTTCACTTTGCGTGCGTGAGCGGTGTGCGCACGCGCGCGTGCTGTTTGGTTGCTTTTCAAGAAAGGAATAATTAAACATGACAGATATATCTAATTAATAGTAAATCGATGAAAATATCAAATAACATTCCAAAAACCTTCAGGGCTTTGAGGTAAATCTCTGCCTTATTTAACAATAATACATGGTCTCCACAGAACTATCGGCCAAAACCGTGCGTGTATGTGTGTGCGTGTACTAGCGCTTGCGTGCGCGCGAGTGCACGAGCGAACACTTGTGTATGTATATATGTGTGTGTGTATATATATATATAAGAGAGAGAGATATATATATGTGTGTGTGTGTGCAAGAGTGATTGAGTGCGTGCGTGTGAACATGATCAGTTTGCAAGCATCAGCATCCCCCCCCCAGCCACCACAGTGTGTCCCAACTGACCCGCCAAAAGCTTTCTCGGCCTTGACCACGCCGACGTCGGGCCTGCCCTCGTAGGGGATCTCGATGCTGTTCCTCTCGCTGTAGTACCAGAACAGGTTGTGCAGGCCCACCATGAAGGCGATGATCACCAGGGAGAAGAGCGCCAGGAACTTGAAGATGTCCTGAAACCAGCACACAAGAACTGCAGCGATTTGTTTTTCTGCGTACGCAGGCTGATACTCCTGCGGACACTCCCTGTGTAGACAGGCGAAGATTAATCCTATCAACTCAACAAAAGGAGTGGAGTTTTGTGTGTCTGACCGTTTTTTCATCCCGCCATTAAGGCAGCCATACTCCAACTTTGGGGAATGTCCATGCTATGTATAACGTGTCATCCATACCAACGGCCAAACTGGCCTTCTCTTCTGAAAGTTGGTGATGGGATTTTACGTGTGTGTAAGATCTTACACGTGCGTTCACACACGGAACCTCGGTTTATAGTCTCATTCGAAGGACTGTATGGGAAATGGAGTCAGAACCAATGTTAACTCCGAGGGAAAAATCCCCCTTTACCGAAACGGCCCAACAGGGATTCGAACCCGCAACCCCAGGATCACCAAGTTTACGAGTCCCGCTAACAGCCGTCATCCCAGCATGGTAGGATGTTGGTGTTTGGATGTCGATGTGAAGGCGTGACAGTCACGATGCCAAACGCCCCAATTTTACAAGAACAAAGACAGGTGAAGCCAGTCCCTTGAAGACTGGCCGGTGGAATCTACCACAGGCCTCGGGTACTGGATGGTATGTAGGAGGTTTTACTTGTTGACAGGTTGGAGGAGGTGAGGCAGTGTTACGTATAGCCCAGCCGACCGCAAAGGGCCTTATCTGGGCTGTGGAGGGTGGAGGTACTGACTGGATGACTGATGTATGTAAACTGAGTGACGGTGCCAACACCTCCCCCCCCCCTCTCTCTCTCTCTCTCACCTTCAGCATCCTGCCCAGCGAGATCTGCAGGGGCCCCAGGTACTCGTTGGCGGGCAGCAGGTAGGAGATGCGGGAGAAGCTGAGGATGTTGGAGATGGCGAACATGCCCTCCGCCAGGTTGACCGGGTCCAGCTTCTGCCACTTCATGCGGTCTGAAACACACGGCAGACCCCGGTGCCGTCAGTCTGTGGGTCTGTTGACAGGACTCTGCATCCCCTCTCTCTCACGCTCACCTACATCTCGTCTGTTCCCTCCCTCCGTTGACGCTTCCAGAGGCGACACTGGACTTCAAGTATCCCATTCAACAAGGTCGGGTCAATGGAGATCCTGTCCGAGATGTAGGTGAGAACTGTTACTGTGGTCCAGTCAGGCGACGGGGAAAAGGTCAGCTGTTGGGACTGAGAAAGTTGGACATAGTCCTTCATGTTGCAGTTTGTCGACAGTCTGGCCTGGGTTCCCAACAAGCCAGCAAACAAACCAAACCAAACCAGTCTGTTTCACAATAATATACTTGACATCTTTTTTTTTTTTTTTACAACGTTTTCATTATTCAAATCGTAACAACACATTTGATACAAAGAAGCTAACATACAGCTAAGTAAGAATATGTCTCACGTATTTCCCACAATAAACAACAACAAAAAACAGGCATACTCGTCAATCCAGAAACACAAGCTCCCTCTCATGCCTTCTCTCCCCCCGCCCCTTGCCTCATGGACACAAGACAGACGGCGAGCCGCCAGCTCACCTGCGTTCAGCCAGTAGATGCCCTGCTGCAGGGTGGACTCGAAGGGGTTCAGCTGGGTGTCGGTCACGTCCAGGTCACTCAACATGTTCACTCCTGCGGCATACTGCACGTCCCACAGGTCATACACTTACTGTTATCACCATGACAGTATCAACAGAACACTGTCGTCACTCACCGACACACCCACAGACACCTACTGTTGTCACCCCATGACAGTATGAACAGAACACTGTCGTCACTCGCCGACACACCCACAGACACCTACTGTTATCACCTTGACAGTACCAACAGAACACTGTCGTCACTCACTGACACACCCACAGACACCTACTGTTGTCACCTTGACAGTACCAACAGAACACCGTCGTCACTCACTGATATACCCTTAGACGTATAAAACGCACTGGAACTCAAGAGAGCACTATATAGCTTGACCACGTTTTTGCCCAATAAATCATTCTATGCAATCTGCACTGCGTCGGTTCGTAGTTTGGTTTGTCGAGAGAAAACGCAACACACAAACACACACACACACTGACTGAAACCATTTACTGTCGGATTAACATATTGACCATTTGCTGTCGGATTAACATATTGTTGCATGCACATGCACGCACGCACACACGCACACGCACACACACACACACACCCCCGACTACAGAATGAATGCGGAAAAGAACCGTATAGCCTGCGAACGTTATTCACCCTGGACCCCACGTCTACATCCCCTGTCTACCTTTGTGTCATCTTTCCTAGGGTCGTCCTTGCATTCTTTTTCGCCTTTTTTCCTTCAAGGATGACTACCGCGGATGTTTCGAACTGCAGGAGCGACAGCGATGGGTGTGGAAACTTACATATTCTTTTATTTAGGTCATAACTACATTCCTCACTCTACACTTCTCCACGTTTGACTTGTATTTCTGAAGTTTCTATAAGCCGTTCTTCTTTCTTTTATTTTTCATGTATCTTTTTTAATGCGTTGGTGGGTATATTCACAGGTATATAAATACTGCTTTCGTCACATACAAACGGAATGAGAGTCAGTGCACCAAAACATTAGAACAGAAATAAAACCAGACGCTGTGTATCATACGCTAAAACATGAAACTTCGCATTCGAATGTCCATCGGTAAACCGAACACACAGATCTGCTTGGTGACCAGGTGTCGACGGACATGAAGGAAAGAAAAAGAGGTGCGAAAAAAATGAGCAGATGGAGGCCCAACTTTAAATAAAATTGCCCCAAAAAGGACGTAGCAAAAGAAGGAGTTGGAGAGAAACAAATACACACCCTGGACATGGTCCAGAAGCGAATGGTGAAAACGGAGGTGTAGACGCTGAGCAGCAAGAAGTCCAGTAGGTTGAACAGGTTCCTCAGGTGATCCGCCACCCCGGTCCGAAAGATCTGGTGACACTCCTGGAAGATCATCCCTGAAACACACCCATATATATATATATTTATATATATATATATATATATATATATATATATATATATATATAAACCTGGGAGAGTCAAGCAGTCATTAATTAGCCAAAATTAACAGGAAAAAAAAAACATTGTACCGCCAGGCGAAATGACAAACACACACAATACGCGTTTCGACCTCTGTGATCTTCAGTTCAGACGAACAACCTTCAAGATAATGAAACGAAGCACGAACTGTCGGTCCCTGATCTTCTCCAGCTGGAAGTATGATGCAATCCGCATGCCTTAGCTAGACAGGCCACACCAGGGCTGATTCCTCTCTAAGGATATGCTTTTATAGCAACGTTCCAGGCCGAGTGCTGACATGAAAAACGGCTCATAATTTTCTCCGGTACAGGCCCCTCTATACTGTATAACCGCCTCCATACTCTTTCTTTATCAATATCACTAATATTACTACTCATGCTAAAATTATTAACTTGGTACGATTGCGGTGACGTGAGCTTCGGTTGACAGTTTTTGTTTTCATCTGACTTGTAACAACACCGAATTATTATTCCCTGAACAAAAATAATGGCGAAACAGCCTGCTGCATGCGGGAGAACCAGCACCGCCAAGCACAGGGTCCAACCCCAACACACAATGAGCCCGTACAAGGAGAGTCATTCATATGCACTACATCACATCTTTACAGCCCGAGGAAAAACAACACAGGACATGCATGGCTCATGCCTGCTAATTTCACACACGTTATTCAACTTCGAGAAACAACATACGGTTGAAACATGGCAGATAATTTCCAACGCGTTGGTCAGTCTCCAATGGTACAAGTACCAGTGTAGGCTATGCGTGTTTCTGACGTTCCACTTTCCGTCACCTCATTCACCACCACCACCACCACCATCTCCACACACATCGCACAGCCACTCACCCACAATCCACAGGCTCATCATGATCTCCG
>CM065725.1:15325594-15345594 GCA_033310375.1 Conus canariensis | reverse complement strand
CAACTCACACGTCCAGCTGTTGTTGGCATGGAGAAAAAGCCATGTAGTTTAAATGTTCCTTTATTTCATTCATTTTCTTTTGTTTATAAACATTTTTTATACAAAAAGAAAATTGTATATACACACATTATAATACGCTTTTCTTCTGGTTTTCTTTTTTTTTTTTTCTTTTGCCTCATATGTTGGGGTGGAGAAAAATTCTGGTGGTTTAAATGTCCCTTTTTTGGTTTTTAAACATTTTTAATACAAACTGAAAATTGTAGACACAACACATTATACTACGCTCTATTTTTTCCCTCTTTTTTTGGCAACACATGTTGGGAAGGAGAAAAAGTTCGGTGGTTTAAATGTCCCTTTTTTTTGTTTTAAACACTTGTTAATATAAACTGAAAATTGTAGACACACCACATTATTATAATACACTCTTTTTTAAACCACATTTTTTTCCAAACATGTTGGGAAGGAGAAATTAAAGTACACTGAATTTGTTTTTACATTTTTTTTTTTTTTTGCAACACCTGCACACAATATAGTTGCGATAATAACATGTGAATTAGTGGTATCACTAACGCACCCAAAGATTCATGCGTCCCTAGTTCAGTTTTTAACTGTCAGAGGGAGGCACTTTTCACATTACCTTTCCTAAGCCCAAACTCCAGACCCCCAGTCCATTTTAAATTTGATTTCACCCAGGTTTGATCTCGCTACATGCTCTTCCGGTGAATTATTCTAATTTCAGAATTTCATTTTTTTTATTGAGAGCGTGGTACGCATTTATAATTCTCTCTCTCTCTCTCTCTCTCTCTCTCTCTCTCTCTCTCTCTCCTCTCTCTCTCTCTCCACGCGTGCGTACGCGCTGTGTGTGTGTGTGTGTGTGTGTGTGTGTGTGTGTGTGTGTGTGTGTGTGATGAGAGAGAGAGGGGGGGGGAGGGAGGCATGGACGGTTAATGCATGTTGAACTGTGTTGGCTGGAGGTGACACTAATCGCACGCTTTCAGCAAAATGTAACACACGGTGTGTGTCTGGGAAATGATGAGGCCTTCACAACAGAACCCTCCTGGTCAGGAACCGGAACCCGGGTATCATGACATGAACATAGCATTCCCATCTGAGCCATGGGAATGGGGGTGGGGGATGGGTGGGGGGGGGAGGGAATAAAGGGGAGAAGGAAAGGAAAGTGGGGTGCAGAAAAGCAGGTATGCTGGAATCGCTGAATATGATAACAAAGCCATGTGGGGTATACCACGTTTCGGAAACCGTGTGGCTTTCCTGACAAAGCTATTTCGTGCCTTTGAAAACACAACGTTTCAATTGGAACACACGCATCCATGCGTGCGGGCACATGCACACACACACACACACACAACACACACCTCCTCTTCTCTCTCTCTCTCTCTCTCACACACACACACACACACACACACCTTTCTCTCTCTCTCTCTCTCTCTCTCTCTCTCTCTCTCTCACACACACACACACACACACACACACACACACACACACACACACACCGCGCAATAAAACTAAAGGTGGTCTCATAACCCGATCAGTCGTTGGGGGAGCCAGGTGTTCAGAAACCTCACCTTCCCTGACATTCAGCATGAGGAGGTCAGTGCCTTCACACACCTTTTTCTCACTTCTCTATCGTCCCCCGCCCCAACATGGCGGAGCGGGTAGGCCCACCCACCGGCAGCAGGCTGGATCGGAACGGCGTGTTCACGCCACGTCAGGCATCTGATCGTGCTGGACCCCGATGTGCGATAGAGCGCATGGGCTGCAGCCTCACTACCTCTCTCTCTCTTGTCCTCAGGAAAGGTACGAATCGGAGAAGAACGAAATGGACTACAGCCAGTCTGGTATAACTCAAAGTATAAACTTTTGGGGGGGAAACGGCGTCATCAAAAGCCCGACAGATGGAACACTGTGGGAACATCAAAGTAGTTCATGTTGAGAACTGACGTTTTTAAAATCCGAATGACAACATGAAATGTTGTGGGAGTACAACAACAGACATGTAGATCTGGGTCAGTGTGGCTCCTCTCCTTATGACTTACCTAAGGCACAGCATCTGTGCTTGGACCACGTGATCTTTCGATGTATTGGTGGAAATTGTAGTGTAGCCATTTTTTTTTACCTTGTATTCAACTGGTCAGATGAATAGTGTCAAGTGATCGAGCGTAACTTCGATCACTTTTGTATTGTAGCCATGTCTTACCTTGCATTCAGCTGATCAGATAGATAGTGTTAAAGTGGTCGGACGTGTCTTAAGACCAGTTTAAAACCATACACACAATTTCAAAATTCAAATAACTCTATGATTTTCATGGCACACGACAAGCCACTCTAACAGTGGTCTGATTCTTGTTTATCAAGCTGGCATTGTCGACCAGTGCCAGTGCTGGGCAAAAGCCGCGGACGACTGATCATTTCTGGTTATCATGTTCAAGATTCCAAAAATTGCGGGTTCGAATTTCGGCAGTGCCCGGAGAAAGGACATAGAAGGTGGCTGTAGAAGGGCATCTGGGAGTCATGACCTGGATGCGGCCCGGCCCCCTTAGAGTGTAAGGAGTTCAGTGTCGAGACACTTGTCTGAGTGGATGGGTGGGTGGGTGGGGGGTGGTGGGGGTGGTGGATAGGGGGAAGACCTTTGCTACCATGCTCTCCCTAGAATTTCTTCCTACTACCCAGCCTTTTACCTGCAGTTTCATACCGGGTCCTTAATGCATCTCCTAGCCCTCACCTGCACAATCTCAAACTGGTTCCACACTTTATCTCCAGGCCCTCTTTTGCAGTATCTTATACTGCTGCCACGCTACAACTCCCAACCACTCAACCACACGATCCCTTACTGCTTCCACACCATACCTCACAACCCCCTCACCTGCACAGTTTGATCTGTTGTTGTTTTTTTTACACTGCACCTCCAAGCAGCTCACCTCACCTGCACCAATTCATCTTGGTTCCACGCCACGCCTGTAAGTACCTCACCAGTACAGTCTGACAACGACTACACGCCACACCTTGCAATACCTCACTCGTACAATCTCACACTTGTACCACACACACACACACACACACACACACACACACACACACACACACACACACACACACACACTATACCACACTCGTATCATCACCTGCGCTGTCTCTACCCCTTCTACCCGATTACACCTCCAAGTCCTTCACCATCGGGAAATCGCACTGGTTTGACACTGTACTTTCCCATCCCCTCACCTTCACAATCTCATTCACACTACACTTCCAAACCCTCACATGCATGATCTGATTCTGGTTCCAGACTGTGCCTAGAAAAAAAATCCCCTCATGTACGTAATCTGATAGTAGTTCCAAACTGGGCTTTCCAACCCCCCACCTGCACAATCTTACACTGATTCCACTCTGAACTTCACTCTCACCTGTAGAATCTCATACTGGGTCTATACCGTGCCTCTCAATCCATCACCTGCTCATTTATGTTCGTTCCACACCATACTTATCAACCCCTAACCTGCACAACCTCTATCTGGTTCCACAGTGTATCTCACCAACCCCTACCCGCATTATCTCTGAAACTGGTTCCACATTATTCCTACCTGCCCCTCACCTGCACTATCTCATACTGCTTCCTCACCATACCTCCCCAAACCCTCACCTTCATAATCTCATAATGTTTCCACACTGTTCCTTCAAACCCTCACCTGCACAATCTCCTACTGGTTCCTCACTAAACCCTCACCTGCACAATCTCCAACTGGCTCCTCACCAAAACCCTCACCTGCACAATCTTCAACTGGTTCCTCACCAACACCCTCACCTGCACAATCTTCCACTGGTTCCTCACCAAAACCCTCACCTGCACAATCTCATACTGTTTCCTCACCAAAACCCTCAGCTGCACAATCTCGTACTGGTTTCTCACCAAAACCCTTACCTGCACAATCTCATACTGTTTCCTCACCAAAACCCTCACCTGCACAATCTCCCACTGCTTCCTCATCATAACCCTCACCTGCACAATCTTCCACTGGTTCCTCACCAAAACCCTCACCTGCGCAATCTCGTACTGGTTCCTCACCAAAACCCTCACCTGCACAATCTCGTACTGGTTCCTCACCAAAACCCTCACCTGCACAATCTCCCACTGGTTCCTCACCAAAACACTCACCTGCACAATCTCGTACTGGTTTCTCACCAAAACCCTCACCTGCACAATATCGTACTGGTTTCTCACCAAAACCCTCAACTGCACAATCTCATACTGGTTCCTCACTGTTCCTTCAAACCCTCACCTGCACAATCTCATACTGGTTCCTCACCAAATCCTCATCTGCACAATCTCATACTAATTCCTCCCTAAACCCTCACCTGCACAATATCATACTGATTTCTCACTAAACCCTCACCTTCACAACCTCATACTGGTTCCTCACTAAACCCTCACCTGCACAATCTCGTACTTGTTCCTCACCAAAACCCTCAACTGCACAATCTCATACTAATTCCTCACTTGACCCTCACCTGCACAATCTCATACTGGTTCCTCACCAAAACCCTCACCTGCACCATCTCATACTGGTTCCTCACCAAAACCCTCACTTGCACAATCTCATACTGGTTCCTCACCAAAACCCTCACCTGTACCATCTCATACTGATTCCTCACCAAAACCCTCACCTGCACCATCTCCTACTGGTTCCTCACAAAAACCTCACCTGCACAATCTCCTACTGGTTCCTCATTAAATCCTCACCTGCACAATCTCGTACTGGTTTCTCCCAAAACCCTCACCTGCACAATCTTACACTGGTTCCTCTCCAAAACCCTCATCTGCATAATCTGCTGGTTCCTCACTAAACCCTCACCTTCACAACCTCCTACTGGTTCCTCACCAAAACCCTCACCTGCACAATCTCGTACTGGTTTCTCACCAAAACCCTCACCTGCACAATCTCCTACTGGTTCCTTCACCAAAACCCTCACCTGCACAATCTCGTACTGGTTCCTCTGGGCGGCCAGGATGAGGGGCGTGATGTCCGGGGAGAACTGGGACTCGGCGTAGGCGGTTTTGTAGAAGCCGTCCGTGTCGCCCAGCTTCCGTCTCTCCTTCCACAGCTCCATATAGCGGCGGTGCTTGAGGATGGTCTCGGCGATCTGGATGTGGCCGGCCGAGATGGCCTGCAGCACCGCCTCATGGATGTGGTGCTGGCTGGAGCGGTCCAGGAGGACCTCCACGATCTGAAAGAACGACGTGTCGGTTAACAGGGACGCAAGAGGTTTGTGATCACGGGAAGAGGGTTTCGTTTCTTTGTTTGTTGACTGTGAGCACGTCACAGGGATGGGTGAAGGAAGCAGAGAGAGAGAGAGAGAGAGAGAGAGAGAGAGAAGAGGGAGGGAGGGAGGGAGGGAGGGAGAGAGAGAGAGAGAGAGAGAGAGAGAGAGAGAGAGAGAGCAAAAAGATTTTAATAAGGAAAAAACAAATTGATTTTTTTTTCAGCACACACACTAGTTTTTTTAACATTTAAAATCTAACAAAAAGAAATAAATCAAACTGTGAAAAACAACCTATAAGGTAAGCAATTAAAAAAAGAAAAATAATCGAATCAAATGATGCAAACGCTAAATGACGCTGTTAATTGCAATGTAACCGGTACAAAAACTTAAAAAATAAATAAATACACGCGAGGCTTTGCAGGTAAACAAAATGACTGAAATGGGAACAGGGACGGCGGGCAGAGCACAACACTCAACACACACCACATGGACCCTAAGAGAGAGAGAGAGAGAGAGAGAGAGAGAGAGAGGGAGGGAGGGAGGGAGAGAAAGAGAGAGAGAGGAGAGAGAGAGAGAGGAGAGAGAGAGAGAGAGAGAGAGAGAGAGAGAGAGAAGAACGAATGGATTCTGTTTAAACGGGGTAATGGAATTAAGCGTGAATACTTTTTAAAAACTTTTTTTCTTCACACCCAGCCTCTATGAAAAGAAAAGAAATGAAGGCAGAACGTGTACACACACACACACACACACACACACACACACACACACACACACACACACACACACAAGAGAGTATATCTATCTACTTTCTTTCTATCTAGATAGTTTGTACATATGTGTTTATAATATATATATAATATATATATATATATATATATAAAAGAGAGAGAGAGAGGGAGAGAGAATTAGAAAGAAAGAGAGAGAGAGGAGAGGGACAGAGGAGAGAGAGAGAGAGAGAGAGAGAGGGGGGGGAAGGGGGGGTGGGAGTGGGCAAGCTGCTTCAGAGAAGAGCACGGTCTGTCCATCTATCAGCGCGTATCTCTTCTAAAGATATAACGTGTGAACACACGAAGACGTAAAAAGATGATGGTTCTTCGGGGTCATTATAAACAAGACTGGCAAGCAATTTTGGATTTTTTTTTTTTGCACCTAAGTTTTAAGAAGCAAAAGAACAGTACATTTGCTGTTACCAGCTCTGTTCCTTTTCATACTTTTCCCCCGCCCCTCCCCCCCCCCCCCCTCCGCTCACTCTGTCTCTTTTCAATTATTCTCTAAAAAAAACTGAACTCCATTTGCCAAATGTGATTATGATATTGTAAGGGCATTTGTAATTTTCAAATTTTTTGGCTTTGTGGATACATTCCTGTGTTAATCATTGTTAACACAATTCTTGACCACAACGTTAATGTCTCTGCATGTGCAATTTAAGTGATAATTTGTATTGCTTACGTGACTTTGGAGTTTTTGTTGCTCATCTATTGTCTTTTACACATTTATATGTGACTTTGAAATTTATCCGTCGTCTATTGTACGTACACTGCATTGTTGCCAAAGACATGAGAACCTTCAATGCAAGGGAGAGAAAAAAGGCCATGTTTATTTTCTCATTGGCGTGTTTTCAGTGCAGTATTTTCCATCAACTTCAAACTGCGTGAAAATCGTATGTAAAAAATTGTGACATGAACACTTCTGGGGATGAAATCCCTTTCACCAAAGGAATTTCCAAACACTGAGAGGATTTTGCTTCCCAGAAAACATACGACACACCGACAAAAATCAATGTTTAATCTTTGCAGTTTTAGTTTTGCAGTTTGCGGCTAGTGAAAGTCGTCAGCTAAAGTATTCGAAAACTTTTCATTTCAATCAAATTGCAAAAATTCTTCTGATCTTATTCTATTTTTATTTCAAGTTGATATTTCATAGCCCCCCCCCCCTCCCCCCCTCCCTTACAGATAGGTGTTTCTGTCTCTCAACTCCTCCCAACAGATCCGTGTGAGTGAATCAGGTTTTTTGTTTTTGTTTTGTTTTAGGTGATGTTTGTTAAACATTGTTTAGCGTTTCGCTTTCTTATCACCTATAGGATCAAGGGATTTACTAAACTCCAATACAGCGAGCCTGTGTGCATGTACGTGTATGAGTTTATGCTTGTGTACGTAAGCGAGTGAGTGAAGTACGCAGCACTCCCGCAGAATGGAAGCCACTACAACCCGTGGTTTCAATTCAAGGAACATCATTTCTCCCAGGAAATCATTTCCCCTGTGTCCTTCCTATCTCCCCAACAGGTGTCACTGCCGATCAATGGCGGAGAGCCAGCGAACAGCTGATGACAGTTGCAGGTGGAATAAACCGTCATAACCTGTAAGTGGAGAGAGAGAGAGAGAGAGAGAGAGAGAGAGAGGAGAGAGAGAGAGAGAGGAGAGAGAGAGAGAGAGAGAGAGAGAGCATCGATCGCTCCATAGCTGGGTGTGGCAGGTTGCGAGGCACCAACCACTCCGCCCTACCCACCCAGCAGTTATCTCTCCAGTACCCTTTCTCCTCACTCTGATCCTACTTCTCTCTTGTCGTTTCACGGCAGTCAGTTCCCTCATGACCTCTCCCTTGTATGGCGGATGACTAGCTCCAAAAGTCGCAACATGATGTTCAATCGAGAAAAGCCGTAAACATGTAATGAAATCTGCTAAAAAGCTAACTGCTTAGTAAGGACTTGAACTGCTATGATCCTGAATCGAATTTTGCTTCGTAAGCATGGTGCACCAGTCTAAGCGTGGCGTGATAATGTTAATTTTCAAAGGTTTTGACGCTAATCTGGCGACAAGAAATTCAATTTTTGCTTTTTTAGTGTAGATCTACATTTGCACAAGACTATGTGAGGGAAAAAAAAAAACCGCAGCTTTTCTATCGTAATGACTCCCGTAGTCGGTTGGGCTATAGACTACTGTGATTAAATTCTTCGGTGTAGTCATGGGATTCACAGGTTAACGTCGAAGATAGCCGATTGCTAAAACGGATCTGTTTTCACGACTGGAATGTTCGGTCACTGTAGCCACGTGGGACCAAGGGACAGGCAATTCTAACATAACGTGATGTAAGGGAAAGAGATTCATACGTTGAATCGTTTTCGTCGTATTAAAATGACGAAGACAAGAAAGCAAGATACACCACAATCCCAGCTACACCGCAAATAAGTTAATACTAGATACCCATAAAATCAACATCCATAAATAATCACTGAAATGGCTTTTTCGTTTTCTTCAACTCGAGTCTCGGTTACAACCACGCATCCCCTTCTAAAGTTTCACGAATGCATTAAAAAAAAAAAAAAAAGAAGTGTTTATTTCCTAGGCGCAAAAACAAAACACAAAGACCTGACACTTAGGTGGTATCCCAATTTGTTGTTGTTGTTGTTGTTGAAAATGTTTACTTTTAGCGGCCAACAAACCACCATACATACCTAGCGCTTCCTGAAAGCCTCATAGCGGCTGTCAAGCAGGTAAACGTGATGAGGACTGGTGAGCTGACCGTTACAGATTACTTTCCACAAGCCCCCACCCCGACCCCCACCTCCAGGCCTGATTAAATGAATCAATCGGACGTGACCAGCGCTAGTATATATCTGTGATGAATGGTTTTCTTGATCATGCTGGTGTCAAGTCTGAAGAACTGCTCCGAAGTGACCAGTGCTGGTATTTCAACCATGAATGGTTCAGCTTCCTCATATCTGTGCCGCTTAAGATGCTCCTCAAGTCGACAACATTCGTGATCTTCATTGAAACAACAGAAACTGACTCAGTTCGACAGGCAAGAAGGACTACACAGACACTACACAGGTTGACAGACTTGACAGCTAAACATGTTGAAAGACAGTAGGACTTTGCAGGTTGACGGACTTGACAGCTACACACGTTGAAAGACAGAAGGACTTGACAGGTTGACAGACTTGACATCTACACATGTTGAAAGACAGGACTTGACAGGTTGACAGACTTGACATTACACATGTTGAAAGACAGTAGGACTTGACAGTGTTGACAGCTACACATGTTGAAAGACAGTAGGACTTGACAGATTGACAGACTTGACACTACACATGTTGAAAGACAGGACTTGACAGGTTGACAGCTGTAACATGTTGAAAGACTGTAGGACTTACAGGTTGACAGACTTGACAGCTACACACGTTGAAAGACAGTAGGACTTGACAGGTTGACAGACGTGACAGCTACACATGTTGAAAGACAGTAGGGACTTGACAGATTGACAGACTTGACAGCTACACCATGTTGAAAGACAGTAGGACTTGACATGGGTAGACAGCTACACATGTTGAAAGACTTAGCTTTACAGGGGACAGCTAACATGTTAAGACATAGGACTGACTTGACAGTAACTGTTGAAAGACGAGACTTGCAGTGACGCTACAATGTTGAAAGACAGTAGGTGACAGTTGACAGCACCATGTTGAAAGACTGTAGACTTGACAGTTGACAGCTACACATGTTGAAAGACAGAGGACTTGACAGATTGACAGACACATGTTGAAAGACAGTTGACTGACAGGTTGACAGCTACACATGTTGAAAGCAGGGCTGACAGATTGACAGACTGACAGCTACCCAGTGAAGCTGCTTAACAAATGACAGACATGGAGCTACACATGTTGAAAGACTGTAGGCTGTTACAGGTTGACAGACTTTACAGCTTACATGTTGAAGACAGAGGACTGACAAATGATAGACATGAGCTACACAGATGACAAAAGCAGAAGCTGTACGATGACGTAAAAGCGGTCGCACATGATGACAGACAGCAGGGCTGTACAGATTGACAGACAGCAGGGCTGTGCAGATTGACAGACAGCAGGGCTGTGCAGATTGACAGACAAGGCTGTACAAGGTGACAGACAGCAGGGCTGTACAGATTGACAGACAGCAGGGCTGTACAGATTGACAGACAGCAGGGCTGTACAAGGTGACAGCAGGGCTGTACAGATTGACAGTATAGCCACATGGTTGATAGACAGCAGGGCTATACAGATTGACAGACAGCAGGGCTGTACAAGGTGACAGCAGGGCTGTACAGACTGACAGTATAATACGGCCACATGGGTTGATAGACAGCAGGGCTGTACAGATTGACAGTAGGGTCACATGGGTTGATAGACAGCAGAGCTGTACAGATTGACAGTAGGGCCACATGGGTTGATAGACAGCAGAGCTGTACAGATTGACAGTAGGGCCACATGGTTGATAGACAGCAGGGCTGTACAGATTGACAGTAGGGCTATACAGATTGATAGTAGGGCTATACAGATTGACAGTAGGGCCACATGGGTTGATAGACAGCAGGGCTGCACAGATGACAGTAGGGCCACATGAGTGATAGACAGCAGAGATTACAGATTGACATAGCTATACAGATTGATAGTAGGGCTATACAGATTGACGTAGGGCCACATGGGTTGATAGACAGCAGGGCTGTACAGACTGACAGTAGGGATATACAGATTGATAGTAGGGCTATACAGATGATAGTAGGCCACATGGTTGATAGACAGCAGAGCTGTACAGATTGACAGTAGGGCCACATTGGTTGATAGACAGCAGGGCTGTACATATTGACAGTAGGACCACATGAGTTGTTAGACAGCAGAGCTGTACAGATTGTTAGTAGGGCTATACAGATTGATAGTAGGGCTATACAGACTGACAGTAGGTCCACATGAGTTGATAAACAGCAGGGCTGTACAGATTGACAGCATGGCTATACAGATTGATAGTAGGGCTATACAGATTGACAGTAGGGCCACATGGGTCGAAAGACAGCAGGGCTGTACAGATTGACAGTAGGGCCACATGGGTTGATAGACAGCAGGGCTGTACAGATTGACAGTTGGGCCACATGGGTCGAAAGACAGCAGGGCTGTACAGATTGACAGTAGGGCCACATGGGTTGATAGACAGCAGGGCTGTACAGATTGACAGTAGGGTCACATGGGTTGATAGACAGCAGGGCTGTACAGATTGACAGTACGGCTATACAGATTGATAGCAGGGCTATACAGATTGACAGTAGGGCCACATGGGTTGATAGACAGCAGGGCTGTACAGATTGACAGTAGGGCTATACAGATTGATAGTAGGGCTATACAGATTGATAGTAGGGCCACACGGGTTGATAGACAGCAGGGCTGTACAGATTGACAGTAGGGCTATACAGATTGATAGTAGGGCCACATGGGTCGATAGACAGCAGGGCTGTACAGATTGACAGTAGGGCTACACAGATTGCCAGTAGGACTATACAGATTGACAGTAGGACTATACAGATTGCCAGTAGGACTATACAGATTGCCAGCAGGGCTGTGCAGATTGACAGTAGGGCTATACCGATTGACAGTAGGGCTACACAGATTGACAGCAGGGCTACACAGATTGACAGAAAGACTATACAGATTGACAGCAGGGCTACACGGATTGACAGTAGGACTATACAGATTGACAGCAGGACTATACAGATTGACAGCAGGGATACACAGATTGACAGCAGGGCTACACAGATTGACAGCAGGGCTACACAGATTGACAGTAGGACTATACAGATTGACAGCAGGGCTACACGGATTGACAGTAGGGCTATACAGATTGACAGTAGGGCTATACAGATTGACAGTAGGGCTATACAGATTGTCAACAGGGCTGTACAGATTGACCGTCAGCAGGACTACAAAGGTCAGGTCCTTAATCACACGGCAGCTATTCTACTTCGATCAGGGCAAACACTGAAAGGCTGGAGTGAAGGTGAATGCTTGAGATCAATTCGACAGAGAGTATACGGTATAATCAGGTAGTCTACAAATCATGTGACTCAACCGTTCATTCGTCATGACAGCAAGATCAGAGCCTAAGAAGCGCTGAAATTAAACCTCATGAATGAAAAAAAAGCCGACCACACCGATCATACAGCAGACTAAAAAGGAGCGAACGTAGACCCACAAATATCAAACCTCAACTTCACAAAGACCTGACTTGAATGCTACAAAGACTAAACCGCAACACCCCAAGGGTCAAAAACAGCATTGTAAGGCCTAAAGCTCCACGTAACACCAACCAGTAAAGCTCAGCGTTAAAAGGAATGAACCTCAAGGTCATGACGACCACACCAAAAGGTCAAGGGAACCAATTCCTGACGTCACAAAGACCATACCTCAGCAGAAAAACAAGGACCCTACCTCAACATCGCAATGACGAAGCCTCGGCATAAAGAAGTTCAATCCTCAATACTAAGGGACCCAATCCTCAATACTAAGAGGTCCAATCCTCAATACCAAAAGGACCAATCCTCAACACTAAAAGGTCCAATCCTCAACAATGAGAGGTCCAATCCTCAATACTAAGAGGCCCAATCTTCAATACCAAAAGGACCAATCCTCAACACTAGGAGAATCAATCTTCAGCACCACAAGGACCAAAACCCTAGCGTCACAAAGACCAAGTTTCAACGTCACATGGACCAAGCCCCAGGGCCACGTGCGACGTTTTTCAATGTCACATTCCTGGGATAAAAACCACGTAACTGCGTCATTACGACCACACCCATTTCATGTATCATATGCATCACAGGTTTGTTGCAAGACTTCGATTATAGCTCTGAACTATCAAATGTCAATAGAAGATGCGCGAGGGAGTGAATGAGTAGGAGTGCGCGTGCGTGAGTGTGTGTGTGAGCGTGCGCATGTGTATGTGTGCGCGCGCGTGCGTATGCAAGCACGCGCTTGCATACGAGCACGTTCGCACATTTGTGTATGTATGTATGTATGCATGCATGCATGTATGCGTGCGTGCGTGTATGTGTATATATATATATATATATATATATATATATATTATATGGTGTGTGTGTGTGTGTGTGTGTGTGTGTGTGTGTGTGTGTGTGTGTGTGTGTGCAAGAGAGAGAGAGAGAGATGAGAGAGAGAGAGAGAGAGAGAGAGAGAGAGAGAGAGAGAGAGAGAGAGAGAGAGAACGAATCTTATTTAATGAGGGAAAAAGCGGAATAATCACAAAATGGCTTTTATACATCCGGCCCTCAATAATGGGGAAATATATAGAAAATACAATAACAACAACAGCAAAACTAATCTAGAATTGAAGTAAACATACAAAAACGCTATAAATAGAAAGAGGAAATGGTTACACACAAAAGAACAGAAGACAATCAATGCCTGGAAGAAAAGAGAGAGAGAGAGAGAGAGAGAGAGAGAGAGAGAGAGAGAGAGAGACAGACAGACAGACAGACAGACAGACAGACAGACAGACAGACAGACAGAGAGAAAGGGGGAGAGAGAGACAGAGACAGAGAGAGAAACAGGTGGGGGTGGGAGGGGAGGGTCATTATATATAGTTCATGAAAAAATGGTTATTGGAAGATGGATAAATATATACAATAAACATTATCACAACAATAACATCATAACACACATTTCTGGGAAAAAGAAAAAAAAATCATTGTACAGGCACTCCATCGTGTAAGCAAAGACAAAAATTTACACAAGCAGCACCTTTGAAACAATAGATGGGAGAGACCAGTACAGAGAGAGAGAGAGAGAGAGAGAGAGAGAGAGAGAGAGAGAGAGAGAGAGAGAGCAGAGAGCAGAGAGAGACAGAGAGGGAGAGGGAGGGAGAGGAAGGACAGACAGACAGAGACAGAGACAGAAGAGAGAGAGAGAGAGAGAGAGAGAGAGAGTTTAAGAGCATGAATTGGAAAATTCAGTCATTAGTTGGGTATGAAGTGCCCTTTTAAAGCTATATGTGTTGGCATGAACATCAAGAGAGGGTAAATGCGGTTCCACAAGAAGCCGCCAGAGTAGTGAAGACTGGTTTTAAACATATCTATTCTTGGACGGGGTATTACAATTTTATGAATATGACGATTTTCATTAAATTTAAATTTCTCTGTAATTGAAGGGGGAGCATGCCCCGAAAGAATCTTAAACATAAAAAAGCTTTATTGAATTTAAGCTTCAAATGTAATGGTAAAATATCCAGATCTGTATAATCAGAGTATGATAACGTTACCGATTTTAACGAAACTAATTTCAGGGAACGTTTATAAAGACTAAAAAAAGGTTTGAGTATATGATTACTTGCTGAATCCCAAATTGTAGATGCGTAATTTATATGGGATTCAATATAAGCGTGAAAAAATATTTTACGTGAATGGCAGTCGAGGAAATTTATATCTTGGACAGCTGGTATATCTTTTTTGAAACTGTTTTGCATGAAGACCGTACATGTTCTGGCCATGACAGATTGTTGTCTATAACTACTCCTAAGACTTTATGACAGACTGTTTCTTCGACAGTTACACCATTGACAGAAAGGAGTGCGCTCGTATTAGAAAGGTTCTGACCTTCTTGTCTTGTGGTTATGGTCATATGTTTGGTTTTGACAGGGTTTAGACACATATGGTTTAATTCAGACCATTCGATTAGCTGGTTAATACTTTGCTGTAATAACATAGATACTTTTTCTGCTTTGCAATCATACGCATGAACAGTAGTGTCATCGGCGAACACATCACAAAGCGCTGGGAGAAACAGGGAGAGATCATTAACATATATTGAGAAAAGTATAGGTCCTAGGACGGAGCCTTGAGGAAACCCATGATTGAGAGGCAAAATAGAAGTTTGGCGTTCATGAATTGAGACAATTTGTTTTCTGTCGCTTAAAAACGAAGAGATGAGTTCTAGAGCATTATTGGATAAACGGTACAATTTTAACTTTTTTAGAAGCAGTGTTTGGTAAATTACATCACAAGCTTTTGTAAAATCAATAAAAAGGACACCGGTCACCTTATTTTCATTCATATTTATGAGCCATTTGTCTACTAGGTTGGTCAGTGCAGTGTGGCAGGAGTGATGTTTCCTGAAACCAGACTGATTAGTGTGAAATAAGTTATATTTGTCAAAATGGTTAAGAATGCATCTTCTTAGATGATCCTCTAAAGGTTTTGATACCACAGACAGGATAGAAATTGGTCTGTAATTACAAGGATCCGAGGTGTCACCTGATTTATGATGGGTCTTTCCCTAGCAATTTTGAAAGATTTAGGAAATTGGTTTTTAGATATACATAAATTGAAGATGTAGGTCAGTGTATCAGAAATAATTGGAGCTGCAAGTTATAGGATTTTGTCATCAATACCGTCTAAGCCACGAGCACATGTTTCTTTTAGACGGAGCAGGGCATCATGTACATGATGGACTGACATTAAGGGGATGTCTAAATCTGAGGATATGGCTTTTGAATCACAGAAATCGTTTAATAATGTAAGAGTGTTTGGGGCAGATCTATCTGATTTTATTGTTGTCTTAGCTATATTACAAAAATGGTCATTAAGTTTCTCGGGACACAGGTCTTCATGAGATGTCTTTTTACTGGTGTTTTTGTTTGTCAGCTGATTGATAGCATTCCAAATTGCTCTGCTATTGGTATTGGAAGAAACAAGTTCTTGAAAGTAGTATTTCTTAGCTGCTCGTTTTACATAATTAACATGATTTCTTTGGTTTACACAGAGAGAGAGAGAGAGAGAGAGAGAGAGAGAGAGAGAGAGAGAGAGAGAGAGAGAGAGAGAGAAGAGAGAGAGAGAGAGAGAGAGAGAGAGAGAGAGAGAGCATGAGTGTCTTAGTGTATGCGTATGTAGGTGCGCGCACGTCAGAAGAAATGCGTATGTACTCTATCCCTGAGAAACCACGTTCCCCATATAACCCCCTCCTCTCCAACAACACACACAAAAAAATTCTATTTGTTTTCATCTTTTCCCCCCCTCCTTACTCCTCTCTCTCTCTCTCTCTGTCTGTCTCTCTCTCTCTCTGGTCATTTTAACTTCCTCCTTGTCGTCTGTGCTTCTTCTTCCTTTGAGCAACGTTTTTTCTCCTCCGATCGCGCCCCCCCCCCCCCTCCCTTCTCCACGTCCCTCTCCTTCCGCCTCACCTGTCCTCCGTTTCTCTTTTCCACCTTTACTTCCCCCCCCCCCCTTCCCCTTTCCCAACTACGATCCCCTCCCTTCATTTTTCTTTTTCTCCTTTCATCCCCACACTTCGGCCTCTATCCTCCACTCCCCCCCCCCCCCCCCCCCCCCCCCGTACTTCTGTCCCTCACTCTTCTCTTCCTTCTTCACATCTTTCTGTCCCCCACCCTTCCTTCACATCCTCCCACCGCCCTCTGAACCCCTCCCCTCCCTTCAGTTTTCCTTTTTCTCCTTTCATCCCAACACCTTTCCCTCTATCCCTCCCCACCTCCCTCCGGTACTTCTGCTCTGCTTCCTCCCTCCCTCTTCTTTTCCTCCTTAACATTCTCCCATCCACTCTGTACCCTTCCTCTCCTATTCTTTCCCCATTTGTTACACACACACACCCACACACACACACACACTTCTTTTTTTCTTCCCGTCCTCTCTATACCCTTTCCATACTTTGTTTTTTTCTCTTTTCACATCCACCCTACCCTTTATTCTCCCCATCCCAATCTGGTTTTCCTCCCCCCTCCCCCTCTCCACCCTCTGTCTATCCTTTCTTCTCGTCATCACCTGATCTTGTCCTCTTTCGTGCTGTTAAACTCAACTAGGCAGCCATTTTACAAAGCAGATTAATTCGAAAAGACGGAAAGGAAGAAACCTTATATGAACTCCGGAAGATTCGATTTTCCCATATTCAATGAATGTATGGAAGAGATTAAGGAATCTATATAAATTTGCTCGCCAGTGAGTGCAACCTTGCCGTTCGTTGGGGAGCTTGCGTGTCTCTATGACCCTGAGAGCTATGCTGGCGGGAGATTCGTCTCCTGGTAGGGCCACCCAAGCCAGACAGGTCAAAGGGTAGAGACCAGACAAAGAGCACTCAACTGGCCCTCCAGGTTGGGGGGTTTGAATTGGGCTAACAACCCGGTCCTAGAAAACAAACTTTGTTACAGAAACCGCAGTGACATTCTCTGAGAATAGCATGGTTGGGGAAGAGTTCTCTCTAGCAGAGAGCCCATGACGCGAGCTGGTGAAAGCCTTCAGGAAGCCAGTGCGCCGACAACTCTTCTGACGACCAAAGCCAAGACCAGGATAGGGACCTGGAACATCAGAACCCTATACGAGACTGGAAAAACAGCACAAGTGAGTAGTGATATGCACATGTACAACCTAAAGATCCTTGGCTTGTGCGAGACTAGATGGACAGGAACAGGAAGAACAAGGCTGACAAGTGGAGACACCATCATCTACTCTGGACGAGAAGAAGACCAGCCACACACGCACGGAGTAGCGCTGCTGATGACACCCGAGGCGACGCGAGCACTGCTGTCCTGGGAACCAGTGTCACCAAGGATTCTCACTGCAAGATTCAATTCAAAGGGCAGGAAAACCACCATCTTACAGTGCTACGCCCCCACAAACGTAGCAGACCCAGAGGAAAAGGAAGAGTTCTACAATCAACTCCAAACAGTCATGGATAGAGTGCCGAAGAGAGACCTTAAGATCCTCATGGGAGATCTCAATGCCAAAGTGGGAACGGACAACAAGGGCAGAGAGCAGATTATGGGCATACACGGAACAGGAATACAAAATGAAAATGGAGAACTGTTTGTGGAATTCTGTGCTTTCAACGACATGGTCATCGGAGGCACCGTTTTCCCACACAGAAACATTCACAAGATGACTTGGAATTCACCTGATGGGAAGACCCAGAACCAAATCGACCACATTACCATCGGCTGAAAAGGGCGCAGAAGTTTACATGACGTGAGCGTGAAACGAGGAGCAGACGCAGCATCAGACCACAACCTTGTGATAGCTGTGCTAAAGACCAAATTGAAAGCCTACAAAGACCAAGCAGGCCGACTATCACATAAGTGCAATGTACACAGTCTGAAGGAGAGAGCAACAACAGAGGAGTTCAAACTGGAACTGAGAAACAGATTCAGCATACTTGACCAACTTGCTGAAGAAACAATCGAAGACCACTGGGTTGGCCTGAGAGAGGTCTGGCAGACGACATGTAAACAAGTGCTTAGAAAGAAGCGCAGAAAACACAAAGAATGGCTGACAGTTGGAACATGGACCCTCATCACAGAGCGGAAGCACCTAAAAGACCAGATCAACCAGACCCAAGACCAAGACCACAAGCAAGAGTTACAGGCACACTACTGGGACGTCAACCACCAAGTTAAGAAAAGTGCTAGACAAGACAAGAAACAATTCATCCATGAGCTCACAGAAGAGGCAGAAACAGCGGCAGGACAGAGAAACATGAAGAGACTGTATGAGATTACTCGAACACCTTCTGGAAAGACCAGCAACCCCAGTCGCCCGGTCAAAGACAAGGAGGGAAACACCATCGCAGGAGAAGCTGAGCAGAGAGCAAGGTGGGCAGAGCACTTTAAACAGACACTGAATAGACCTGAACCACCTGTCCCCCCAGACATTCCACCACCAACCTAGCTTCTGGACATCAACACTGGCCCACCAACCAAGACGGAAGTTACCAAAGCCATCAAGTCACTGAAGTCAGGTAAAGCAGCGGGTCTAGACGGAATTCCACCTGAAGCACTGAAAGCAGACATCCAGACGTCAACAGAGATGCTGCATCCACTCCTAAGCAAGAGCTGGGAGCAGGAACGAGTACCAGAAGACTGGAAAAGAGGCCACCTGGTGAAGCTGCCGAAGAAAGGGGACTTGTCATCCTGTAACAACTGGAGAGGGATTATGCTGCTGTCCATCCCGGGAAGGTGCTGGCCAAAATCATGCTAGAGAGACTAAAGACCGCCCTAGACAAGACCCTCCGCCAAGAACAAGCTGGATTTCGCCAAGACAGATCATACACGGACCAAACTGCCACCATGAGAATTATCATCGAGCAGTCTCGGGAGTGGCAGACCCCCTTGTACGCAGTATTTGTGGATTTCCAGAAGGCGTTTGACAGCATCGACAGAGATACCATCTGGAAACTCATGCACCACTATGGCTTCCCACCCAAGTTTGCCATCATCCAGCAACTCTACGAGGATGCCACATGCTAGGTCGTCCTCGACGGAAAGCTAACGAAGCCCTTCACTGTACAAACCGGCGTCCGTCAGGGGTGTCTACTATCGCCAACAATTTTCCTGATGGTCGTTGACTGGATAATGCTGCAGTCTACAGACGGCAAGAGGACAGGAATCCAGTGGACTTTCACCAAGCAACTGGCAGACCTGGACTTCGCCGACGACATCAGCCTTCTCTCCCACAAACAGCAAGACACACAAGAGAAGCTGTGCCGGGTAGCAGAAGAAGCAGGAAAGACGGGCCTCCAAATCAACACAAAGAAAACAGAAGCCATGAGAGTCAACAACCAGCAACGAGACCCACTACGACTAAAACAGGAAGACATAATTGAAGTTGACAAGTTTGTCTACCTCGGCAGTGTGGTCAGCAAAGATGGAGGTACAGATGAGGATATCAAGAGCCGCATCAATAAAGCCAGGCACACCTTTACTACGCTACGGCCTATCTGGAATTCCTCTGCCCTCTCACTCCACAACAAGATCAGAATCTTCAACTCAAATGTGAAATCTGTCCTTCTGTATGGTTCTGAAACGTGGCGAACAACAAAGACAAACACCCACAAACTCCAAACATTTATCAACAGATGTCTGCGAAACATTGTGAACATCAGATGGCCAGATGTTATTGCCAACACAGAACTGTGG
>CM065725.1:15300594-15323094 GCA_033310375.1 Conus canariensis | reverse complement strand
GGTCTTTCGATCACGGGTGTCTTATGATAAGATTCAATTTATGTTGTTGATAGCTAAGCCGACCCCTGGGGCAATATCAGGACCGCCACAATTTCATCCATGTTCATTAAAGAAAGAAAAAAAAGACAATAGACCAGTTTCTTACAAATGTCCTCAAAACACCTTCACACAAAATCCTAGATTACATGAAATGAAAAGTATTGATCTCTTTTAGAAAGTCAGAAAATCGCAAAAAAAAAAAAAAAAAAAAAAAAAAAAAAGAAAGACAGAAAGAAATTTACACATTAAACAAATTAACACAAGTCAACGACACTGAACTTGTTCGGAATATTCACGTACGGTGCCGAATCGTTCAAAAAAATTTTTTTTTTCACGGATCCTCTTCCTAACCCTTCAGAAAACGAGGTACAACAGCTGCAAAGACATAACATATAACTTAAATCTTTTATCAGTGTATAATGCAATACGTGTTAAGCGATCAAAATTCCTAGGAAAATGTTAATGAATCGCCGATTGACGGCCGATAAGATGACTGGGTGACCTGTTCATGCTTGGGAGTGCGGGAAAGGTCTTGATATTCATCACTCTGCCAGGTTTGGTTGCACCAATCGTTGTTCTTGCTGAGGAAATGCCAAACGAGGAGACAAAAAAAAAAAAAAAAAAAAAAAAACCAATAAAAAACAAACAGAAGTGTTTAATCTGATCATTTTGTTTACTAAACCATCTCAAGGTAGAGGATACCAATAAAACCATGTTTAGCATAAGGCGATATCTCTTGGTATCTTGGACTTTGTACAGAATTTTTTTCACAATGGTGTGGAATGTCTGTGTAATTGTCGGACTTGACTGCGCGAGGTAAAAAGAAAAGAGACGAACAATCAAATACTGAACTAAACTCGCTCTGTGAAGTGTTGGCCACTTTTTAGAAAGAATAAGTACGAAAACAAACGTTCAAACGAACAAAACAAACAAATAAACACAAAACACACACACAAATAAACAATAAAGCAAGAGAAAGAGGGAGGAGAGAGAAAGAGAGACAAGGGGGAGTATGGAGAGAGAGGGGGGAGGGAGAGAGACAGAGACAGAGCCTGCGAGAGAGCGAAAAGGAGAAAGAGGGGGAGGGAGAGAGAGAGGGGGGAAGAGAGAGAGAGAGAGAGAGAGAGAGAGAGAGAGAGAGAGAGAGAGAGCGTGGTGGGAGGGAGGGAGGAAAAGAGAGAGAGAGAGAGAGAGAGAGCAGAGAGACAGACAGACAGACAAAGACAGAGAAAGAAAGAGAGGGAGTTTCGCACAAACGGACAACGCTAGAGAACAAGCAACTATATTGTATGTCTTTCTCTCTCTCGAGCTACACAACGTGAAATCTGATCCGCTGTTAATCAATATGATGTAAAGGTCACTTTGGAACGTATTTCTCTGAGCTAGTATGTCTGAGGCTCAACACAACTGCAACAGCCAGCCTTTCCCTTTCCTCTTTGCCCACAATTTCCCATTTCCCCTCAACCCTTTCCTATATATTTCTTTTTTTCCGTTCCTCTTCTTACTTTCCTCACCTTTCCCTTGTTATCATAGTTCCCTGTACAATTTTACACTTCCCCTGATCTTTCCCTACTCTTCCTTCCTCTTCTACCTCTTACAACCTGTCCTACTTTTTCCCACCTATCCTACTTTGTTCCCACCTGTCCTGCTTTTTCCCACCTGTCCTGCTTTTTCCCACCTGTCCACTTTTCCTTCCTTTTCTACTTTTTCCCACCTGTCCTACTTTGTTCCCACCTGTCCTGCTTTTTCCCACCTGTCCTGCTTTTTTCCCACCTGTCCACTTTTCCTTCCTTTTCTACTTTTTCCCACCTGTCCTACTCCCCCCTCCCCCCCCCCCACTGTCCTAATTTTTCCCACCTGTCCAACTTTTCCCCACCTGTCCTGCTTTTCCTCACCTGTCCAACTTTTCCCCACCTGTCCAACTTTTCCCCACCTGTCCTTTTCCCCACCTGTCCTGCTTTTCCCCACCTGTCCTGCTTTTCCCCACCTGTCCTGCTTTTCCCACCTGTCCTACTTGTTCCCACCTGTCCTGCTTTTCCCCACCTGTCCTGCTTTTCCCCACCTGTTCTTTTTCCCACCTGTCCTATTTTTCCCATCTGTCTTTTTCCCCACCTGTCCTGCTTTTCCCCACCTGTCCTACATTTTCCCACCTGTCCTACTTTTTTCCCCCCTACATTTCTTACCCTTCCCTATTTTCCCTACTGTGTCCACTTTCCTCCGCTATTTTCCACTTTCCTGCACGGAGGCCATAGGAGCTTTGGTATCAGCATGAACTGCAGACACCAGACCTTGTATTTGCCAGGGAGCCCACACTGGTCAATGGTCTCCAAGCCTTCCTCCGCCATCTGCTTGGTTTCTTTTGCTCTTTGTGTGTCTTTCAGCGTATCATCATACCATCTTCCAAGGCTCTTGACTGGTTCTTCTGTGACTGTTGGAATGGCCTGGTTGGCAACACTGAAGACCACAGATCCGGCCACTTTTCCTTTCCTCAGTGAGAGACTCCGTGATTTCTTTGGCTTGAACTTCATTCTGGATGAGGCAACTATGTCGTCCAGCCTCTCCAGCACATGACGTGTCTCGTCTTCTCTGGATGAAATCACTGTAGTGTCATCCATGAAGGCCTTGAGAGGAGGCATCTTGTATCCATCGCCAAGGTCTGTTTGTCTCGCGTTGTTTGTTGCTGCTTTCAAGTGAGTTCCATTGCCAGCACGAACAGTATTGGGGAAATTGCACAGCCCATTGCAATACCCACTTCCAAGTTGATCCAGTCTGTTGTGTACTCCTTGGTAGAGAACCGCATTAAGAAGCCATTGAAGTACTTCTTGAGCATGTCGCGGATGTTCTTTGGCACATGGTACATCTCAAGAGCCAACTGTATCATCTCATGGGGCACAGATCCATATGCGTTTGCCAGATCAAGCCACACTACGTCCAGGTCTCTCTTTTTTGTTTTTGCTTTTTGGATTGCGTCCCAGATCATTGTGGCGTGTTCTACACAGCCAGCCACGCCTGGGATGCCACCTTTCTGGACTGACACATCCAAGTACTTGTTTTCCATCAGGTACTTGGTCAACCTTGCTGCCATGACAGAGAAGATTTTCCCTTCGACGTTCAGTAGTGATATTGGCCTGAACTGGCTGATGTCACTTGAGTTTTGCTCTTTGGGGATGTACACACCATCTGCCGTCATCCACTGGCCGCTGATCTTCTGGTTTCTCCAAGCCGATCGCAGCAGCCTGTGGAGCCACTCCAGCACCTTGGGACATTTCTTGTAAAGCTGGTAAGGTATTCCGTTTGGCCCTGGTGATGATTTGGCTCTGGCTTTGTCGACCACCTTCTTGATTTCCGCCAACGTTGGAGGCTTGCCATTGAACTGTTCCTCAGGGTTGGTTGGCCACACCAGACCTTGAATGTCGAGTGGTGCTTTGCTCTGTGGGTCAGAGTATGTTTTCCTCAGATGCTGCTCAAGAACTCCTTTGTCCACACTTAGGGTCCCAGATTTTGGCTGCTCAAACAGTGTTCTGGCAAACTGGAAGGGGTCTCCGAAGAAGCGCTCTTGTGTCTTCTTCTTTTTGCTCTTCCTCTTCCTCGCAGATTCCGCTTTGCTGAGGGCGCTGTGTTTTTCTTTCAGGTCTTTCCACAGTTTTTCCAAGCCTTGTTTTTCAGCTGGCAGAGCGGTCTTCATTTGCATCTTGAGGTTTTTCTTTTGGACCCTGATCTTGTCCATCTTTTCTTGGCGTCTGGATTTCTTTGGAGGTGTTTTCTCTTTGGGTAGTTTTGCTCCATAGGCGTCTCTACATGTGGCATACACAATGTCCCCATATGTGGCTAGTTTGTGTTCCAGGGTGTTTTTCCCTATCAGTGCATCGAGTCTTTGGACGATTTTTGCATCCAGTTTCTCCCAATCTTCAGTTTCGTTTGCTCGTGGCAGGTTGAGTTTCAGGCGCCTGGCATCGAGGGCCTGTGCAAATTCCTCATCCGAACCAACAGCGTGGATGTCCTTGGCACTGTGGTTTAAATCCTGGCCTTGGTCTTCCGACGTCTTATCTGCTGATGCAGTGCGCTGCTGCTCATTCAGATGAGTCTTCACACATCCCATCTTTGTTCTGTGGATCTTCATGCCACGGGTGGTAGCGAAACGCTTTCCACAGACACATGGATATTCCATTTGGTCCATGTTCATAGTCCGTTTGGGATTTGCAGTCATGATTGGTTGAGCACCGATGGATTCATCATTCTCTCCCCCTTTCGGTGAATCCTGGGAGCATCTTTTCCTTTTATTCTTAGTAGCCACATGTTTAAGGCAAAGTGGGGAGCCAGCCCACAGAGCCCTTGGTTCTGGTCTTTCCCAGTGTCCTCCGGTCTTTCCCGGACGTCCTCCGGCCTATTCCCGGAAGTCAATGGTTTACCCATGCATCAGTAGAAAGAAACTCGTGGAGAGCGTGGCAGCAGAGAGTCCTCAGAAGAGAAGCCTCCTACCCTCCCCTTCTTTCCCCAACCGTGTCCACTCCTCCCTTCCATTTTGTTTTCATTTTTCGCCACCCTTTCCCTACCTTTCTTCTTCAAAAATCTTTTCCCACTTGTCCGTTCCTTTCTTACTTTTCCTTATATTTCTTTTTCAAAAATCTTTTCCCACCTTTTCCCTATATTTCTTTTTCAAAAATCTTTCCCCACCTTTTCCCTATATTTCTTTTTCAAAAATCTTTTCCCACCTGTCCGTTCCTTTCTTACTTTTCCCTTTCCCTATCTTTTTAAAAACTCCTTCCCCACTTGTCCGTTCCTTTCTTACTTTTCCTTTTCCCTTTCTTTTTGTTAAAAATCTTTTCCCACCTTTTCCCTATCTTTCTTTTTGTTAAAAATCTTTTCCCACTTGTCCGTTCCTTTCTTACTTTTCCTTTTCCCTATCTTTTTAAAAACTCCTTCCCCACTTGTCCGTTCCTTTCTTACTTTTCCTTTTCCCTTTCTTTTTGTTAAAAATCTTTTCCCACTTGTCCGTTCCTTTTTTACTTTTCCTTTTCCCTATCTTTTTAAAAACTCCTTCCCCACTTGTCCTTTCCTTTCTTACTTTTCCTTTTCCCTTTCTTTTTGTTAAAAATCTTTTCCCACTTGTCCTTTCCTTTCTTACTTTTCCTTTTCCCTTTCTTTTTGTTAAAAATCTTTTCCCACCTGTCCGTTCCTTTCTTACTTATACTTCTCCCTTCCTTTTTTTTTTTTTTTTTTTATAAAAAATTCTTCTCCCACTTGTCTTTCCTTTCTTACTTTTCCTTTCTTCCCCTACCTTTCTTTTCTTTTAAATTCTTTTCCCACCTGTCCGTTCCTTTCTTACCTTTCCCTCACCATTTTCCACTTTCCCCTACCGTTCTTCCTTTCCTTTCCCTGGTTTTCCTACTTTCCACTCACTTTTCCACTTTTTTGTGACCTTTCACTCAAGTTTGTTCATTCATCACTTTCCATTTCCACTTTCCCCTGCCCCCCCCCCCCCCCCCCCCCCCACACACACACACACACACTTTTCCCCCCTTTTCACTGCCACACTTAATTTTCCCCGCCATTTCCCTACTTTCCCTCCATCTTGTCCCCATTTTCCTACCCTTACCCCACTTTCCCTCATATTTTCCCACTTTTCCTAACCTTTTTCCTACTTTTTTTCCCCCGATTTTTTCCCCCCATACTTTTCCTTTCGCTAGAATACAAAGTAAACACACGCGGGGGAAAAATGTGAAAGTAACGGTTCTTCAATACATAATAGAATTCCGACGAGTACATTTTCGACAAAGAGGTCTTCTGCGGGCGTTAAAAACAGACGTCAAAGATGCAAAAAAAAAAAAAAAAAAAAAAAAAACATTCCCTGATCACAGATAACATGAGAAATGAAAATGATAATGTACGAAAAGGGAACAAGACTGACAATGCATGAAAGAGGACTGGGGAAATGAAAACAGTTTCTCACCGTTCTCTACCGTTTCCCACCACCTTTATCTTTTTCTCCAATCTTAATTTGTGTGTGTGTGTTTTAATTTCCCCTACATTTTCCAACCTTTTTTTTTCTCTCTTAAGAGAGGTATGAAGTTGTTGGAGGATGAATTAAAAAAAAAAAGTAGCCGCAAGTTGTTAAATAATTGCAAAAAAAAGAATTAGTATAAAGAATAGTTGTACAACGAAAACAACAGAAAGCTGTAAAAAGAACAATTGTAAAATACCGTCAGAGAAAATGCAAAAAAAAAAAGTTGCAACGGGTACGTCTGTAATCAGATGCCAGTTCTTAATTAAACCCATTGAACAGTTTGGCTATGTACTTTCAAAACAGTGAAATATTGCAAAATAGTAAACACTGTTAGCCAACCTGCATAATCATGTCACTCATGTTCCAACTGCAGCATTGGGCATCGACATGAAGGAATTCTTTAAACATGCACCGAAATGAAATGCGTGCCTAAAAGAAATCGTCAGGTTTTGTTGACTGAAGGATGGACGAGAGCACTGGTATGTGTGGTGAGCAGATGGTGTTGGTAGCGAGAAGTCACTGGCAACCAGAAATGTCCCACAACAGTGATGCTTCAGTGTTCGATACGTGTATATCAAAAACAACCGTTCATGGGAGATACGTCCAACAGCAGTGATATTTCATTTTTCGATTTGTGTCCATAAAAAAAACAACCGTTCATGGGAGATACGCATTCGTCATAATTTGTCTCTTTAGAAAAATAAACCCGTCTTTTAGCACTAAAGTCGTTATGTTTGTTATCGTCAGCAAGATTATATAAAACTTATGAAACCAATTAGAAGGAGACTTGGTGAAAAGATCCGCCTGAATTTTATAGCGGATGCACGGAGCAGTTTTGGATCCAAACCGTGGCCAGCTCGCCATTCCCTTATTTCGACAGATCAACGTTGTTTTACCTAGGATAGTAGTGCACTTAGAGCTACCACTTGGTGTGGTTACTGGTATCACCGTATTTATTGTACTGTACTTCACAGACTCAACTGATTTCTCGGTGTGAAATTCGTGTCGTACTCCTCATTAAGGGCACGTCGCCATTGTACAGCGCCATCCCACCCCCCCCCCCCCCCCCCATCTATTACTGTGTCTGTACATTTCTACTTACCCATCAAAGTGATTTTCTTTCCTACAGAAATTCGCCACAAACTACTCTCTTATAAAACATGGGACCAGGCGCGGTAAAGCATGATGTACTCGGGACTCCGTTTAAGAGACTCATTCTCTGCCTTCATTGGCTAGAACCCCGAGCTTCCCCATTGAAGGTTTTGTTTTGTATGTACATGACCATTTCCAGCCCAACCATTCGGGTAGCTCGTTTCGTCCTCAGGAATAACCCCTCTCACTCGAAAGAGCACCTCTCCGATCACGACTTAGTATCCGTGGACGGTGGAGAAACAAAAAACATGCCCCGTGTGAGAATTGAACGACAGACTCAGTATTCTCTCGCTTCCTAGGCAAGTGTTTTCTCCACTGCGCCACCCTTCCACCTCCTTCTTACCTATTTCTATATACTTTCAAATGAATCTATGAGAACAAAACAGCTCGGACAGAGACAGGCCCCTGATATTATACTCGAAGCCCGTTCGCATTCAAGCAATGAATTTGACCGAGAAATCCTGTCAGTTCTGTAACGCCAAACAGTGATTCGTACACAGCGTTCTGTAATGGCTACAACACGGACACTGGAATGCAGCTAATGGTCTCATTAGCACGTGATCATAAGGGCTGGGAAGGCTCGCACTGAATTATCATAATAATCATATGCACACCATCTGCATGGAAATGAGAGAATGCTAAGTGTACACGTTTACAGAGGGTTGTTGACAAAGTAAAGGCATTCTGTGTATCATAGTTGTACTCAACAGAATCTTATTATGTACGGCTTAGAACTACCTTGTAGTCTTAAAGGCAAGAAGATTCCACAGTGCCTTGATACAAATTACGTTTTTTTCCCCATTGTTCCAACGGATGGCATGTCAGCAATACTGTTGCGAATGGCCTCTGACCTTAGACTCTATACACGCTGTCCAAAAGGGAACAATAACCGCAGCGTCTATATGTCCTTTCATGGATTGTGTGTGTGTGGAACACTAAACCTTTTCCTTTCTTTGATCATGGGTCAAAATTCAACCGTATGATCGAGGTCCTCTTTTCGTGTGAATGACGCTAACAGTTTCGCTTTTATGTTATAAAATGGTGCAGACTATGATGGCAACATGTTTGGTTGGCTGTTTTTTTTTTCCTTCCTGGACAGGTCTTTCCTTTTTTGCCTTGAAAAGGTCCCGTGTATTTGGTGTAATGATACTGACAATAGAAACCACCCAGACATGGTTGTGTGTGTGTGTGTGTGTGTGTGTGTGTGTTGTGTGTGTGTGTGTGTGTGTGTTGTGTGTGTGGTGTGAGAGAGAGAGAGAAGAGAGAGAGAGAGAGAGAGAGAGATGAGTGATGTGTGTGTGTGTGAGTGTGTGTGTGTGTAGTGTGTGTGTGTGTGTGTGTTGTGTGTGTGTGTGTGTGGTGTGTGTGTGTGTGTGTGTGAGGTGAATGCGTGTGCGTGTGTGTGTGAGTGTGTGAAAATTGTTAATCCACATATTCGATGGCAAGTGCTGTTTGAAATCACTTAATATCTGGAAAACATTACTTTTTCTTTATTGCATAATGTTTCTGATGAAACAAAGTGGAAAGCGGACAGGAAGCTTGATTCCTCATACAGGTGTTACGAATATTTGCCAGTTTTCGTAATCGTCGACATTTTACAATAAATATTTGGCTTCTGTTCTTACAGTTCTTAAAACTGTTCTGCAGCACAGCTAGTGACACTACAAATGTCCAAAAAAATACGAACAAAAAACTTTTCGTGACCCTTTCCAATTAGGCCCTGCTCCCCCTATGTCTCGATGAGACATTAGCCCGATGCGGTTAAAAAATCCAATTATATGATCTTTTGACGTCTTAGCGTGAATCATGAAAATTGTTTAGATGAAAACTGACTCTTTCCTGACAAAAAGAAATTCAAACTTACATGGGGGAGGTGGGGCACAGAACAAAATCTTTCTGAATGAGGGTCTACACACAGCTTCAGCAAGCTTATAGTCTATAGCATTCTTCTTAAAACTGAAAAGGCAGAGGAGTCAAACTATCATTTTCCGCGGTCACTGAGGAGAAACAATCAGGTTTCGAAATACCGGTATCTGACCAGGAGTCATATGTTAGTGAGTTTCCTTCCTCCCCATTGGAGATTGTCTCCCCCTTGGAGACTATAAGCTTGCTGAAGGCTCATTTTGAGAAGCATTTATTATTTCCCATTCACCCACTCAAGCACATACTGTTAGTTAGGCAGAATGATCTACCACTGCAGATATGAATGCTTATCTCCCCCTATTTCTTCAGTCTAAGACATAAGAGCAAGCTTTGTTTATAATTGAATATTTCTTGCAGTCATTGCAACACCAAGCTGCTCTGTAAGTTGCTGGAATGGTGCTCGGTACTTATCCTTGGAATTTATTAGTTTATTGTAATTTAGTCCCTTGCGGACTCATTCCAAGAACTGGCCCTCAGCACTTGTCTTAAGAGGTTATCTTTTTATATTTTCTGCTTTTCACATGAAAATGTAGCTTGTTTTGCTCTTTCATGATTTTCTTTTGCTTCTTAGGTGGCACCTTTGGTTGGTTTTTTGAAAACTCAACAAACATACTACGGTATTGCACACCAGCCTTTTTCTGGGATAGCGTTCTTCTTAAAACTGAAAAGGCAGAGGAGTCAAACTATCATTTTCCGCGGTCACTGAGGAGAAACAATCAGGTTTCGAAATACCGGTATCTGACCAGGAGTCATATGTTAGTGAGTTTCCTTCCTCCCCATTGGAGATTGTCTCCCCCTTGGAGACTATAAGCTTGCTGAAGGCTCATTTTGAGAAGCATTTATTATTTCCCATTCACCCACTCAAGCACATACTGTTAGTTAGGCAGAATGATCTACCACTGCAGATATGAATGCTTATCTCCCCCTATTTCTTCAGTCTAAGACATAAGAGCAAGCTTTGTTTATAACTGAATATATATATATATATATATATATATATATATATAGCCACTTACAGTGCTTGGGTTATTGAACAGCAGAGCTGACCACTCAGACTGTTCCACATCTTTTGATCTCCCTTGTATCCTTGAATGGATCCTCAAGCATAGGCTCAAAGATTGTCCCCTACATCTTATACTGTGTGCATAATGCTTTTAGTCTTTCAGCAACTTTTTTCCTCTCCACACTTTCGTTTTGTTCCATTTTGCTACCCTTCGCTGGCTGCTTCGGGGGTGCTGTTGCATTCTCTTTTGAACCCTTGGTGGTAGAACACCACAGAATTATGGACTGTGGTGTGTCTCTATTTGACACCAAGAGCACAGACACAATTAGCCGTGTCTCCCTGATGAGTCCGATCCAGCGGACGAAAGGCCTAGGAGCAGGCAATACAAATAGATGTGCCTTCGAGAGGGATTGCGATGGTTCCCTCAGGCGGCTAGTGAAGGGTTTCTCATATTTTCAATATATTCCCCCCATTTTCTTCACCTTCAATTTTTTTTTCCTAAAAGTTCAAATCTTTGCCAAGTCATTACTATAATGACTGAAGAATTGTTAGCCTGCACTTGTTTTCCCCCACTACTTAATTGTTCAGCTATATATATATATAGATAGAGAGAGAGACATATACACACATCATATACACATTATATATATATATATAGAGAGAGAGAGAGAGAGAGAGACACCACCACCACCACCAAACAACAACCCCCTCAAAAAAAAAAAAAAAAAAAAGCAAAAAACTAACCTCCAAGTGCTCATTCTTGACCGCCAGGCGCAGCGCCGTCCTGCCCAGGGCGTCAATGCAGTCCACGTTCAGCTCGGGGTACTCGTTCAGCAGCCGCTTGGTCGTGGGCACGTCGCCGAACTCCGCCGCGTGCAGGAACTCCTCCTCAACGTCCCCGAACTGCACGGCAGCAGCAGAGTCAATCAGGCTCCGCAGGCGGCACCCGCGGGGCTTCCCCCTCCTCTTCAGCTCCTCGATCACCGAGTGGGCCAAGGAAGGGGTCGGGGAGATGAGGGGCCGGTGGGTGGGGACCCGTGGTGGGAATGGGAACGGGTGCTGGGGTCTAGCTTCATGGCTGGGAGGGCGGTTTTGGGGTGGAGTGGGTGGGGGGGGGGGGGGGGGGGGGGGGGTGGGGGGGGGGGGGGGAGGGAGGGGGGGTTAAATCACGCAGAGTTAACTGTTTTGGCTGGGAGGTAGCTCCGGGAGATTTTTCGAGAAGCTAATACACAGAAGGTGGGAAGCTGCGATTTTGGGGGGAGGGGAAGGTTCGGAAGGAAGGAAGGGGGGGGGGGGGGGGGGGGGGGGGGGGTGTTAGGGAGTGTTGGGGGGGGGGGGGGGGGGGGGGGGGGGGGGGGGGGAGTCGTCAGGGTTACTTTACAAGAGGTGAATCCTACAGGTTTCTGGACAATGGCTCACAGCAGACCGTTTAATCTTCCACCCCGAAGACGTTCTTATACAGCACTGATCTGTAAAAGGCTTTGTCGCTGCTGTACAGCACTGACCTGTAAAAGGCTTTGTCGCTGCTATATATGTCAAACTGCCCTTTGACTGAGGGTGAGTTAATATTTGCAATGTATTTCAACAAAATAGTTCAGAACTGCTTTTCTCCACCGCTCACGTCTGACTGAGTTCTCCACCCATCGCCACAGCGCCACCGTTGTGGTCACCCATTGGTGTATCACTCACAACGTGTATCGCCCTTTAAGAGGCACCACTCTGCCACGTGCGCAATGCTTTTGATGGTGTGAACACAACAACGACGACAAGAGGAAGTTTGGGGTGCTATCTTTCACGTTCAAACAACACGGCAATTGTCAAAGATTTGTTTCCGTCGATTAGTTGCACAGAACATTTTTCGCTGGTGCTATCTTTCACGTTCAAACGACACGGAAATTGTCAAACATTTGTTTCCGTCGATTAGCTGCACAGAATTTTTTCGCTGTGTGCGTGAACACAACGACCAGAATGATGACGCAGTCCTCGTCGTCATCTTTCACACGACACTCTAGGAGTCATCCTACATCTCTCTGCACATGTTGTTTACAGCCGAGCCGACCTCGGAAGCCACACGAGCGCCGCAAGCATAGCTCTCTGAGGGCGTGGGACAATTCAACAACAGCGACAAACACAGCACCGTCCTTTTATTTTAAGTTGATAACTACGATGTTGTTCACCAGTTGGGGAATCGCATCAAGGTTGATATATTGTTGTTGTTTGAAAGTTTTAAAAAAGATTTATCCTTGCCATGTTAAAACAAAACAGCAGTCATATTCTGTTCTGGTCCTTCGCTTTCACTCACGGCGCTGGGAGTCAGTAGACGCTCGGGAAAAAAGGCCCAGCGTGATTTACTGGTCTGTTGTACAGAGGTCATGTCGACGCCGCAATTAGGATAATAGTGCCCTAAATATAACGTATTTTGGTGGCACATGCAGGTTCCCTGCGGCTGATGCCTAACGGTCCCGTGGAAAGGAGGGATGATTATCAGAGATGACTAATTGTCGAAGCGCCAGAGAGTCAACTGAGCTTTACACAGCTTTTGATAGCTGACATCGTTCTCAAGGATGGTGGAGTACGGATATAGTCGTTTTCTCGTAAGAAAGAGAGATAGAGGTATGGTAATCTCACACACGCTCGTTACCACAGCTTACAGCAACTCGACGTTTTAAGTCTTCCTTCCATCCTTAACCACAGACGTTCTTTGATATGTTGTCAATCCGACTTCAACAAAAAGCCAGTAAAAATATGAACAAACTGTACGCATAGTTGAAGCACTAAAAGTTGGCATGGCAACCTTTTGCAGTCCACTTCTCACATGTTAGCTCTCTGACTTTTGTTTAAAAAAACACACCAGAGATTCGAAGCGAAGTTTTATATTCTAAGCGCAATGTACCATACGTTTGAGTGCAGTGTAGAATAAATACCAGTGGAACACAGCTTGTCAGGACTTTATACTAAGGTGAGCAGCAAAAATGACCATCTTCATGTTAGGAACTAGTGTGTGTTCGAAATCACAACGACCCGTCAGAATGATAACATGCTGAGACAAGCAGCAAGAAGCGGCAATCTTTCTGTTAGGCGCCAGTGGCTAATGGAACTCGCGGTCTCTGACGTGAGGCCTGTACTGTCCGCTGAACCAGAGACTGAATACAGCGACTCAGACGACGCTGGCACATACTGATACACAGAGGGTAAAAACTCATTTTCAACTCCTCACAGTATTTATAAAATGAACCATACCACTAAAACTGTTCTGTTTTACCTTCAAGATCCAGCGGTCATACTTCATCTTCAGTGTACTACTCAAAACCTCTGACGAGTCAAGTTATTATTCTAAAGCCTCGCTGGTCTAATACTTTTTTGTGTGTGTGTTTTTTTTCTTTTCTTCATCCGCAAGCTTTTCTATACCATGCGTGGCAGGGTCAGGCGAGAAACGCCCTCTATAGCTCCTACAGAACCAACGGACCCGTGTTCTCCTCTGACGAAGCATGACATGTTCCGAAGGAAACAATATCTCCTCACTTAACTAATCTATTCCACCTGCCAAGACCAAACTAATCAAAACCTGATGGTGATGGTGGCAATGAGACACCACTCCTCATCACGACTTGGCCACCGACACACAGGTGGCAGCAGCCACAGCTACGTACGACACGCTCAGCAGGTCTGGCGAATCACTTCTGAACCAAATGAGCTCTACCACGGAGCCATCGCCGAGCATCATTGGTGGGTGTGTGGTGTGTGTGTGTGTGTGTGTGTGTGTGTGTGTGTGTGTGTGTGTGTGTGAGTGATGTGTGTTGTGTGTGTGTGTGTGTTGTGTGTGAGTGAGAGAGAGAGAGAGAGAGAGAGAGAGAGAGAGAGAGAGAGAGAGAGAGAGAGAGAGAGAGAGTGAGTATGCGTGCGTGTTTGTGCATGTGCTCTCATGTAACCAGATACTGTGAGGACTCTACCATTCTTCTTGACGAAGAAAACTGCTGCGTCGAGGTATGTGTCAGCCAGCACGTGGCCTTCGCCTGGGGTCGTGTTTCACCTCATTCTGCTGATGCCGGGTACCTGCCGTCTCGGGTGTCTGCCTCCCTGGCCTACCCAGAGCACTATAGCAGCATCGCTAGCATCGACATCTGCTCCACACTACTGGATCGGCATCGATTTTGTCCCCGTAGTTCTAATATCTATGTTGTTATAGTTTAAGGCGCGCTTTCGACTCGAATTTGCGCGTGTACGTATGCGTATGCGCTTGCATGCGCGCTTGGTATGTATGTCGGTGTGAGAGCGTGTATGTGCATTTCTGTCTCTCTCTCTCCCTCTCTCTCTCTCTCTCTCTCTCTCTCTCCTCTCTCTCTCTCTCTCTCTCTCTCTCGGAAGGGGGGGGGGGGGGGGCGTTTTGAACGTGCAGGAAGATCGGAGGTGTGTGTCACGTCGTCTCCACTCTCTCGTTGATTTCTGTGGACGGTACTTGTGTACTGTGCCGAAACTTGACACAGTGTTTGTTGTGTAATCATGCCTTCGGCTCAGCCGGTTTTCAGGTCAGCATAGTATTTTTTTCCAACCAATTTTTTCATTTCTTCTTGTGGAAACGAACCATGTTTAAACATCCAAAGCGTGTCTGCATGTTGTCAGTTCCTTCACGGCGAACCGGTGTTCTGTTTGGACTAACTCTCGTTCTTTTGTTCTTGGGGGGGGGGGGGGGCAATTTGTTTAAACATCTTGGTGATGGTCTAGTGCTACTGCGCTGTGGGGATGCTGAGACGAACCCCGGCCCCAGTCCTGACACGAATGTCTCTGGATCTTCTGGTGACGCACGACAGACCCGTCTTTCTACCTGCCACTCACGGTCAGGGAGGGGACCTTCTATGGCTGAAAGTAACTATGAAATGAGGCAGGGAACAGCAAACAGAAAACAACAAACAAGTAGGGTAACTCCTGCTCCCATGATAAAACAAATACACGCCCATAACTCCAAGAGCATGCTGCTTACGACACCGAATCGCCCAGCAGATATAACAGCAAAGAGCACACAGAACAAGCAAGGAAACACCCCCCCAAAAAAGGATGTTCCAAGCTTGGCTATATACCCTGTGCCCAACACATCTACATAGCAACAACAACTGGAGAAATGAACATATACAAAGTAACATTTTTCAAGACTGGCACAGCCTTTTCGATCTTGAATATCGTCAGACAAGTACATGGACGTACAGAAACAAATACAGGTAACCTCGATTTGATTGAAATGAAAGTAAACATATTTACTTCTATGGCTGACCTGATGTTAAAACTACATGATGTGGACAGCACTGTGAACGGCAAGCTAGACAGTGTAAAGGAGGAAAGGTGTCTTTTACGACAGCAACGTGGTGCCCTTCGTGCCCCTGTGAGCAGACTGAGGGACGAGGTGAATGATCTTCGACGTACGAACGACTTGTTGCAACAACAGAACAGTGATCCGACTTCTAGAGCAGATGAGCTAGAAAGAAAATGTGACAATTTAGAGCGCAGGTCTAGAAGAAATAACCTGAATTTCAATGGTACGGAGAACAGGGAAGGGAAAACACGTGAAGAGTGTGAGGGGGTTTAGTCCGGGATTTGATCACAGACAAGCTTGCTGTTACTGATATCATCGATTATGATCGAATACATCGACTCAACTCCAGATTCGATTCCCCAGTTATCGCTCGAAGTTCCTTTTATGAGCAAACAAATGAAAATGTTGAAAGTGAAGCACAAACTGAAGGGAACAAACGTGTTTGTTGGGGAGGCTTTCTCTCGAGGCGTGCGGGACAATGGACTTAAGTTGGGCCTTCACCTGAAGAAAGCTGAAGGCAAACAAGTCCGTATGGTGTATGATCATTTATTTATTTATTAATGGTAAAAAAAAAGTATGGTCTTGGTGCGCATGTGTCAAGGGAGTGAAACCTCTCACAAAAGGCCTTAAGCGCTTAGAGGCAAGGAATGTTGTACGTGGTAGAGAAATAGGTAATAGACCCATTAGCAGTACGCCTTACCTAGCGCACACGGTCGAACTGTGTCAAGGAGGACGAAGTGGTCAGGTGACAGATGGCACCTAAGATAGTAAGGACCCTCCCGAGTTCGAACCTCCCCGACAGCGAGAGGGAAGGAATGTAACCACTAGGACCTCGGAGCATCATATAGGCGCTAAATACTCAGTCAGCTGAGGTTGTTTTGTAAACAGTCCTTGAAGAGCAGGAGTCTTGGGCTCGTTCAGATGGTATTGCCCCGGGGCACTGTGTAAATGCATTGTCAGGATGGTTGAATGCGCGTGGACGTTGTTGTCGCAGCTTTTCTCCAGGATAATTACTGTGTTAAGTGACCCCCGAAGTCGGCGGGAAATTTCGATGTCCTTCTGGTGCCACGTGGCTGTTTGCTAATCAATTAGGCAGGGATGTGTGTAAATGCTGATGTGTGGAAGAATGTAGCGAAAGGGGAATTCTGGGTACTTGTAAACAAGGTAGTGGAGAAGCAGCATGGAAAAAAGGCATGGCCCGAAGGGAAATCCTTTGTGTCCATCCCTATATAAACTGAGGGAGAACAACGTGATGGGAGAGGAGAACACCACCACCACGAGAGAGAGAAGGACAGAGGAGAGAGAGGAGAGAAGGGTGGGTAGGACAGTGTAGGGTCGAGAGAAACGTGGTCTGGGAGACAGAAGTGACAGCAAGGTCTTAGGGTAAAAGACAAACTGGAAGAGAAAAGACTGAGTTTGAAGCCAAGAGGTGAGTGAAGAGAGACAAACTGAGTTTGAAACCCAGAGGTGGGTGGAAGAGGCGAAGAAGATTTCTACGTCGAGTTCCCAGAGACGACCACGAAGACCCAGTCCTGAAACCTGGAGCCAGTCAACCAAGGGCGTCACCATCATCCAGTGCTGAAGAAAACTTGAAGAGACTTGTTCAAGAACTGTGGTGTGGTGTGAAAGCGTGGTTGTGTGTGTGAAAACCTGGCCAGGTAAGAAGCCATTTTATTATAACCCGGGATTAGGAAGTATTGTTCTTTTATGTTTTGATCATTCCATTTTGTGTAACTGGATTCTTCATGTTTGATCATAAGTAGCATAGAAATTGTATTTCTCGTGCCCAGTCGTGTTAGAAGAGAAACGAATGCGTGACATCCCATTCCCAGAGAGAGGTGAATGTTTGGTGGGCGCATGAGTGTGCATATGCGTGTGAGTGCAGAGATAACCTTGGTGTGTTGAGCCTGACTAATAATACATCAACTTAGTGCACTTCAGCAATACCATCACGATTTCCCCCGTCCTGGACAGCATGATTCACTTAGAGAAATGAAAAAGGAAACTGGCCGGCCCGATCTTCGAATCAATGTTTCTGGGATCGAATTTGAGGAGGATACAACTAAAGCAGTAACACCGGAATTTTCTCAGGTTGGTTCACACAGTCCGCTGGTGACCACTTTTTATGCACGTGGGGATTTAAAACCTGTTGGCCAGGTGGGCTTAAAACTGACAACTGTCCCTTGTTTTCATGTGAAAATTCTGGCATTCCAGTAACTTGTGGAGAGGGGGAATATGGAAATCCGTCTTGGTATAATATGAAAGTCGATGTCTCCTTTCTGCTCATACTTCAATTATGTTCAAGGAATAGCCATGCTTGAAGAGTGCTTGGCTGACTTGCTAATACAGATGGAAGATGTTAACATTACTTACTGCGGTGATTTGAACAGCCAGTACATTTCCATCACGTCCTGTATATGACAATGACAATGTTCCATTCAAAAGCCATTCAGTTACTTGTGACTGGCATTCTCAAGATGAATGTGTTAATAGCTACAATAAATCTTTGTTGAATATGTGCACTGCATTGGATTTGATTATATCACATGGACTATGTAATGGCGACCAGCAAGATTGCTACACATATATATGCGAAAATGGGAGCAGTGTGAACGATTATTCTATTTTGTATAGCAATTTTTACGACCAGTCACATGACGTGTATGAAATGTATGCTGCTGAACGATTCTTTCTTTCTTTCTTTCTGCGTACGCAGGCTGATACTCCTGTGGACTCTGCCTGTATAGAGAGGCAGTGGAGTTTTGTGTGTATGACCGTTTTTTTATCCCGCCATTAAGGTAGCCATACTCCATCTTCGGGGAAGGTGCATGCTATGTGTAACGTGTCATCCATACCAACGGCCAAACCCTTCTTTTCCGAAAGTTGGTGATGGGATATTACATGTGTGCAAGATGTTGTGCGTGCGTTCACACACGGAACATCGGTTTATAGTCTCATTCGAAAGACTATGGGGAATGGAGTCAGGACTAATGTTAACTCCGAGGGAAAAATCCCCCTGTACCGAAATCCGAACCCGCAACCCCAGGATCACGTGTCCGACGCTCTACCAACTGAGCTATTCCGGCCCCCCCTGAACGATTCGAGTCTGATCATTTTCCCATTGAATGCTTCAATGCTTTTTGCCATAATAATTCATATAAGATTAGAGATAGTGATGGTGTGCAGGTAATTAAAAAAACTGTGTGGCGTGATGAATGCATTAGTGTATTTTACAGGACTTTATGTGAGGAAGACGTCCACAATAAATTACAAGCTGCCCTCGAACTAATCGACGTGAACATCAATGAGGCGCTGGATATCTTTAATAACTGTATTCGAGAGTGTGCCGCTTGCACGAAGAAAACTATTAAGGTAGATGTTGACTGCCGTAAGCAGGGTTGGTTTGATGGGGACTGCAAAAAACAATAGAACTCATCTACGGAGATTACTAAGAACATTTCATAGATCATCAAAGCAATATGATATTGTTGCCGGAAATGATAACAGGGGAGATAAACTCAAAGAAGACAGTAACAGAAATGTAACAGATATATAAAAGCTGGTAGAGAATACAAAAAGCTTTTAGAAATGAAAAAAAACAAAAAACAATTTATAAGAATACATTAGAATAGTTCCTGGTTTCAGTTAATGACTAAAAAGAATTTTGGACGTGTACGTCAGATCTTTCGTTGAAAAAGAAACAGCCAAAGAATAATATACCTTTAGGGAAACATAAGTGGGTATCAAACATTCGATCATTTCTTTATGAGTTTGGTTTTGGTTATGTGTGGGAATGCCAAGGTGTTGGTCAAGAAAATACATTTGTGCAAACTCTACCCCAGAGATGACTGATTGCAGAAGGCAGGACTGGGAAGTCATATAAAATCAAGTGAAAGGTATAAAATGTATAGAAGTTATACCTCTGGCCATTTGGTGAAAGCATCTCTCTTATGTGATTTGGATAAATAGCTGCGGTTTCTTGTCACTGAATTCAGATTTAGTGTATATATCCGAAATTAATGCACATTTGTATCGCTTTAAAACTTTACATTGCAATGCGTTACGATGTCCGTTGTGTAAGGAGTCTAATGAGGACGGGCTTCACTTTGTTCTTACATGTTCTGTTCCAGCCGATCTTCGTGTGAAATATATTCCAGGGAAATTCTACGTGAATCCATGTTTGTTTCGATTTTGTCTACTTATGGAATCGACAGGTGAAAAAAAAAGCACGCAAATTAGCATCGTATCTGCATAAAGCCCTTCAGTTGAGACAAACTGTTCTCTCGTGATTTGTGTTGTATTACATGCTTGTAATGGACAATGAATTTTGCTTCAATTCGCATAATGATACCTACTGAACACTGTAAACGCCCCTTGTTCATATGAAGCTTTGGCCTTACTGAATAAATTCTAAAAAAAAATACTTATAAGGCTCCGCCGAAAAACGTAGACAAACGAATCACAAGACAAAACACGACGCATTCCGACCTTTTAGGTCTTCTTCAGGCAAGGTACACAACACTCAGGACAACGAAAATGAACGAGCAATCACTTCTTTTCGTTGTCCTGAGTGTTGTATATCTTGCCTGAAGAAGACTTAGGAGGTCGAAACGCGTCGTGTTTAGTCTTGTGATTCATTTGTCTACGGGTTTGTTTTTTTTGGTGGAGCCTCATAAATAATTTGTAGAATTTGTTTAGATTTCCGCCTGCAGTCGCCTCACTGTGCAAGCAGATCTCACTGAATAAATCATCTGAATCTCTCTCTCTCTCTCTCTCTCTCCTCTCTCTCTCTCTCCTCTCCCTCCTCCCCCCCCCTCCTCTCTCTCCCTCCCTCCCCCCCCCCCCCCCCCAAAGTTTTAGTTTCAATTTTGTACAGGCTCCCCTGCTCTTGGGCAAACGGATACGCTACACCTGCTTCGTCTTGAGACCACCCTTTCCCCCCTTCCCCAACCCTACTCCCCACCGCCACCCTCATCCCCCCCCCCCCGACCTGTCCCAGTGGAATGTGTTACAGAAGCCTACACTATGTTAAGATGTAGCCATCGTCACCATTTGCGGTTTAAGCTTGGTGGGTTTTTATCGCATCGCCCAAACTCTCATCTGGCTCTTTCTGGTAAAAGTCAGCTGACAGATTTAAGATACAAACTCTCATCTTGCTCTTTCTGGTAAAAGTCAGCTGACAGATTTCAGATACAATATCATAAGTGTGCCTGCGTTTCTTTTCTGCCAAAAGGGTCTTTTGGTTTGTTTGTGTGTGTGTGTGTGTGTGTGTGTGTGTGTGTGTGTGTGTGTGTGTGTGTGTGTGTGTGTGTGCGTGCGCGCGCACTCGCAGACCTGTGTGTACATACGCGTCCGTGCATGGCTGCATGTGCGCGCGCGCACGCCGCACACACACACACACACACACACACACACACACACACACACACACACACACACACACACACTCACGCATGCTTGCGCCAACACCCTCGAAAGACAGATCGATATAATACTGAACGAAATAGGGAACAACTGAATATAGCGCCAGCAGGCAGCTCATCAGTTAGCACTATCCAGGTAAGTAGCTCTCTATGAAAAAGAACGCGTTGGTTGTAAAGCGTTTAAGGTTTGGTCTCTAACCCCCCCCCCCCCCCCACACACACACACACATACGAACGCTTACACACACACACACACACACACACACACACACACACACACACACACACACAAATACAAACCCATCCAGTGACACATACCTACCCCCCCGCCCCCCCCCCCCCCCCCCCCCACACACACATTTCTTTATTATTCTATCCTATTTAGTTTATCTATTGTTTTATTTTAATCAATTTATTTCATTCATTTATTTTATTTTACTCTGCTATTATTTTATTTGATATTTAATTTGTCTAATATCACCTTTGGGTGAACAGACGTTAAATCAAAGAACAACAACAACAACAACAACACACACACACACACACACACAACACACACACACACACACACACGCTTACTTACACAGACACAGACACACAGACAAACGCTCTTTCTCCACCCCCACCCCCCTCACAATTCTTTCTCCAGCCACGTCCCCCTCTCTTGACCAATGCCAGCATTAGAATATCCTCCATCCTTCAATCAATACTCGAATATCAAAACGAACAATACGCGCCGCCTCCCTCTTCTCCCTCCCTCCCCCCCCCCACTCCTCTCCCACACCTCCCCCCCCCCATCAGCCCCCCCCTCCCCCCCCCCCCCCCCTTCTCTGTGTCGGCATCTCTTCTTTGACAGCCCGTTGGTGCCGAGGATTTTACGAATGGTCACAGACGACCTTACTCCGTATTCGAGACTCCCAAAACACCATAGCTGTCGTAATGGTATTATCGCTGTATAAGTTTTGTTCTTGTCCGGTGAATAGAGACAGCCGCTCAACAGCAAGAGCACAAGTGATGGTCACAGCATGGAGAAACCATCATTCTGAACAGAGGCACAGCTGAAGGAGCAAAGCCAAGCTCCAACCACACAGGTGGAAAAAGTGACCGAAACACGGATGATTAAGAAAGTCATGAAACCACTTCTGACTAAAACTCAAAAGCGCTTGAACAGAAAGTGAACACAAGTATATTTGTAGGAATGACACACCACTAAAAAAAAAATTCAGCAGAAAAAGTTAAAAAGTCCAGACATGTCCTGAAAAAAAGAATGTGCAAAGAAGTAACTGAATTATGAAAGAAAAACAACCGACTGGCTTCATAAGATCCACATATTCCGGTTGTTAGAACAACAACAAAAACAACAAAATCCACGCGGTTTTGTTGTTGTCATATATTTAACATGGAACGTGTCGACAGGTGGAATATAGCCATGGAAAAGAAAAGTAAACAAGAATGACGAAAGAAAAAAACCTTGTGAAAAGCCTGCCTGTATACTTTAACCCCTGCACAAACTCCATTCCTCAGAACTTTCCAACGAAGCAGAAGTAGGCCGCTCGTCTGACCGCAGCTTCTTCACGCCGTCTCCTATCATTAAAAAAGAAAAACAGGAACCCACCCATCCCCTCCACTACCCCTCCCACACACACACACA
>CM065725.1:15293094-15298094 GCA_033310375.1 Conus canariensis | reverse complement strand
TTGTTCGAAACAACGGCACAAGGGAAGAAACAGACTGAGAAACTGACAGTGACTGTGAACAAATTAGAGCAACAAGTTACGATGATGTCAGAAGAAATAGACAGATTAGAGGGGTTTTCAAGGCGCAATAATTTGCGATTCTTTGGTATCCCTTCAGGAGCTAAAGAAGACTTCGAAAGCTGTATTAGGATGTATTATTGACACATTGAACAGTGTTGACAGCTCTAAAGTGTGGACAGAGAATGACATTGTACGTGCACATAGGGTGGGCCATGCCAAACCAGGCGAGTCAAGAACAATGATTGTTTGTTTCATGCAATGCAAGACAAAATGAAAATAATGCGCGATCGCGAGCTACGACACGAACTGGAGAAAAGAGGTGTTAGATTAGCAAACGATCTTACGAGAAGACAGGCAGCAACAGTAGCCAAGGCAAAACAAGACGGTATGGCGGCCTACTTTGTCCGGGGAAAACTGACAGTAGGACCACGAAGACCCGATCCACGATCGTATGCAGAGGTGGCAAGAGCGGATACACGATCTGTCACAACACCGAGAAGTACTGGCACGGATGGAAAGTCTGCCGACACTCACGTGGCAGGTGACAGTGGCACGGGGGATTCCCCTTCGCGTCACTGTGACGTCAGACAACACAGCAGCCAATGGGGAGCAGCAGAAGGAGTGGAGGCGGAGAAAGGAGGTCAGCACGCGCTGGGGGGTGGTGACCGTGCCGATCAACCTACGGGTCAGCGTGATGCCGGGGAAGCAAGCAGCCAACCAGCCGTGACACCAACACGCAGTGGTGCGGAATCTCCGAACGTGCGGACGCCTACATCGACACCTGTGTTCAGTGGCAGAGCACGATCTTGTGACGTGTTGCCTGACCAGAGCCGGGATTCTCCGACCAGTTCACGTCGGCGCGTGGCGGGGGCCGTATCCCAGTGTGTGCGTGGTGTGACGGACAGGAAAACCCCCACCAGTGGATCACGGTATGGACAGGGGGAAGGGGTGGCCACACACGGTACAGGACGAGGGTCTGGGTCGAGAAAACAAACTGGCATTAATTCTTATCTGGCCAAAGATGTCCGTGGGAGATCTTTGAGATCAAAAACGTGTTCAAAATAGGACAGGCTAGACTATCAGGAAAAAGAACTGACGTTTCTAAATTATAACATAGAAAATTTATACACTAAACTTGATGTTTCGTTCATTAATTATATAAATGGTTTTGATTTTGTGTGCCTCACCGAGACATTTGTTCATGAAAAGTTTGATTTCTCTGGTGTGTTTATTGATTTTGTAAAATTTCATGCTCCAGCAAAGAAATTATCATATCAAGGTCGTCATTCTGGTGGTGTATTGCTAATGGTGAAAAAATATGAAATGTTTGTCACTCAGGTCAGTGTAAATTGTGATAACTTGATAGTCCTGAATGTTAGCAAATCATTGTTTAATACAACCAAGGATGTTCTACTGATTGCATGTTATGTAGTACCAGAGGGAGGGCCGATGTATAACAACTATGCAATTAAAGATGGAATCTTGATCCTTGAAAATAATATGTTAGAAATTACAGAAAATAAGGATGTAAATATTCTGTTATGTGGTGATTTGAATGCACGGACGGGACGTCAACAACCCAAACTGGAGCCTATGTCAAATTTTACACCCGGAGATGATAGTGATGATGATGAAGATTGTGATGTTGATGGGAGGGTGACTATAATATTGATGTCTATGATGGTGATGATTCATATGATCAAGATGGTTGTACTGAAGATGATCATGAAAAGGACAATGAAAATGATGTGTTAAAGCGCCGCTCTAAAGACTTGTGTGTAAATAAGTTTGGTAAATCTTTGTTAGATTTGTGTTTTATGTTTGATCTAGATATTGTGAATGGTACATGCAATGATGATTCGAAAGGAGAGTTTACATTTGTGTCACCTAATGGTAGTAGTTTAATTGATAATTTCATTGTCACTAAAGATTTACTAAGAAATTGCAGAATGAAGGTTGGCGATTGTTTATTTTCCTGGCATTTACCTGTAGAACTAAAATGGAAAACAGGCAATATGAATGTAAGAAAAGAACATCCAGTATTTCATACAGAAGAGCGCTTTATTTGGTCTGAAGAACACGCAGAGACTTATAAGGAGGAACTAGATTCAGATGAGTTCAAACAGTGCCGTGATGAAGCTACAGAGCATCTTAATGTGAATATCAACACTGGTTTAGAATATTTTGTGAAAGCTTTGTGTAGTGCAGCTGCGTGTATGGTAAGGACCATGGGTAAAAACAAGAAAGAAGTGAGCGATTGGTTTGATTTAGAGTGCGAGAATAAGAAAAAACTTGTGAAAAGGTGTTTGAAGCGATATCAAAGAACCAAATCTGTAACACTGAAAAAAGAACACAAAGCAACTTGCGTTAGGGAAAGGAAAGACTATAATCTACTGAAAAAAGAGAAAAGAAAAGAATTTGATGAAAAACAAATTAATAGATTGAAAGCATCTGCTAACGACCCTAAATTATTCTGGTCTACCATTCGATCAATCAGTAGAAAACCAGTAATTTATAACGAAATCAGCTCGCAACAATGGTATGAACATTTCTACAGTGTATTTAATGGATCTGATAACGATTGTGAAGATTTGAGCGTAGATATAGATAGTGACGAACAAGTTACTGACGAACCACTGTTTAATGATCAAATAACAAGAAATGAAGTCTTAAACAGTATAAAACACATCAAATGTGGAAAAAGTGCTGGGCCAGACAAAGTAGTTGGAGAAATGTTCAAATGTGCTAACTCTGTTAGTCGATTTCTTGGTTGATCTTTTTAATTCAGTGTTTGATAATGGAATCTTTCCAGAATCTTGGTCTAAATCAATAATAGTTCCTCTGCACAAGAAAGGTGATAGTAACAATCCTGACAACTATCGAGGTGTTGCACTGACGAGTATTATTAGTAAAATGTATACACATATACTCAACAAAAGATTAAAAGCGTGGGCAGAGAGAGAAGAGAAAATAATGGAAAAGCAGGCTGGATTCCGATCCAAATATAGTACAATAGATCATATATTTACTCTGTATGCTTTAGTACAAAAATACTTATTAACAAAATCCAAACTGTATGTTGCATTTGTTGATTTTCAGAAAGCTTTCGATTCAGTCAAACAGAAATGTTCTGTGGTGTATTTTGAGGAATAATGGCGTAAATGGGAAGTTGTATGCAGCTATTCATGGAATGTATGAGTCTGTTCTTGCATGTGTTCGAGAGAAAGGAGCTTATACTGATTATTTCAGCTGCCCGAGGGGAGTGAAACAAGGGTGTCTGCTTAGCCCACTTTTGTTCACATTCTTCATAAACGAATTAGCGATAGAGATAACACGGGGAGGGAAACATGGAATGCAAATGTTCCCTGGTGCTGCTGACTTATTTCTAATGCTTTTCGCTGATGATGTTATCCTCCTAGCAGATACTCCTATTGGTTTGCAAAATCAGTTAGACACATTGAAAAGAGAATCAGACAGGTTAAAATTAACGGTGAACCTAAACAAAACTAATGTAATGGTTTTCAGAAATGGTGGTTACTTATCAAAATACGAAAGATGGTTTTATGGTGGAGCGGAAGTTAGAGTGACAAGTAGCTATAAATACCTTGGGATGTTATTCACGACAAAATTAAGCTTGAGTAAGGGCTGGCTTGAGATGTGCAGAAAGGGAAAGAGAGGTGTTATGGATATTCTGAGGACTATGAAAAAATTGAACTCCAATGATGTGAATCTATTTTGGAAATTATTCGATTCACGGATACAGCCTATTTTGATATATGCATCAGAAGTCTGGGGAATGTTGGATAATAGCCAAATGGAAAAAGTTCATACCTATGCGATAAAACGTATTATCCACGTACCCTTGCACGCTTCAAATAAAATGGTTTATGGCGAAAGTGGACGATACCCTCTATTTATTATAACTTATGTTAGATGTATTAACTATTGGCTGAAATTAGTAAACCTACCAATAACCAGACTCTGTGCTCAGGCGTATGAAATGCTCATGCTGCAACATGAAAATGGAAAATTTAACTGGGTCTCCTGTATTAAGAAAATACTGACAGAGAATGGTTTTGGCATAGTTTGGTTGTCACAAGGAGTCGGTAATAAAGCAGTTTATTTCTGAATTCAAGGACCGTTTAATTAGTACTTATAAACAAAACTGGCATGCTGGCATGGATGGAAATGATAAATACGACTGGTTCCTCTCATTTAAAAGTAATCTCGAAGCAGAGAAATATCTCAAAATCATAACGCAGAAATGGCATAGATTTAGTTTAGCAAAATTTCGAACCAGAACGCTCGGCCTTAATGCAAACCAAAGCTGGTTCGAGAAATCGAATAATAGATCATGTCAAATGTGTAGAGAAAGAGACAGTGTTGAGAATGAAATACATTTTGTGTTTGATTGTCCCGCATACGCCAATATCCGCGGAGGTTGTAACATCTTCAGTGAATCAGTTGCTGAACGAAGAGATTTGATAGCGATTTTATCAAGTGGAAACGAGAACACTATAATAGCCTTTGCGAAGTATATTGCAGAAGCTAGTACTTTTCGTAAAAAGAATATAACGAATGGAAAAGACAGTCACTTACTGTAACCTGATAGTCTATGTCAATCGTATGTGTGTGTGTGTGTGTGTGTGTGTGTGTGTGTGTGTGTTGTGTGTGTGTGTGTGTGTGGAGGGGGGGGGGGTTCGTGTGGATGGATGGGTGCTTCATTCGTTGATCCTTTTTGTAAGTCATATGTATGGTGAGTTTGTAACATCACAAGGGAAGTCTTTTGTATTTGTTTCTTTTTAGTCGTTTTTGATAAATATGACTCGTGATACCCCCTTGCCAACAGGGCCTTTGCTAATGGCAATAAAATTGTGTCAGTGTCAGTGTCAGTGTCTCTCTCTCTCTCTCTCTCTCTAAACAGCCCTATCAAGCAAGTC
>CM065725.1:15285594-15288094 GCA_033310375.1 Conus canariensis | reverse complement strand
CCATGTCATTATGACAATTTTTTTTTTGACATGACATTTTCAATCTCACTCTTGAACGAGACACTTAACCTGACATTTTTCAAAACTGATAAAGACCACACACACGCACGCACGAATACACAATCATACACATCCACGCACACACACACACACAACACAAACACAACACACTCTCTCTCTTACTTACACACACACACACACACACACACACACACACACACACACACACACACACACACACACCACAAACACACACACACCCAATTGTTGCTTGTGACATTCCCCCACCACCTCTCCTTCCCCCACCCCACCCCCTCCCCCATGCCCACTCAGAGCTCGCTGACAGAGCGACATTTCTCCCCATGCCGCGCGGATCGAAACTGCTGCTCACGCGAAGCATCGAACACCTCGGCTTCTTCGCCCATCGACCCGCAACCAAGGGAGGGAACTCAAGCCCACCACGTGACACAAGCAAAGGAACAGCGCGGCAAGTGGCCGATAGTGAAAAGCAGCGCGCTCTGGGCGTGGTCCCCCGACACTGCCTAGTACAGCCTCCGTCCTTGCCATACCACTTGTTGCAGCAGTCCGCCGCCTTACTAATTTAATGAGCACCTGGCCTCGTAGGGGAGAGAAGGTCAAGGGGGGTGGTGGGGGAGGGTTGGGGGTGGGGGGCGGAGGAGGGGGGGGGGGAGAAGATGGACCTCGTCGTCGTCTTCTTTAGGACTCGGGGAAGATTCTCGGGTTTTTGTTTTGTTTTGTTTTGTTTTGTTTTGTTTTTTTGTTTTGTATGGTTTAGTTTGGTTTCTCTCGCTGTTACCTTTTGTTTCGTACAGATGGAAGAGAAAGGGATGGGAAAAGATGGAGATACGAGCTGCAGACTCACTGTCCCCCCCCCCCCCTCCACCTCGTCCCGCGCCCTCTCTCTCTCTCAAGCATTACTGATACTAAGCATTACTGAATGTTTACATGTATAAAGCAATCATAAGGCAAAGTGTTTATGTACAAGCTGTGACTAAAATTAAGGTCTCGCTCAAGCGTATACCCCTTACGATGAGCTCTCTCTCTCTCTCTCTCTCTCTCTCTCTCTCTCTCTCTCTCTCTCTCTCTCTCTCTCTCTCTCTCAAAACTACTGAATCCATGGTTGTTTACGTGTATAAAGCAATAATAAGGCGAAGTCCATATGCACAATCTGTGTCCATTATTGTTTTGCATATCCCCTTTATGAGACGCCTTGGCCTTGAACATCTCCCTCTGTCTGTCTCCCTGTCTGTCTGTCTCTTGCTCCCTCTGTCTCTCTCTGTCTCTCTGTCTTTCTCTCTCTCTCTCTCTCTCCCCCCCCCCCTCCTCTCAAGTTTTACTAACACTTCGGCTGTTTGCTTGTGTAAAACAATAAGGCGAAGGGCTTTCATACAATGTGTGTCTAAACAAATGTCTTGCTCGTGTGCATGTCCCCTTATGAGAGGCCTTAGCCTTAAATCTCTCTCTCTCTCTCTCTCTCTCTCTTCTCTCTCTTCTCTCCTCTCTCTCTTTCATATTTTTTGGAAGGGACGTCAGGACAGGATTTTCCCCTGTATTGTGAGTAAAAAGCCCTGATTAGGGGCCCAGTGTGGTTGTCTGGACTGCAATATCAATGAAACTGTTTTAAAAGAACACGAGGACAAATATATCTTAACACACACACACACACACACACACACACACACACACACACACACACACACACACACACACACACAGCCGCCGTGGCGAAGTGGTTAGCGTCGCGGACTCCCGGCTGGGAGATCGTGGGTTCGAATCCTATCCGAGTTATGTGGGGGGTTTTTCTGCCCCGACCGGCTCCTACCCGGAGTTGAGTTTGCTGCGGATTCAGCTGGGAAGACTGGGACCACATAGTCGAGTTTCATCCACTTAATGGATGCGTTTCTGAGAGTATTGCTCAAATTCCCTGACCAACACTACAGGTGCCTGTATCTCTCGGGCCTGGTTGACGCCGGGATATATTATGAAAGGAAGCGTAGAGTGCAGCCCTGTCATGTAGTCTCAGACCAAAATGGAAATCCATAGCATCATCTTAATCATCCTCATTCTCCTTGATCAGCATTTAAAAAAATGTCTCAAATTCTGTGGCCCTTCATGCCCTGCTCTCATGGTGACCTCAGTTTCGATGTCTCTCCACGTCTGTGGCCTTGGTTTGGTTCCGTAGGGGTCACCGGTATCGGCGAGTCCATGGGGGCTGTCGTTGGACGGACGTGGTGGCGCCCTCCGGAGGGAGAGCTCACTCACGCCGGCTCCGCGACTAAGCAATTACTGTCGTCAGTAGGGGGCTTAGTAGGTGGTGTCCTGCGTATGTCAGATCAAAACTGGCGCCACTGAACACCACCGAAGTGACTCGGCAGCAGTGCAGTGTCTCCTCCGGCGGGCTGCCTCTTGACGACTTGACATTGACTGCTCCCTGTGGATTGCCGGTGCCGGGGCTGCGGCGGGCCGACCGGGCTGTGGC
>CM065725.1:15268094-15280594 GCA_033310375.1 Conus canariensis | reverse complement strand
TGCTCATGTACACACGTGACTGCTCTCTTCTTAACCGCATTCTTGTGCTCATGCACACACATGACTGCTCTCTTCTTAACCCCATTCTTGTGCTCACGTACACACGTGACTGGTCTCTTCTTAACCGCATTGTTGTGCTCATGTACACACGTGACTGCTCTCTTCTAAACCGCATTCTTGTGCTCGTGTACACACGTGACTACTCTCTTCTTAACCGCATTCTTGTGCTCACGTCCACACGTGACTGCTCTCTTCTTAACCGCATTCTTGTGCTCATGCACACGCGTGACTGCTCTCTTCTGAACCGCATTCTTGTGCTCATATACACACGTGACTGCTCTCTTCTGAACCGCATTCTTGTGCCCATGTACACACGTGACCTACTCTCTTCTGAACCGCATTATTGTGCTCACGTACGCACGTGACTGCAGAGCAGCGCGTGGCCCAATGGTTATAGCGTCTGTCTGAAGAGCCGACGGCCGTGAGTTCGAACCACTCGTGGGGTCGGGAGTTGAAAACCATCTCTGTCCAACCCGCAGTGAATGGGTCCCTGTACCTGATTCAATTCAGGGAAGGTTGTAGGCGGCTGAAAGAGAGGGATGGGCAACGTCTTCCATTATGCCATGCCCTTGACATAGTGAACCTCCGACATTTCACCCACCCCTACGGCTGATAGACTGTGAGAACTCTTACACAAGTGACTGACTTTTTTTTCCCCCTTTTTTCTTTTTTTTTACACCATCCCCACTTAAAATGCTGATGCACTGTTGTTCACAACATTATTATTCCTAACTTGCATACTTTACTGCGCTCTTCTTCACAAAAAAGTATTATCCTGACGTACATATGTAACTCACTCTTTTCCGCAGTATTATTATACTGACTGTCATATACGACTGCCCTGTCCTGCACAACATCATCATCTTGACCTACATAATGTACATGGACTATTCTTTTTCTTCTTCGAAGCGTTAGTGTATTGACTTATGTGTGTTAATACATAACTCAACACATCATTGTTATCCTGAATATGAGTGCGTTGTTTCTTCACAGCATTATCATCTTAATTTACACGCGTTATCACTCTCTTCTTCACAGCACTGAGAATCTGGACGACTTGTCACAGAACTGCTCTTCACAGAATTATTTTGCCCACTGACAAGTATTACTGTACAGATCTTCACAATGTTGACGATCCTAACTTACATGTTATACGACTGCATTTTTCTTCACTTCTATTACTATTACTTGTTATTATCCTGACATATTGAGCAGACAGCCCAGATAGCTAATCATAGGTCGGGTATACCCTATCCATGGTCAGCCATGACCGACGGAGATCTACTACTAAAGCAGAGTGTTGGTTTTCAAAGCATTATCATTCTGACCTTACATACATGATACTGCACTGCTCTTCGTAGTATCATTAATTATCCTGACTTACATAATCACAGTTCTGCATTAGCCTTCATATAATTTGTACACCAACTCAAATACTCGCCTGCACTTTTCTTCACAGCAGTATTTTGACTTGCATCTATCTGGCTGCATCGTTGTGCTTCGGCATTGACGAAGTATTCTCTTTGTTCGCTGTTCTTTGACACAGCCTGACCTTAGTGTGGGACTAGGCAGGCAGTCAGAGTTGACACCACTGATGTCAACTTTTTTTTTTTTTTTTTTTTTTTTTTTTGCACTGACAGCCAGATAGACTGATGAACCATACGCCTTTAGACAGTTTGTGCTACGCGTCAATCGTACTTTTTTTTTTCTCTCCTTTTTTTCTCTCCTTTTCTTTTTACAGTCTGACGCTGACGTCGTTAACAGACATAACGTCATCATATCAAAATCAAAGGTTCTCTCTCTGTGTCTCTAACCGTTCCGAAAGTGTGCCTTTCTCTCCAGGCTTGGGGTTGAAAATTTCAATATTTGTCATTCATTCTCTCTCTCTCTCTCTCTCTCTTGTGCTAATGTACACACGTGACTGCTCTCTTCTCAACAGCATTCTTGTGCTCATGTACACACGTGGCTGCTCTCTTCTTAACCGCATTCTTGTGCTCATGTACCCAAGAATGTATGAGTCGTTTAAGCGGCGGAGCACTATAACATGATGATATTGTAACTCATATAAACACAAGGCATATGTTTATACTGATTTCGTACACCAAAGTACGTGAAAAGTTCTCATTAAGCTTTGCATATTTCCCCTTCAAATGGGGCTTTGGCCTTTTTTGAATAAAATATTGTTATCGTTCTCTCTCTCTCTCTCTCTCTCTCTCTCTCTCTCTCTCTCTCTCTCTCTCTCCACACACACACACACACACACACACACACTCTCCTCTCTCTCTCTCTCTCTCCCCCTCCCTCCCTCCCCCTCGCCTCTGTCTGTCTGTCTGTCTCTCTCTCTCTTCCTTTCAAATTTTTCTTGTACCATACGTATCTAAGATCATGTTTCTACAGATCTGTCACGGGTGAAACGAAACTTGAGCAACGGTTCTGCTGACTTCCGTGTTTCAGCACACTGATATGTCAACCGCACTACACACCAGTGGAACGGTTTGTGGAGAAAAAAAAAAAAAAAACCATTCTGTAAGGATAAGAAACAGACGAATACAGATACACATGTGGACAGAGAAAGAGAGAGAGGGGGTGGAGAGAGAGAGAGAGAGGAGAGAGAGAGGGGGGTGAGAGAGAGAGAGAGAGGGGGAGGGATGGAGGGAGAGAGAGAGAGAGTGCGCGCGCGCGCGGTGTGTGTGTGTCCTACCATTAGAATGTATACTGACAATATCACATGAAGCCAGCATTTTACAGGCGACTGGCCCACGTTGTCTACGAGCCCCCCCCCCCCCCCCCCCCCCCCCCCCCGGTTCCTGTCTGAAAAAAGTGCTAATTAAGGTACGAGGATGGACTGGGCAGCTTACAACACCCCGCCCACGCTGTTAGTTCCGAGTTCTTCTCTGACGGTATCTTTTTCATTACACCTCCCCCCCCCTCCCCTCCCACTCCCCCATGGCCATTATGACGAGAGAGTTATATTCCTTGCACTTAATTCCCACCACCAACTGATTTGTTTCTCTCTCTCTCTCTCTCTCTCTCTCTCTCTCTCTCTCTCTCTCTCTCTCTTTCCCAGTCGTTGTATCATTTACTTACCTAGTTGCCCTGCTAAAATGCTCTCTCTCATTCACACACATACACACACGCATGCACGCACGCGCGCGCGCACACACACACACAATTAAATCACAGAAACGCTAGCCGATACCACAGGCACATGCACTCATGTATTATTCACTCCTAGTCCCGAGTAATGTCTATAGCGTAAGATAAGGAGAACAAGGAAGGATGCCTCGATGACTTGTTGCTCTGAATGGTTTACACCGAGGATCACAGACGGTTATCAGAACTGGCATTCCAGTACAGTATAACACAGCCTGAACGCTTTAGTCACGAGACCCTCGAACTCTCTCAAAATCACGAGTCCTGATGGGACAACCGTTTCCGGCGTACTTTGAGCCGGATGTGACGCGCCGGTCGACTTCCGTTCAGTCGATGGGGATTGAGAGCCTGTCCCAATCCTCCATGTCATCCAGCTGCCTACTTTCCAGTCTGCTTCTTACGGCTTTTCCAATGTCAAGTGTGTGTGTGTGTGTGTGTGTGTGTGTGTGTGTGTGTGTGTGTGTGTGTTACATGCAGCGTGGAGCACGGCGTTTTAACTGATCAAATACAGCTGATAAACCCCAACTCTGAGAGGTGATATTAACTGCCACTGCTACAACTAGTCATGCGATGTTCACAGAGCCCTTTTATGAACTGCATGGCCGCCTTCTCTGGGCTCTTCCCCGCCATCCCGATCCTCCATCTCCCTCTACACACTGCCTCCTCCTCCTTTGATTCATCCTCCTCCTTTGATATCACTGCCTCCTCCTCCCTTTGATATCACTGCCTCCTCCTCCCTTTGATATCACTGCCTCCTCCTCCCTTTGATATCACTGCCTCCTCCTCCCTTTGATATCACTGCCTCCTCCTCCCTTTGATATCACTCCTTCCTTGTCCCCTCCTCCACCACCTGTGTCTCACTCCCCACCCACCCCACCCCTTCCGTTCCATACACTGAACAGGTGTCCGAAGTGTTTAAGGCACAGATAGTATGGAATAAACTATATGTTCTGAATATTTAAGGCACGGACAGGACGGAGCGAGCAGCATGCCAAAGTGTTTAAGGCACGGACTGGATAGACTAAGCCGTACGTCCAAAGTGTTTAAGGCACGGACTGGATAGACTAAGCCGTACGTCCAAAGTGTTTCAGGCACGGACTGGATGGACTAAGCCGTACGTCCAAACTGCTTTAAGGCACGGACTGGATGGAATATGCCGTACGTCCAAAGTGTTTCAGGCACGGACTGGATGGACTAAGCCGTACGTCCAAAGTGTTTAAGGCACGGACTGGATAGACTAAGCCGTACGTCTAAAGTGTTTAAGGCACGGACTGGATGGACTAAGCCGTACGTCCAAAGTGTTTAAGGCACGGACAGGATGGAATATGCCGTACGTCCAAAGTGCTTTAAGGCACGGACTGGATGGAATATGCCGTACGTCCAAAGTATTTTAAGGCACGGACTGGATGGAATATGCCGTATGTCCAAAGTGCTTTAAGGCACGGACTGGATGGAATATGCCGTACATCCAAAGTGTTTTAAGGCACAGACCGGATGGAATATGCCGTACGTCCAAACTGCTTTAAGGCACGGACTGGATGGAATATGCCGTACGTCCAAAGTGCTTTAAGGCACGGACTGGATGGAATATGCCGTACGTCCAAAGTGCTTTAAGGCACGGACTGGATGGAATATGCCGTACATCCAAAGTGTTTTAAGGCACAGACTGGATGGACCAAGCCGTACGTCCAAAGTGTTTTAATGCACGGACTGGATGGACTAAGCCATACGTCCAAAGTGTTTAAGACACGGACTGGATGGAATATGCCGTACGTCCAAATGTTTTTAATGCACGGACTGGATGGAATATACCGTACGTCCAAAGTGTTTAAGGCACGGACTGAACAGACTAAGCCGTACGTCCAAAGTGTTTTAAGGCACGGACTGGATAAACCAAGCCGTACATCCAAAGTGTTTAAGACACGGACTGGATAGATTATGCCGTACGTCCAAAGTGTTTAAGGCACAGACTGGATAGACCAAGCCGTACGTCCAAAGTGTTTAAGACACGGACTGGATAGACTAAGCCGTACGTCCACAGTGTTTAAGGCATGGACTGGATAGACTAAGCCGTACGTCCAACGCGTTTAAGGCACGGACTGGATAGACTAAGCCGTACGTCCAAAGCGTTTTAAGGCAGGGACTGGATAGACTAAGCCGTACGTCCAAAGCGTTTTAAGGCACAGACTGGATGGACTAAGCCACACGTCCAAAGTGTTTAAGGCACGGACTGGATGGACTAAGCCATACGTCCAAAGTGTTTTAAGGCACGGACTGGATGGAATATGCCGTACGTCCAAAGTGTTTTAAGGCACGGACTGGATGGAATATGCCATACGTCCAAAGTGTTTTAAGGCACGGACTGGATAGAATATGCCATACGTCCAAAGTGTTTTAAGGCACGGACTGGATGGAGTGAACAGTGTGTCCTAAGTGTCTAAAGGTCGGATAAGATGGAATGACCAATGTGCCCTGAGCGTTTAACTCTTACCAGCTGGGCTCGGTCCCTTGGTTACAGAATGTCTACATTCGACGCCACGCCCTAAACGTTTGTCCACTGTTATTGTTTCTGCACTTACAAACCTTTTTTTTTGTGAGCAGATTCTGCCGATCTCTTGTAAATTTTAAAACTAACAGTATTTACATACACTGCACAGACAGTCCTGTCTCAGAGACCTTGAGAGTTAATAGGTAGTTCTACGTCACCGGACTCAGGTGTTAACAGGCAGTCTTGCGTCACAGGACTCAGGTGTTTACAGGTAGTCCTACGTCACACGCCTCAGGTGTTAACAGGTAGTCCTCCGTCATAGGCCTCATGTGTTAACACGTAGTTCTACGTCAGAGGCCTTGAGTGTTAACAGGTAGTCCTACGTCATAAGCCTTGAATGTGAACAGGCAGTCCTACATCATAAGCCTTGAATGTTAACAGGTAGTCCTACGTCACAGGCCTTGAGTGTTAACACGTAGTCCTACGTCGGAGGTCATCGGCTGACCAGGGTGCCAACAAACGGGTCTACGTCACAGGTCCTTGAGTGTTTACAGGCAGTCGTGGAGTCACAGTTCCACGGGTTTTAACTGGCAGTTCTACGTCCCTGGTCGGCAGCCAGCTCACCTGTTAACAGGCAGTCCTATAACAGACCACACGTGGCCTTCCAACAGTGATGTTAACACATCTTCACTCGACCTCCCACATACACGCCTGTTTGGACTCACCGTTTCACAAGTTGACCACAAGCTTCAACTATTGAAGTTGCTTTTTTTGTTTAGTCTTTGTTTTCTATAGATGCATTCGTAACAGTATTCACCCAGCTGTCCAACACACACACGCACGCAAACACTTTCCGGTGTGTGTGTGTGTGTGTGTGTGTGTGTGTGTGTGTGTGTGAGTGAGTGAGTGAGTGAGTGAGTGAGTGAGTGAGTGAGTGAGTGTGTGTGTGTGTGTGTGTGTGTGTGTGTGTGTGTGTGTGTGTGTGTGTGTACAGGTGTGTGTGTGTGTACAGGTGTGTGTGAGTGTAGGTGTGTGTGCGTGCGTGCTCGCTCGCGCGTGTTATGCGCTTGGGGTAAAAAATCAACTGGCCATTACAAGGCACACTACACAATGATGTAACTATTGCATCCCCACGATCTGGCTGGATGGTTCAGACCCGTTGACCTGTGAACTCGCAGCAGTTGACCTGTGAACTCGCAGCAGTTGACCAGCAGTTGACCTGTGAACTCGCACGCTGCTGACGTCTGGCTTTCCGAGGCGGTGAGCGCGACGCCTGGTGTTGCCATCTGTCATGGGCATTTCCGCCGTTAATATTTAAGCATGGCGCCCTGCTCTGCAATCGGTCTGGAATCATCTTTCGTTTATGGAGCGTGGCTCCTAGTCTGGAATCTTTCTGGTCATTTTCCTCTCGTTAAGGCACGGAGCTCAGTTATTCCATCTTTTGGGAGATACTTTTTTTCCGGCTAAATACGGCGCTCAAGTGCACAATCTTTTCCTCAGAGCTTTCTAAGACTGTCCAGTGGTACACAGGCAAAGAGAATCACTTCCCAGTGTGAGACATAACACTGATAGTTACAGTTGCCGTCAAGAGTCATTTCATATCGGTCTCCGAGCTCTGTAACATATTAGGTATACCTCAGGGCAGTCTCCTATCGGTCCACATGTTTCATAATAATGAAACGATGGGTATAATCCACTCTCCCAGCGGATAACATTCCACTCTATAAACATATAGACTTTCATTAGCTCAAAATGTTTATCTTCAAATTTCGTGCACGGTTTCAAGTTTAGATCTGCCTTACGAAGAACAGATTTCAGCAGCATGTTACGTTTCGTTTCTGCTTTTGTACTTAACAGAATACATCACCACAGACACGCATTCGCTCTCTTTCTGCTCTCATGCACTCCTTTCCCCGCCATGCCCCAACGCGCACGCACGCGCGCGCGCACGCATGCACGCACGCACGCGCGCGCGCACACACACACACACACACACACACACACACACACACACACAACCACACACAAGCGTGTTAAGTTCTGGATTTCGGGAATATTTTCGTACGCTCGTGGACAACAGAAAGTCTGAAGTGATGTATCTTCCTGCTTCAAAATGCAACCTTGTTTGTCAATCTCCTGCGAATCATTTTCAGAGCCAAGGTAGTGTCAATTCTTAACATATGGGTGGGATGGGCGTTTTTTGTTTGTTTGTGTTTTCCTTTGGGGAGAGGAGGAGGGGCACAGGATCCAAATCATGTGAGTACACACTGGAAAGACAAACGTAAACATCAACTAACCAATGTGGATGCTGTGAGGCAGCAAGCTAGTAAACCAACCCTACGGTGGAATGTTGTATGCGCTCAAAGCTGCGAGAAATTCACATCATGCATGAAGAAAACCAACCCTGCTCCTACTGCTGGTTCAAGAACAATTATTTTTAACTGTCATCACCACAAATACTATTGTCAATGGCAGTGTCACCTTCAGTATTACTCCCACATTCATACCCACACGCGCGCGCACAAGGACTCACGCACACATACATACGCCCGCACACGCGCGCCCGCATGCGTGCGCGCGCACACACACACACACACATGCATACATATGCACTCTCTCTCCATCTTTCTCTCTCTCTCTCTCTCACAATCACACGCACACACACACACACATTCGCACGCAGAGAGAGAGAGAGGGAGGGAGAGCGGAGACAGAAAGCAGAGACAGAGAGAGAGAGACAAAGACAGAGAGAGACAGAAACAGAGGCAGAGAGAGAGACAGAGCGAGAGAGAGAGAGAGACAGACACACAGAGACAGACAGGCAGACAAGAAACACAGACATACAGACAGACAGACAAGAAACAGAAACAGACAGACAGAGAGAAAGATCCACCCCAGACAGAGACACCCCCCCCCCCTCCCCCCCCCCCCCCAACACAACAGCCCCAACTCACCCCTTTCTGGGAGTCCAGGGAGGTGGAGGATCGGAAGCTGTAGCGGCTTGAACCCCCGGTCTTCCGCCTCCATCCCTTGGGGGCCGTGCCCTTGGCCCCGTGCGGCATGTCCACCTTGATGCGAGACACAACGCCCAGCAGGTTACTCCTCTTGCCCTTCACGTACCCCGCCCGCCCACCCGGCCCACCCCGAACACCACCCCGATCCCAGTTGGACATGGTGGCTGAGGGAGGGGCTGAACGGGTGGATGGTTAGGAGGTTTGGGGTGGTTTTGGTGGTTGGGTGTGAAGGGGGGGGGGGGTGAGGGCGGGTTGATTGAGCGGGTGATGAGTGTGAGGGATGGAGGGTGACTGGACTGTTGGCTGGTGGGGTTGGGTGGGGGGGTCTAGTCAAGCAGGCGAGTCGGATGACGTTGAGCTTGGGTGTGGGGAATCCGTTTTTGTTCCGTAATTCCCCCCGCAACAGAGAGGGGCGTGGGATGATGGTTCCTGTAGTGAACGACGTTAACTCAAAACACTGAAATCCTTCCTTTCTCCAGCCTTCGCATGGTCCAACGATCTGTCACCTATGGAAATAAATATCTGAATATCGTCTGGTCCATCTTCAATCCTTCATCCCTCGCTGTTAGAAAATACGACTGAAAAAAAAAAGATAAACAGCCACCTCTTTCAATTATCCTCGTCACTGAAGGAGACTTCTGTTTCTTCTACAGAAGACTAAGAGCCTTTCTGTGTTTGAAATAAGCGGTATGACAAGCGTTCCTGACACTGTCGCAGAGAGACGCATTTCCAGATGGAGCCCACTGAAGCCCTGTGGTCACGATGAGGTGGACATGTACCGTACAACAAACCAAAAGCGGCGTCGAAAAGTTCCTCTTTTTTCGTTGTTTTTTTCCGCCACACTAAACGGGTATACCGGTATCTATGAACCACATACGACACAAAACACAGACAACACTGACAGGGCTACTTGTCCCACAAAACAAGAAAATGTCTGAAGGAGAATCCAGCCAACGGCGGAGCTTTGGTTCAGCTTTAAACGATGCACACAACGTTCGACGCACAATCCTCTCACGATTTCCCAGTGCAAAGATACAAAACTCACACCGGCAGTATTTGTGGCCGAGACAGGCCAGACACAAACCGCTTCAATCCATTAGCTAGCATTTTACGACTAAAGGCAAAACACTTAAACCGACGACGATCTCTAATTTTCGCCGTCTCCAACCCAATTCAGCATGACGAATGACTTGCGACATTGTAGCACATGAAGGCCGCGCCAACGATAGTTCAAATCATGCCGTGGATGGGGGACTCACATTTCACAGCCCAGGGCAGACTGGCTCCCTCCGATCTTCCTGTCACACTGTAAACTGACATTTCCAGCGTAACCATACCCCGCACGTGCTGCTCTCTCACCAAACCACCCAAACGCTGGTGTCGCTTTCACATCCACGGGGCCGACAAACACGCCGTGGCAAAAATACGACTCGCCGCCTACTTGCCGACTCTCCACACAACACGATCAGACACAAACCCAGGCCCATCCCCTATCACGACGTTCGTGCTGCGAAGCCCGAGATGCAACACGTGAAAAAGAAAGAAAGAGCCAAGTCGATACCAGCGGGAGATTTCGTTTTCTAACTTCTCGCCAACGAACGGGGAACACGGAGTCAACCGTGCCGAGTAAGTGTGAACACGCGACTGCCAACACAGGATGTTTATATCAGACCAGGAAACGGGGCATTGTCACGTTCTCCCGTCAACTTATCTCCGCTATCCCCCACAACTCCAGCCAGCAGCACAAGGATGCACACACAGCATCATCCACTACCTTCCCCCCTCAAGCTTCCAGTTAAGTGTGGGTTTGGATAAAGCGTCAATGACTGGTTTCACCATTCGTAGGCCCGTAACAGAATGCGGCTTCACTGCTGCCAAACTCTTGACTCAGGATTTCTGAACTGTGCAAATTCAAACTTTATGAAAGTGAGTGAGTAACAGCATGATTCACGAACTATGCCAACGAAGACGGAGCAGCCAGGACTTAGGGCTTCACCAAACCACCCCACGTTCAAAGCTCGTGTGGTACTGGACCCTCGCCTCGCACGACTCCAATATCTGGTCATTGGCGCGCGTGCTGCGCACGTACACTGTCGAGAAGGAGGAGAAGTCACAGAAAACTCCAAACTGAAGGACTTTATTGGGAGGGGGGGGGGGGGGGGGGGGGGGCGTGGCCGCGTGAGAGAGTGAAGCGGAAGGGGCGTGGCCAGGAGACCAACCAGAGGAAGCAGAAATCAAAGCAGAAGTTCAGCGACTACAGCACGGAAGAGAAACGTGCCCTGCACTGGCTGTACGTGCTTCACTGAAGGGTCAATTACCCGCTCGATAAGCCATTCTGTTGGACACTGGTGCGAACTCCGGGCATTTGACACAAGACGGATCTCCGGTTGAGGAAGGGGGGTGGGGATTGGGGAGGGGTGTGAAGTAGACGGAAGGGGGAAGAGAGGAGGGAAGGAGAATGTGAGGATGAACGGGAGGCGAGCGGTCGGGGAAGGGTGGACGGGGAGGGGGGTAACGTTTGGGGGCGGGGTGAAGGTGACAAAGATGTGGGTGGGTGGAATGGAGGTGGAAGGGGAGGTTATACAATACAAAAGTGAACCATTCCCCTTGCAATTCTCTCTTCCTCTGTCACCCCCCTCTCTCTTTCTCATCTGTCCGTCTGTCTGTCTGTCTGTCTGTCTGTCTGTCTGTCTGTCTCTCTCTCTCTCTCACACACACACACACACACACACACACACACACACACACACACACACACACACTTGTGCGCATACACGAACGCACGCGCGCGTGCGTGCTCGAACACACGCACACAGACACACACCAGAAAGTAAAACAACAACAACAACAACAAATAGATTAAACATGATCACACATAAACGAAAGAAACGTGGGCTGTAACACGATCTTACCATGCATGAACAAATAATGATCAATCAAGAAAAGAATACACGAAAGGATGACGCCATTTTGATTCAACACAAACTGTCAACAGGCGGTACACGTCACGTAATATCATGTCGTCAAGGAAACATTATACACTTCACCATCTGAAAATAGATTTGCCATGAAAAGGACATAGTCTGCATCTGACGCTGATGGAATCTGAGAAAGACGCTGAAAATATGTTTCTTGTTTCCCCAGAGAAAAAAAGGATGTTCGAACACTAGATTGTTTCCATCCTAATCATGACTACAGTGAGGTGTTCGAGAATCATGCTGGGCATGACTTCAGCTTGAATTTCATGCTCTGTACGGCCGAGTCAACCACAAGAAGCCATCTCAGGGCTGTCGCAACGTCAAAATCGATTCTATGCCTGTGCATGGTTTCTCTCCTTTACACATAAACATGTAAATGCAATTGTTTTTAGTAGTGTTTTTGTAGAAGGATTTTCGTGCCAACATTACGCCAAAACGCCTGCGCGCATTGGGCTAAGATCAAGCACACGTGATGTTCGGTATCTAGGTCAGACTCGGACTTTCTCCAAGCGTGAACACTCGCCAAATTAGGGTTACTGACTTTAATTCGTTGTTCGATTCATTGGGTGACTGCAAACGACACTGGCATTAACACAGGGCCAAAGAGGCATACAGCTTGCCCTGCCTGCTTACCACACACGCTGTGTGAGTAGACTACAAAAATATTACTTCAAAGGTGTAGATGCTGACTCTATGGTCAGCCTGCCCAATAAGACAGACATTTCGCACACATAAACACACATGCGTACACAGACTCGCACGCACGCACGCACGTACACACATACACACATGCGCACACACACACAC
>CM065725.1:15250594-15265594 GCA_033310375.1 Conus canariensis | reverse complement strand
TACTTCTGTAAGTTAGAAAATGACGCTCAAAAAACACACACACTTTTTCTCACCTAAAAGAAGCTTTTATATTTCCCCGCGTTTGTTGGCTTGTCTGGCTATTAGCATCATGATGCAGTTTCAGTGTCAGTCTCCTCAAGGAGGTGTCACTGTGTGGAGATCAGTCCCTGGACGCTACACCACATCTGCTAAGTTTCAAGACCGCACTGCGCAGGATTTACAGCTTATGACAGAATGGATTCAACGCCTTCCTTGGGCTGAACTCTGAAGCGATGTAAGCTAAGTGAATTTTCGTTGTCCCATTTTTTTGTATCTTGCCTGAAGAAGACCTAAGAGGTCGAAACGCGTTGTGTTTTGTCTTGTGACTCGTTTGTCCACGTTTCTCTGGGCGGTTCGCTAACATTTATTAAAGATTTGAATGGATTCACCGCTAATATGAAAAGATTTCAGACAGAGGGTCTAACGGGTCTGCCTGACCTGCGTATTAGCCCAGCACGCTGGTGACGAAGGCACTACAGAAACGGAATGTAACCGAACAAGGTGGAATGAAGGTACGCAGCCCGTGGAAGACTCCAGAACATTCAGGTACGGATCCGTTCAGCATCCTGACGCCAAAACTATTGAAACTTGTCGGAAAGACGGATGTGGCCCGAGGGGACTAACCCACAACAGACCCTAATTGGAGGGCGGATCCTGGACCCTGTCGCCCTCAGCGGAGGTCCGCGCTCTGCCGTGTTCCAGTTTGTCAGTATTCTCCGCTGATCACGTAGTTCTGAAAGGGGTTTGACGTTCTTCTTCTGTTTCCAAAAATTCAACCATCTGACATATGCTAATATATTTAAGGGCATAAAAGATGTTTGATGGGTCTGGAGTGGTGGAATTGTGCCATCATTTCGGTTATTGCATTTAAACTGTCTCCTTACCTCTAACTGTACCAGCTTCCCTGCCCCCCCCCCCCCCCTCTCTCTCTCTCTCTGTCTGTATGTGTGCGTGCGTGCGTGCGCGTGTGTGCGTGCGTGCGTGCGTGTGTGTATGTGTGTGTTTGTGCGTGCGTGCGTGCGTGTGTGCGTGTGTGTGTGTGGGGCTGAGATGAAAGTCAAAACATCTGAAGATGTTATGCATGCCTCTGGTTCATGAGGTTGCTCGCACGTTTCGAAAGCCCCAGTCGGTTCTTTGCCGTCGACTGAACTTATACACAGCATATGTCGCGACTCTGTCTTTGCTCTTTTTCTAACCATCATAAAGTTTCTTTGCTTTTCGTATGCACTGGTACACTGTTGATTTTCTGTCATCAAGAATGTTGTAAGCTCTATTACACAAAACCAAAACCCCTCCATTTTTCCACATAGAATGACAACATCAACATTCTCTCTCGAGAATATTTTACAACGTAATAAAGTAATAACATTCCTTTTTGCTCAGTGCGATCGACAGAAACAGTCAGTGGTTATCCAGTATTCTCCCTAAAAGGTCTAAAACAGACACTCATCCCAAAATCACTGCTATTTTTCCCTAAAGAAAGCCCCCCCCCCCCTCCCACATTTTCGATTCCCCCACTCCTGTTTTCCCCCAAAGACAATTAAAATCATCAGCCGTTTTATCGCAAAGACGATAAAGAATCATCCTCCATTTTCCCTTTAGGACATTAAGATTACCATCCACCCCCCCCCCCCCCCCTCCCCAAGACATTCACAGTCTCTTCCCTCAGTACACACGTTGAAATCATTCTCCATCCCTTCACATCCCCTCCCCTTAAAAACTCTCTCAGCTTCGCTCTGATTCCTCTCCCCTACTTTTTTCCAGTCAACCATCATCTTTTCTTCTCTCCTAAAGACGTTAAAATTCCCGCTCTAGTTTCCATTGAAAGGTTAAAAAAAAAAGTCCTCCACCACCACCATCCCCCGCGGCACTATACCCCTCTTTGGCACTTTCCTTCAACAGATGTCACTAAACCCGTCCTCCTCTCTTTAATGAAAAGAAATAACCTACTCTTAATTGCCTTAGAAAGACGTTCAAAGAACAAATAATGATTTTCCTGAAGTTGACAATAAAATACTATCACCCCCCAATTCCCCTGAAAAGACGTTCGAACACAGTTTCCCTGTTCATGCTATAAACACGTTGAAAGATGAGTCCCACAGTCTCCTTAGAAAAAAAAAAAGTTTAAAGAGTATTCCCGTGTTCTTTTGAACAAGACGTCAAAACCATTTCCTTATTATTCACAGGACGTTCAACGATGACTCCTACAGGGTAGTCAGAGATAGTTCTCTCATTGTCCTTAATCAGACGATAAAAGATTATTTCCCCATTTTGTTAGTGAAAAAAAAACCCATTCAAAGATGACTTCTCATTTTCCTTAAAAAGATACTTAAAGATGATGCCATCATTTTCATGAAGTCGACGCTAAAAGATTATTCTCAAATTCTACTAAAAGGAAAAGGAAAAGACGATCAAATACGATTCCACCATTCTCCTTGGAAAGACGATGAAATATGATTCCAACAAATTCAATTAAAAAATGTTAAACGATGATTTCGCCACATTTCTTAGATACGCGTTAAAAGATTGTGCTTCCATTTTCCTTTTAAAAAAAAGACGTTAAACACACTGTTTTCCTTAAGAAGACGTTAAAAAATAATTCCTCCATTCTAACCAAAAGTTGATTCCCGCATTCTTCATATGAAGACAACTCCGCCTATCCCCCCGTTCACCAGAAAACTTGTTCCACGACGATTCACCCATTCTGCTAAAAAGACGTTGAAAGAAGATTCCTTCACACTTGAAAGGACAACAAAAGATGGTTTTCATAAAAAAAAGAAGGCGTCCAACGATACCCCCCCCCCCCCCACTCCCCCCACCACATTCTGCTTCAAAAGATATCCAAAACATTCCCCCACTTTCCTTAAAAGGAAGTGAAAAGATGACGTCACTGTTCTCGTGAAAAAGTCGTTCAAAGATTATTCTCCTATTCTCCTAAAAAAAAACGTTCAAAGACGATTCCACCAACTCCTTAACAGAAAAAACACACACACACAAATTCAATGATGATTTCCCTTTTCTTCGTAAGAAGACATTCAGTGACCATCTTCCACTCTCATTGAAAAGACGTTGAAAATCCCTTCCTACTCCGCCCCCTTCATTTCCTAAAGAAAAGAAAAAAAAAACAAAAAAAACATTCAAAGATGATCACACCCACCCCCCCCCCCCCCCCCCCCGCTTTCTCTGTAAAAAGACGTTCAAATGTTACCAAAAAACGTGACCCCACCCACATCTTTTTCCTTAAAAAAGACGTTAAAATACGATTCCACCATTCTTCTAATAACAATTTGAAAAACAAAAAAAACAAAATAAACACACACACACACACACACACACACACACACACACACACACCATTCAAAGATGATTCCTCCATCTTCCTCAGAAGACGGTTAACGATGGACCACCCATTTTCCTTAAATCGACAATCAAAAGATGATTTATTTTTCTCTTTCTCCTCGACTGCTGTGCACCAACAAACAGTTAAACAATGATTATAGACGGGGGCGCTGGAAGCTTTTCCTCCCAGTGAAGAGCATCACAGCTCCGTTACCGCACGAAGGGACAGATACCGCCGATGACGTAACAAAGGTCTCTGCCAACCCTCTGTCTTAGAAATAGACAGAAACAAGCCATCTCTCTCTCTCTCTCTCTCTCTCTCTCTTTTCCCCCCCCCCCCACCCCCCAACTGTTTTCTCAGTCTGTTTTTCTCCAACGCCCAATTTCCCTATCTGCATACATACACACACTGACTGACTGATGATAGTTTGCACACACACACACACACACACACACACACACACACACACACACACACACACACACACACACAGATGTACGCTCGCAGGCATGCACGCACGCGCGTACGCACACACATACGGACACTTACAGACCCACAGACAAACACAAACATACACACACACACACAGAGTGTGTGTGTTGTGTGTGTGTGTGTGTGTGTGTGTGTGTGTGTGTGTGTGTGTGTGTGTGAGAGAGAGAGAGAGAGAGAGAGAGAGAGAGAGAGACAGACAACGAGCCTTGTTCGGAAGGGGGTTACAATCTTTCATCAGAAAACTGCGGTAGAGACATTAATTGAAAAGAAAGAAAAGTCGTACAATTAAACACACGTTTCAATGCTACAGCGAACAACAACAACAACAACAACAACAACAACAAAACACACACACACACACACACGCACACACGCACGCACGCACACACACCATACCACCCCACCACGCACGAACGCACGCATGCACGCACGCACGCACGCACACACACACACACACACACACACACACACACACACACACACACACACACACACACACACACCTCAGTTATCCGTTTTCTTCGACCATCAAGCCATGTGCAATACAGAAAACGTGCCAAACGTAAATTCCTATATCGACATAAAGTGTTATCTTGGCAGAACGGTAGTGATATTCTTTTTTTTTCCTTTTCAAAAAATCACTAGCTTCAGCTATGTATTTTGCAAATGACATGGTATTTTGTTCGTTCTTACTGGACAAAATTGCTATGAGATCTTGTCTCTGTGCAGCTAGTTCACCGAAATTTTAGCATCGATCTCGAACATCTGAGTAAGTAGAATAATTACAAAAAAACACAAAATATGCTTCGCTCTCATCGCTGTGTCTCTCTGCACACACGGGCCATGCTTTATTATCCAATACTTCAGACCATTTTTTTTTTTTTTTTGGGGGGGGGGGGGGGGGGGGGGGCGGATGGAATAGCTCAGTTGGTAGAGCGCCGGACTCGTGATCCTGGGGTTGCGGGTTCGAATTTCGGTACAGGGGGATTTTTACCTCGGAGTTAACATTGGTTCTGACTCCATTCCCCATACAGTCCTTCGAATGAGACTATAAACCATGGTTCCGTGTGTGAACGCACGCACATCTTGCACACACACGTAAAATCCCATCACCAACTTTCAGAAGAGAAGGCCAGTTTGGCCGTTGGTATGGATGACACGTTACACATAGCATGCACCTTCCCCGAAGATGGAGTATGGCTGCCTTTATATCTTTTGTGTGCTGAAATTTTGTCATTATTAATGCGTAAAAATAATCAAATTAAAGGATTAACTATAAATGGCAAGGAACATTTATTGTCGCAGTTTGCAGATGACACAACTGTTTATTTAGACGGAAGTGAAATGTCTTTCCGAGAAGCAGTTAGATTACTAGAACAATTCACATTAATGTCGGGTCTAAAGATAAATCACGAAAAGACAAACATAATTTGGATTGGCAGCATGAAAAACTCCTCCATAAGATACATGAAGGATAGGAACTTTTGTTGGGATCCTGGGATTTTTACCGTACTTGGGATCAAATTTTCTACCAATATTGATAGTATTGTAGATCTCAATTTTGACAATAAGCTTCTGCAGATTAAAAGCATTTTAGCTAAATGGAATGAAAGACTTCTAACACCTTTTGGGAAAATTACTGTTATAAAAACTTTGGCAATGTCAAAAATCGTACATTTATTTAGTAATCTTCCCGATCCCAAGGATAATTTTTTTTTTACAGGAACTTGACACATTGTTCTTCAAGTTTTTTGTGGATGGGAAACCAAATCGAGTAAGTAAAAAGTGTGTGTGTCAAAATTATGAAAATGGTGGATTAAGAATGTTGAATGTTTTCGCATTTTTGTCGTCAGTTAAAATATCCTGGTTAAAAAGAATATTCTGTGGCAACCCTAATAATCTTCAGGAATTTGCCTCTTTCTTTGTTCCAGGATTGGACAAACTTAAACTGCTGGGTGGTGAATATGTCAATACATTACTGACCAGAACAAATAATACCTTTTGGAGGGATGTCCTCAAACATTTTAAAAATTATCTTTAAAATGTATATCGAGTAATATTCATGATTTTGTGTCTGATTGTATTCATTATAATATTAATATATTAAAAGATAGGAGGATTGTTTATGTTAAACAATGGGTGGAGGAAGGTATATGGCAAGTGAGAGATTTGATGAATGAAGAAGGAGTTTTCCTCTCATTTGAAAACTTCTGTAGAAAATGTCCCAATGTAAAGACTAATTATTTACTGTTTGCTGGTGTTATCGAGGCAGTAAAGACATATCAAAATAAAGTCCAATGCACATTGACGCCAAGGTATAAATTACAGGATCCAAAAAATTGGACAATGATTTTAAAAGAGAATAAATGTGTATATTCAGTTCTTGTCAACTCGCCCATTCGTCCTGCAGGTCTTAATAAATGGAACACCTACTATGCAAACTTGACTTGGAAAAACATATTTAGAAAATGTCTAATTTCGACCACTGACACACAGTTAAGATGGTTCCAGTATAGATTGTTACTTAGAATTCTTCCGACAGGCAGGTTTCTATTTCTTCGCAAAATTATTGATTCGTCTCTGTGTGCCTTGTGTGATGAGGAAGAAGAAACTATTATACATTTATTTTGGAACTGTCAGGCTGCAAAAATTTTTTGGAACAGTCTGGAGAGACTGCTGAACAGTACTTGTGAAACGTGTGTTAATCTAACTTTTTCTGAAAATCTTATTTTATTTGGGACCAGTGAGGGCGTTATCACTGATGAGGTGTTAGATCTGATACTTTTATTGGCTAAATTCTATATTTACAAATGCAAATGGAAAAGGAGCAAACCACGCATTACTGCTTTCATCGGGCTACTGAAACAAAGATACTCAATAGAGTGCTACTGTAATGCAATGAAAGGGGAAAAAATAAAAATACTTTTTGATCATCAATGGCACCTGTATAAACCTCTGATAGAACTTTAAGACTTTGTTAACAAAGTATGCTTTTTATATACTCTTAAATGCTGCATGAATATCTACAATATGAATGTCTCTGCCATAAAGCCTAACTTACTTCGCTGAGTTTTAATATCAGGCGTACAGTTTGTCAGTTATTTTCTGTTTCCCCTCTCTTGTCCCCACGGTGCAACGCACCATTGACATCTTGACTACCACCCCCCTTAACCCCATCCCTTTACCCCTACAATCTCTCTCTCTCTCTCTCTCTCTGTGCCTGTGTTTACCTGACCGTATATCTTTCTTTCCACCTGTTAGCCTGTTGTATCCCCCCCCCCCCCAACATCCCCTTCCCCCCTCCCCCATCCCACTCACGCCTCCATCCTCACTCACCCTTCCTCTCCCTTCTCTTGCTCGACCATCACCTCCAAATCTCTGTTTACTCTTCTTTCCTTCTTTGCTTTCCTCTTATTTATTTGCCATCACAACAGTAGCAATCTCACAAATTGACGAAGACGCTGATCGTTATTATATTTTCTTTTTGTTAAAAAAAAAACAACAAAACATTTTGGTAATCTCAGTAGTTACATGGTGATGATGTTGATAATGACGATGATGATGATTATAATCATGAAGAAGATGATTATGATGGTTATTATGTTTTGTTGTTGTTATAATTGTCTCATTACCTTGTGTATGTGTTTTGTAGTCCTATTTGTAATTTGTTCTATTGTTTTGAAATAAAATGTGATTGAAAAACAAACAAACAAACAAACAAAAAACAAACAAACAAAAAAACAAGTAGGGTAACTCTTGCTCCTATGATGAAACACACACAGGCCCATAACTCCAAACGAGTGCTGTCTACGACACGCCTAGCAGATGTGACAGCACAGAGCACACAGAACAAACAAGAACCCCCCCCCCCCCCCCCCCCCCAAAAAAAAAAAAAAAAAAAAAAAAGCACGTTCCATGCTTGCCCATATACCCTGTACAGATACATCTACACAACAACAACAACAACTGAAGAAATGAACAAATACAAATTAACATGTATTCAAGACTGGCACAGCTTTTTCAATCTTGAATATATATAGTCCGACAAGTACATGGGCGAGTCTCTGCCTCATTTCATATTTACTTTCATTTCAGTCAAATTGTGGTTACCTGTGTTCGTTTCTGTTCGCCCATGTGCTTGTCTGACTATATTTACGATTGACAAGGCTGTGCCGGTCTGGAATAAACGTGCTCTGTGCTGTCATGTCTGCTAGGCGATTCAGTATCGTGGGCAGCATTCGTTTGGAGTGATGGGCCGGTGTTCGTTTCATCGTGGGAGCATCAGCTGCCCCACTTGTTTGTTATTTTCATGCTCAAATGTTTTGTGAGGCGATTATCCATGTTTTTGTTGTCTAATATCGATCACTAAGTGCTGTGACATAAGGCACTCAATATCAAATAGAGCTAAATGATCGCTAAGTACTGTTGCTTAAAGGACTTTCATAATAACTATAGCTATGTCAAGGCCCGTTTGTGTAGCAGACGCGCTTAACCGAGATAACGTTCTGCATCAACTTTTCAATACCACTATAGCAGACTGTTTATAGAATACGTTGTCTTTCCATGGTTCAGGCGGTTTCGTCTAAATTTACGAACGTGAACAAAACGTCAAACAAAACATGCTCGTCTTGCTTGCCACACTTCTTTTTGCCACAGCCATGGCAAGAGCCATGCAAGGGGAGTAGTCAATGTTAAGCTGTCCTGTGGCAACCCAGCAGAAGAGGCGCTGCATTGCTGCCAATGTCACTTTGCTGATGTTGAGTAGTGTCTGTTCCGAGTCAACATCTCTTTCATGTTCATGCTTCTTATGACAGCTGTCTGCGAGTGTCCGTTTTCAACACCTTCATCGTCTTTTGATGTTTAATATCTTATCGGACAATCCTCTGCACGCGCCGCGCGCGCGCGCACACACACACACACACACACACACACGCACCACACCACACACACACTCACTCACTCATATACTAACGTGCACACACAAAACACACACACACACACACACACACACACACACACACACACAACACGCTGATTTGGATTGCAGCATGACCAATCTCGAATATGACGTTCACTATCTCGTTACTTTCTGGGTTTTTTTTTTTTTTTTTTTTTGTGGGGGGGGGGGGGGGGTTGTTGTTGTTGCTTTTGGTTTTTGTTATCCTCGCTCGTAATCATTTCTTTCAGCGTGAAGGAGTGATAAGACCGGAAGAGGAGGAAAGACAGGCGCCGGGAGGGGGTGGCCTCGCTTACGTGCAGTCCTTTACACATTTTGACAGCGCTTGAACACACACACACACACACACACACACACACACACACACACACACACACACACACACACACACACTCACACACACTCACACACACACTCACACACACTCACACACACACTCACACACACTCACACTCACACACCACACACTCACACACACACTCACACAGACACACACACACACAGACACACAGACACACACACACACACCAAAACAAACAACAAAACACCGTAGCGTTTTACGTAACCGATATTTAAAATTTTTTTTAAATATATATTTTTAAAAACAACTTTCTTTTCTCGACTTTTTTTTTGTCTGTCCACTACCCTACCCTCTTCACCTCCCCCCCCCCCCCCCCCTCCGCCCTCCACGGAACAGAGACTTTTGCCATCTCCAAGCAGAACTAATAATACATCAGGGCTTCCATGCCTGACCGTGTATGAATGGACACAGTATCTGTATACTTTTTGCCATCTCCAAGCAGAACTAATAATACATCAGGGCTTCCATGCCTGACCGTGTATGAATAGACACAGTATCTGTATACTTTGCCAGTCAGCCAGGGCCAGTGTGTGTCCGGATTCTTGTTGCCATAGTGTTTAGGGGTTTTTCCCTTCTAAGCGCATACATACGTCTAGGTTTTGCTGTTATTGTTTAAAAATGCCTGGATTAAAAAATCTTTCTCTCTCTCTCTCTCTCTCTCTCTCTCTCTCTCTCTCTCTCTCTCTGTCTTTCTGTGTCTCTCTGTCTCTCTCTCTTTCTCTCTGTCTGTATTTCTGTGTGTGTGTGTGTGTGTGTGTGTGTGTGTGTGTGTGTGTGTGTGTGTGTGTGTGTCTGTGTGTGTGTCTGCGTGTGTGTGTGTGTGTCTGTCTGTCTGTCTGTCTCTCTCATGCCCATACAAACCGACATGTTCAAATTCCATGACAGTTCAGGACCATTTAAAAAAAAGAAGAAATATCCATGACTATAAACTAGCTATTTTCATATGAAATGTATCATTACTAAGAATAAAAGGAAAAGATGCTCCCAGGATTCACCGAAAGGGGGAGAGAATGATGAATCCATCGGTGCTCAACCAATCATGACTGCAAATCCCAAACGGACTATGAACATGGACCAAATGGAATATCCATGTGTCTGTGGAAAGCGTTTCGCTACCACCCGTGGCATGAAGATCCACAGAACAAAGATGGGATGTGTGAAGACTCATCTGAATGAGCAGCAGCGCACTGCATCAGCAGATAAGACGTCGGAAGACCAAGGCCAGGATTTAAACCACAGTGCCAAGGACATCCACGCTGTTGGTTCGGATGAGGAATTTGCACAGGCCCTCGATGCTAGGCGCCTGAAACTCAACCTGCCACGAGCAAACGAAACTGAAGATTGGGAGAAACTGGATGCAAAAATCGTCCAAAGACTCGATGCACTGATAGGGAAAAGCACCCTGGAACACAAACTAGCCACATATGGGGACATTGTGTATGCCACATGTAGAGACGCCTATGGAGCAAAACTACCCAAAGAGAAAACACCTCCAAAAAAATCCAGACGCCAAGAAAAGATGGACAAGATCAGGGTCCAAAAGAAAAACCTCAAGATGCAAATGAAGACCGCATTGCCAGCTGAAAAACAAGGCTTGGAAAAACTGTGGAAAGACCTGAAAGAAAAACACAGCGCCCTCAGCAAAGCGGAATCTGCGAGGAAGAGGAAGAGCAAAAAGAAGAAGACACAAGAGCGCTTCTTCAGAGACCCCTTCCAGTTTGCCAGAACACTGTTTGAGCAGCCAAAATCTGGGACCCTAAGTGTGGACAAAGGAGTTCTTGAGCAGCATCTGAGGAAAACATACTCTGACCCACAGAGCAAAGCACCACTCGACATTCAAGGTCTGGTGTGGCCAACCAACCCTGAGGAACAGTTCAATGGCAAGCCTCCAACGTTGGCGGAAATCAAGAAGGTGGTCGACAAAGCCAGAGCCAAATCATCACCAGGGCCAAACGGAATACCTTACCAGCTTTACAAGAAATGTCCCAAGGTGCTGGAGTGGCTCCACAGGCTGCTGCGATCGGCTTGGAGAAACCAGAAGATCAGCGGCCAGTGGATGACGGCAGATGGTGTGTACATCCCCAAAGAGCAAAACTCAAGTGACATCAGCCAGTTCAGGCCAATATCACTACTGAACGTCGAAGGGAAAATCTTCTTCTCTGTCATGGCAGCAAGGCTGACCAAGTACCTGATGGAAAACAAGTACTTGGATGTGTCAGTCCAGAAAGGTGGCATCCCAGGCGTGGCTGGCTGTGTAGAACACGCCACAATGATCTGGGACGCAATCCAAAAAGCAAAAACAGAAAAGAGAGACCTGGACGTTGTGTGGCTTGATCTGGCAAACGCATATGGATCTGTGCCCATGAGATGATACAGTTGGCTCTTGAGATGTACCATGTGCCAAAGAACATCCGCGACATGCTCAAGAAGTACTTCAATGGCTTCTCAATGCGGTTCTCTACCAAGGAGTACACAACAGACTGGATCAACTTGGAAGTGGGTATTGCAATGGGCTGTGCAATTTCCCCAATACTGTTCGTGCTGGCAATGGAACTCATCTTGAAAGCAGCAACAAACAACGCGAGACAAACAGACCTTGGCGATGGATACAAGATGCCTCCTCTCAAGGCCTTCATGGATGACACTACAGTGATTTCATCCAGAGAAGACGAGACACGTCATGTGCTGGAGGCTGGACGACATAGTTGCCTCATCCAGAATGAAGTTCAAGCCAAAGAAATCACGGAGTCTCTCACTGAGGAAAGGAAAAGTGGCCGGATCTGTGGTCTTCAGTGTTGCCAACCAGGCCATTCCAACAGTCACAGAAGAACCAGTCAAGAGCCTTGGAAGATGGTATGATGATACGCTGAAAGACACACAAAGAGCAAAAGAAACCAAGCAGATGGCGGAGGAAGGCTTGGAGACCATTGACCAGTGTGGGCTCCCTGGCAAATACAAGGTCTGGTGTCTGCAGTTCATGCTGATACCAAAGCTCCTATGGCCTCTGATGATATACGACATCTGCACCAGCATAGTGGAGGCAATGGAAGCCAAAATCAACAAGTTCACAAGGAAATGGCTTGGTGTCCCACCCTGTCTGACTGACATAGCGCTGTACTGTCGCCAAGCAAAGCTGAAACTACCACTGAAATCCATCCTGGAGGGATACAAAGCAGGGAAGATCAGACTTCAAAGCATGCTGGAGGACTCAGGAGACAAGGTGGTAGAAGCAATCAAGCCCCAGCTGAAGACAGGCAGAAAATGGAAAGTTCAAGAGGCGATGGATTCTGCAAAAGAAAGTCTCAAGATCAGAGAAATAACAGGACACACACAGACCAACAGACAAGGACTGGGGGTGACCAAAACTGAATGGTGGTCAAAGGCCAAAGGAAAAGCCAAAAGAGACATGATGATTCAGGAGATGAGAAAAGAAGAAGACCAAAAAAGACTTCAAAAAGCAGTCCAGCAGAGCCAGCAAGGGCAATGGACAACGTGGGAGAATGCACTCCAAAGAAGTCTCACTTGGAATGACATTTGGCACATGGCCCCTCTCAGGATCAGCTTCATTCTCAGATCTGCATATGACCTTCTGCCCTCAAATGCAAACCTGGTGAAGTGGGGGAAAACAGACGATCCTGCATGCCCCCTCTGCCATGAAAAACAAACAGTGGAGCATGTCCTAAGCTCATGTAAAGTAGCCCTGGCTCAAGGAAGGTACACATGGAGGCACAACCAAGTGCTCAAAGAGATTGTACAAGTAGTCTGGGCTAGTACCAACACCACAAAAGGGAAACTCAGGACTCCAAAAGCACCCGCAACATTCTTCACGGCAGGAGGCAGCAAATCATGGCCAAGAACAACAGTGCCACTCGAAACATGCAGGCAGAGTCTGCTGGACGGGGCAGATGACTGGGAGTGCACTGCAGACCTCCCAGAATGGAAGAGTCACCCAGAGATCATCAGCAAGAGTGGCATGAGACCAGACATAGTAGTCCACTCTAAGTCAACCAAGCAGCTGATCATGATCGAGCTCACGGTGCCATATGAGAACAGAATGGAGGCAGCTCAAATCTACAAGACTGAAAAGTATGCTGATCTGGCAAACAGCCTGAGGAGAGAAGGCTATCAGGTCAAAGTCCTCACTGCAGAAATTGGAGCTAGGGGATTTGTAGGAACGTCTGCATACAGCCTCATGAAACAGCTCTCAGTTGCAGGGAAGGAAAAAACCAGAGCCCTGAAAGCAATGGCAGAAGCGGCAGAGAGGTGTTCAAGCTGGATCTGGTCAAGGAGGAACAAAAGTGAACTTCATAAGGCTTAATTTCCCTACAAATATCAGGTGTCCCTGTGGCTCAGTGGTTAAAGCGCGAGTCATTAAGTGGAAAATGAGCATGTCCAGAGGGTCATGGGTTCGAATCCCAGCCATGGCTCGTCCCAAGATGGGAAAAAAAGGGGCAGCAGAGGGACATCCGGAGTCATGAACCGGGTGTGGCCCAACCCCCCTAGAGTGTCAGGAGATAAGGGCCGAAACACTTGCTTGAAGGGGGCTTCTCTTCTGAGGACTCTCTGCTGCCACGCTCTCCACGAGTTTCTTTCTACTTACTGTGGTGAAAACGATTGTTTTAGACAGACACTTGTAACAGACTGGATGTTCACTCGATTTTCCCACACCGACACACATGTACTCACACCACGCACCTGGGCCTCTTACAGGATTCATTTCTATTTGACATGACTTTACATGATTTGAAGGGTCATTCCAGTACTTTCCAGTCCTGATTAATACTCCTTTTCACTTACTAACTTACTTAGGCCCACAGCTCAAGGGTGAGCATAGGCCATCGACAACACTCCGCCATCGCACTCGGTTCTGGGCTGCTCGCTGAATGCCTGTCCAGTTGGTCCCCTGCCTCTTTATCTCTGCCTCGGTGTCTCGCCTCCAGCTGCTGCGAGGTCGGCCTCTCTTCCTCTTCCCTGCGGATTCCATGTCAGGGCTTGGCGTGTGGTGCTGGACGCTAGCTTCCTGAGAGTGTGTCCAATCCAGCCCCACGCAGAATCTGCTTGGCAACTGGTTCCTGTCCTGCTTGCTTCTATAGATCATTGTTGATCTTCTCTGGCCATCTGATTTTGAAGATGCGCCTCAGACAGGTGTTGATAAAGGTCTGTATTTTTTGCTGTATTGCCTTGGTCATTTTCCAAGTCTCGGAGCCGTAGAGCAGAACCGGCTTCACGTTGGATTGAAGATACGCAATTTTGTTGTCCTCTTGATCTCTCCTGAGGCCCAGATGTTCTTTAGCATGACGAATGCTGCTCGCGCCTTACCCATCCTGGTTATGATGTCTCGGTCGGTGCCCCCTGCTTGTCAACTACACTTCCCAAGTAGACGAAGGAATCTACTTCCCTGATGGGCTCGCCTCCGACTGTGACTGGGCTGCTGTTTGTGGTGTTGATCTTCATCAGCTCGGTTTTCTTCTTCTTGTTTATCTTGAGCCCTGTTCCTGCTGATACTGTCTCAAGCGGGTGGTCTTGCCCTGCATCTGTGTGTGACTGTGGGAGAGGAGTGCCAGGTCGTCAGCAAAGTCAAAGTCATCTAGCCGCGTCCAGAGTATCCATTGTATCTTATTGTTCGTGCCTGTTGTGGTGGTCTTTATGATCCAGTCGATGACCAGGAGGAAGAGGAAAGGTGACAACAGACATCCCTGGCGCACTCCTGTCTTCACTCAAAACCGTCTGACAACTGGCCTGCATGAGTCACCCTGCAGTTCATATCCTGATATGTGCACCGGATGAGAGAGATGATCTTCTCTGGTACTC
>CM065725.1:15233094-15235594 GCA_033310375.1 Conus canariensis | reverse complement strand
AATAAAAACAGTAGCCTTGATATAATCTTTACACAGCTGAGTTAGCAAATATTTGAAGCTTGCAGGACTGTTTTTGATTTAAATATGTACTGCTTCAGTGTACATACATTCTTCCGCCAAACCCCATACTTTGACGACAAATGTCATGATGTGTTCAACAAGTGATTCAGTTTCTAAAGTAAGCTTGGATCTTTTGCTCTCTGTTCTTCAGAGATTCTGATATCTATTACACCTATGCTCCCGTCCTCTGCAAGCCTCGGACAAAGCAAAACTGATACTGGTTTTGTCGTGCAAAGCATCCTCAGAATTGTATGATTTTGCTTCTTTAACTTTTTCATTCCATGAAATCCACCTTTCTCAACTGGATAAGAGTCCTTCCGTCATAAAACCAGTATTTCTTTGCTTTTTTGTCAATAAAGGTTAGAAGGCAGACACAATCCATCAATTTCCACGGTTAGGCCACTGAGTTGGTTTCGAATCCCAGTAATTGAAAACATAAATAACATTGTCATCAAGTAACAGAATTAGGAAAAAGCAGAACACCATGCTTTCCTTCTGCAAAAAAAAAAAAAAAAAAAACAATTGAGGGCTTAGAAGAATCCTTGTTTCCCTCCTTTTGGACGATCAACAATAAGCACACACACACACACACACACACACACACACACACACACACACACACACACACACACACACACACACATAATCGCACGCATAAGCAAATGCGTTAGCTTCAGGCAAGATGCATAATGAAATTAACCTTTAATCTCATTTACTATCTAAAGCGTCCGTGGCATTTTTCCATTTACAGAATCGAAAGCATTCCTGAAGTCAGGAAAGGTAAATGTAGAAACTGACAGTAGCAAGTAATGTCCAAATGTGATCTGTTACACTATGTCCTGCCCTGAAACCCGCTCGCTCTACTATTCGTTTTTAACTCAAAGAGCGAAGAAACTCCGTGGTGCACTCCATGTCATGTACCACTCACAATGAAACAATCTTTTGGAGCGTTGGGACTTGCATGATGTGAGGCATATACATTTTACAGCAGACTCCATGGAACCCTTGTTCAGAGAAGTTCTGACGGAGACTACCATTTTTCATCTGATCTGAGATTTTACAGTAGTAAGATTTTAAACAAAATTTCGGGTGTGTTTTTAGAATATGCATTTTAAAGGGTTTGTGAATGAATGATTTCAACGCGGTGACAGCCCTAATACGATCCTTTGCGGTCGGCTGGGCTATGAGCAACATTACCTTACCTTATTCTTTTTCTGTCTTTAATTGAATGTACAAATGTATCCCTCGCTTACATCAGTTTATCATGTAATGATATTTTCACGGATTTTGACAACTCCAGCCCAAAATAACATGTCTTCCTAAACCAAACAATTGTAGCATACGCATGTTTTAACATTTCGACAACAATTAACCAGGACCTGCAATTTTCACTGTTTTCAGGTTATTAGCACTAGAAGGAACATCTTTCTCTTCTGGAGAGAGAGAGGAGAGAGAGAGAGAGAGAGAGAGAGAGAGAGAGAGAGAGAGAGAGAGAGAGAAAGAAAGAGTGGAGAGGGAGGGAGGGAGAGAGAGAGAGAGAGAGAGAGAGAGAGAGAGAGAGAGAGAGATGAAAGAGAGAGAGAGAGAGTGAGAGACAGTGAGTTTATTACCTCCAGTTAAAGCAAAGCCATAAAGGCTGGAGAGGGGTGGGGGGAAGTTACAAAAATTTCATACGTCGCGTCGATTTTTTTTCCCCAAGCAACAAAGCAGTGAAATGATCTTATGATGTAAAAAGTATTACTATGCACATATTACATTCATATATCATACGACGTCAACTTACATACACACTGAGCCATACCAAAAGACTGTCCGCTTCCCTGTCGATGTTTAAATCCTACCCTGAAAGTCAGTTCATTTCTCCTTCTTCACCCCACCCTCGCCACGGATCCACCAACTTCTCCTCCTCCTACCATCTCCATTTTTATCTCTCATATTCTCATGCATGCCAACAGCAAACCCATAGGCATTCTCGAGCGTACGTGCAAAGGATCCATATACAATCAATAGCACAGAAATAAATAAATGAATGATTGAATAAATAGGTAAGTAAATAACACCAACTGTCGCACGAATACGTTGACACACACAAAGACACACACACGCACGCACGCGCGCGCGCACACACGCACGCACGCACACACACCACACACACACACACACACACACACACACACACACACACGCACACACACACACACACACACACACAAGCCATTTTCTTTTTGTCATGTCGATGCATGAATACGTAGAGTACCCCGCGGTTAAAGAGTTGCAGCGATTGGTTCTGGAGCGGACGGTAGTGAGATCCAGAAGCACGTGGGGCTGCATTTTGACGGAACGAAACCCTGTCCGTCCATTCCATCCATCCATCCATCCATCCATCCATCCATCCATCCATCCAGACAGACACACACACACACACACACACACACACACA
>CM065725.1:15203094-15225594 GCA_033310375.1 Conus canariensis | reverse complement strand
AAGTGTGTAAAAACAATTCAACGTTTCTTTTTCATAATCTTCCCAGTCACAAAGGGGATACCATTAGAACAGTACTCCAACACGTACGATAAAATACATCAAGTTTTCTTTTTTTTAATCAGTGCCACTTATCCCCTGGGCCAATACGTTAGACACAATCCAGCACTGCTTTTTCAATCGCGCCAGTCGTAAAGTGGACCGTACTGCAATATTTAAATCATCAGCACAGGTATTTATAACCTTGCCACTCACAAAGAAGACCCCATTACAATATATCAAGACACAATCCAACATGTTTTTATAGCCCTGGCACTCACAAACGGAATTCTTCCAATTCGTAAGACACAACCCAACGAGGTCATCATAGCGCAGCCACTCGTAAAGGCCATTATCATCGTTTCAGTTTCAGTATTTGATGCACAACCCGACAATCATTATTAACCTTGTCATCCACAAACAGGGCTTTATTCAAATACACAAGACACAATCCTACATTTCTTTCTTTCTTTTTCTTCTTCAATAATTGTGCCAGCAGCACAAGGGACTGTATGAGACACACTCCAACAAGTCGTATATAACCCTGACACAAAGGAACTCCATATAAATACACCAGACACGATCGAACAGATTAATCATAACGCTGCAACTAACAAAGTTGCACTCTTCAAAGACGTAAGACCCATTCCAACAAGATATTTCCTACCTGGCTGTACTAAATATGGGACTTTATTCCAATACATATAACACAACCCGACATGTTTCGTAACGCTGCCACTCTCTAAGGGGGACTGACTTTGCTGCAAAACACATGTTTCAATCGAACCTTTTAAATTCTGTAAATCACAAAGAGTACCCATACTGCAATACCTAAGCGACAAATGAACTGTTTTTAAAACCAGTTATAACACTCAGATGGTCGCCTAACGATACAACGCGTGCACAGACGATTTGAAGCGATCGAACCCAAATTACAGTCAGATAGATAGATGGACGGATAGATATGCAGTTATTAAATACCCATGTGGAAATATCTTCGTCAAAATGCAACTGAGTATGATTGTGAAGGTGTGTGACCTTAAATACCCATGTGGAAATATCTTCGTCAAAATGCAACTGAGTATGATGTGAAGTGTGTGACCTTAAATCCTGTGGAAATATTGTCAATGCATGATGATTTTGAAGTGTGTGACTTAATACCCATGTGGAAATATCTTCGTCAAAATGCAACTGAGTATGATTGTGAAGGTGTGTGACCTTAAATACCCATGTGGAAATATCTTCGTCAAAATGCAACTGAGTATGATTGTGAAGGTGTGTGACCTTAAATACCCATGTGGAAATACCTTCGTCAAAATGCAACTGAGTATGATTGTGAAGGTGTGTGACCTTAAATACCCATGTGGAAATATCTTCGTCAAAATGCAACTGAGTATGATTGTGAAGGTGTGTGACCTTAAATACCCATGTGGAAATACCTTCGTCAAAATGCAACTGAGTATGATTGTGAAGGTGTGTGACCTTAAATACCCATGTGGAAATATCTTCGTCAAAATGCAACTGAGTATGATTGTGAAGGTGTGTGACCTTAAATACCCATGTGGAAATATCTTCGTCAAAATGCAACTGAGTATGATTGTGAAGGTGTGTGACCTTAAATACCCATGTGGAAATACCTTCGTCAAAATGCAACTGAGTATGATTGTGAAGGTGTGTGACCTTAAATACCCATGTGGAAATATCTTCGTCAAAATGCAGCTGAGTATGATTGTGAAGGTGTGTGACCTTAAATACCCATGTGGAAATATCTTCGTCAAAATGCAGCTGAGTATGATTATGAAGGTGTGTGACCTTAAATACCCATGTGGAAATATCTTCGTCAAAATGCAACTGAGTATGATTGTGAAGGTGTGTGACCTTTTTATTGGGTTTTCTTGTTGAATCAAGCTACCTATTTGCTAAGGGGAAAGAGGGGTGGCTACGGTTGAATCAAGTTACCTATTTCCTAAGGGGAAGGAGGGGTGGGTACGGTTGAATCAAGTTACCTATTTCCTAAGGGGAAAGAGGGGTGGCTACGGTTGCTGTTCTCTCTAACGTACATGTTATTTATCTCTTTTAACCATCAATGTCTTTTAACCATCATGATCTAGAACAGGATACTGCCGACAGTTAATGGGAGTTCAACAGATAACGGAGCACCACCGAAGTAATTTCATGAACAGCGCAGGGACACTTTTGCTAGGTGGCGTTGTGGCAAACTAACATTTAGCTTCATATGGTTTGATGGCTCTGGTCAGCAACAGGATCTCTCTCTCTCTTCTCTCTCTCTCTCTCTCTCTCTCTCTCTCTCTCTCTCTCTCTCTCTCTCCCCTCTCTCTCTCTCTTCTCTCTCTCTCTCTCTCGTGTGTGTGTGTGTGTGTGTGTGTGTGTGTGTGTGTGTGTGTGTGTGTGTGTGTGTGTGTGTGTGTGCGTGCGTGTGCGTGCATTCAATTAAAAAATCGTAATGAACGGAGTGGGAGCAAGGTCAGTAACAGAGAGAGGAGAGAGAGAGAGAGAGAGAGAGAGAGAAGAGAGAGAGAGAGAGAGAGGAGAGAGAGAGAGAGAGGCAAATGGAATTTCACGTAGGTCCCTCAAACAAAATTGTAATAATGAAAAAAAAAGTCATGTCAGAATGCCTATTTAAAAAACCACAAGAAGGTACTGACTGTAAGATCATATTAAATAATCACAATAAAATAACAAAAAAGTTTTAAGAATGATGTTGCTTCGTGGCAAACAATCCATCCTCTGGTTTGTTAGACGTCAGATGAAATCAAGAGATTCGAAAACACTTCCACGCCATATCAGCTGAAAAAAAGACTAGGGAGAGACAACAAGGCTTCATCAACCTAATGTGCTGTTTTGTCATCTCACTTGTAACCAAAGGTGTCTATTTTCCTAACAACAAAGGTACTGCAGTCACTGCCTATATAGCCCCGAAGAAATGTGTCGTTCTCAAAACTGGTCCTCAGTGTATGCTCAATAATTTCCCTCAATGAAAGAAAGACAGACAGAAAAAAGAAAGAAAGAAAGGGGGGGGGGGGGGGGGGAAGAAAAAAAGAAAGAAAGAGGAAGGAAAAAGTGTGTACGTGTACATTTATTTCTACGGAGCACTTTAAAATCATTACTGTATATTTCTTGCCATGAAGCCGAATCAAGCTTTTAGAGACTCGGCAACAAAATACTGGCCTGTACACCCACACTGCTTTCCTTTTCATACGACGCCGAAGAGTTCCGATATGTCTTGATGTCATCTTAACAAAAGCCGGATGAGTATGGAACAAAGCATTGCAGGGTTTTTTTTTTCACACTCACGATCCTTCTTACATATAATTATTTTGTTAGTTACCGTGACAATGTATTGATTTCACATGTGCCATGCGTATTTGAATGGAGAGCGGCAGGTAACAAAAGTTTGTACATTCAAGAAAGGCTTCAGGTCCTTCACCGAGACTGCATACTGGTTGACGTCAGTAAAAGACAGACCACACGGGAGAACGGAATACCCTGCACATTGATCGCCATCACGTGGAACTATCACCTCCGTTCGGCTGTCTCCTGCATGTCATACGTGAATCGACCTTTCGAGAGACGTGAAGTGTTGATAAACAATACTTCGGTCATGATTTCGATCTATTACCTCCGCGGAGGTCATGCCTTCATCTGCGTCTGTTGACTGACTTGTCGTTCAGCAATATCAAGCAAAAAACTGAGCAATCGTTCTCAAAGAAACTCGGTGGAAACAACAACAACAACTTAAAACGGAATGTGTCCCCAAGGACGAACCCGTTAGTTTTCAGTGCTGATCCGGATTCAAGGACGGATCCAGGTATTTATTTTCACGTTCTCATACATACGAAATAGGGGTATTTTTGTAAATTCCTCAAAGATTAATGGATGGATCGCGATAACACACACACACACACACACACACACACACACACACACACACACACACACACACACACACACAACAACACACACACACACACACACACACACACACACACACACACACACACGCATTAGAATGTACGCTTTCCCTTCGTCAGGTAGAAAAATTACAGCCTAGTTATTCTGCCACTTGGAGCCATAGACGTTTGTGCTTCGGACACAAGCCCAGCCCTGTTGGTTTTTGCCCAGTCGATCGCTGAGTCCACTTCAGGGCTGCTGGCGTTTTAAAACCGGAACCTGACAGAAACAATGCCTATACTGAAATCCTGCACCCAAGTCTTGAAACGTATAGTAGTCAGTTCTAGATATACCTTTCTGCCAGTGGAACTAATCGCTGGTACTGACTGAAAGAATTACTTCCCATGTGATTAAAATCAGGACAAACAACGGTATGAAACTCCGATGTTTATATTACTATCACATGTTAATATTTCTTGGGGAAAAGAAGTCTTTCACAGATAGCCATTCAGTTGTAACAGCGATTTCAGTGTTCATTTCCGTGGGAAAATATGCTATTACGTCATTAATAGTATGAACAGTCAGCCATTTGATTCGACTGTAGATAAAAATTCAATGGATTTGTGTTTGCGCCACGTTCCGTCTTTCACCTAAGCTTCGTTCAAGTTGGTTCGGTAATTTTCCGCAATAAACTCTTGTTAAAAAAATCTTGACGAACGATCATTGATCCGCGTTTTGATCCCAGCTGAATGAGTTCGTCCTCGGGGTCGTGTGTATTCCATCTTTCAGCCAGTCTGAATGAAAATGAACTTTCCGCGTAATGCTGCCGACAGACCAACCAGCCAAGCAACAGACACAGGTGGAAACATGCTGTCCTTAGTTGACGTAACATTTGATTTCCTTAAAAAGAACCACATCGGCAGGAACCTCTTGGAACAAGGTTTCCGTGGAATCAACAGAAAATGCTTGTGCCTTACGTCGTGTTCATCCCAAACACTCATACAGAGGATGTTTCAATCCCGAGTGGTTGACTACCTCCACCTAGGCGATTAAAGATTATTCGTGATAACCTCTCGATATGATTGTACGCGGCGCGAAATTCTTTCACGAAAAAAAATAGAGGGGAGAAATTCCATTCGCATCTGTTTTGCCGCGATATTTGCGGTTTTTTTCCGATTTTTTTTGGTGCAGTCAAGGGAAGCGATTTTAGCTAAAAATGATGAAATTATAACGCATTGTTTTAGATACTGCGGAGAAAAACGAATGTGCGGCAAATCCTACAAGAAAGAACTGATGCTGGGTAACCGAACTAACCCTCAGATGGAAAGACAAGCCTTTAACAGCCTGGTGACACAGCTTCTTCTAGATGAGAGATATTTCAACAATTCGTGCGCTTTAGCAGTCCCCCCCCCCCCCCCCCCCCCCCCAAGCGTTGTACATGGTGAAAGGGGGACTATCATTGGGCCTCGCCCATATCTGGGAGACAAACGGCAGCAAACAGTTTCGTTCCTTGAAGCTACAACGACAAGAAGTTACCCCTCGAAACTTTGTCGCGATATCCTTCTCTATGGATTTACGAAAACACTGACCGCGAAAGGAAAAAAAAAAAAAAAAAAAAAAAAAACATTTGCACGAATTTCGCCTCGATCTTCCCGTCTATGGAATAGTAACCAAAGGGACTGTATTGACATCTGGGAGAAAGATAAAATGTGGGTCAAGGGAGAGAAAAAAACAACAACAGTTTTTACTATTGGTACAGATCCACGACGTAGGTTCGGATCCGTTCGCAAGATTACACAAAAACCAGCACACCTGTTTTAATCAGACCAGGTGGAAAGATGACATAAAGACAAAAAAAAAAAAAAAAGGAAGAAAAAAAAAATTAAATTTTAGAGCAGATCCGCTACGAGGAATCCAGGAACCGTCTGAAGATGGCAGATGTCTGCGCTTCTCCAGTGCCTTCTATTACCATTCTGGACACAGTATAGACTGGCTTCTTTGGCGCTCAGTAAGTTGGGCACCTGGACACGTCTCAATGAGCAGGTAAAAGAAAGTGACAAGACATAGGTGCGTAGTAGTAGTAGTAGTAGTAGTGTAGTAGTAGTAGTAGTAGTAGTAGTAGTAGTGATATATGTGTGTGTGTGTGTGTTTGCGCGCGCGCGTGCGCGCTCGTATGCATGTGTGCGTGCGTGTGCGTGTAACCCCACGCCTGCGTCACTGCATGTTTGTATGTGTTCATGTGAGTGAAGATTGGAGGAGAGAGAGAGAAAGGGGGAGAGGGGGGGAGAGAGAGAGAGAGAGAGAGAGAGAGAGAGAGAGAGAGAGAGAGAGAGAGAGAGAGATGGGGGCGGAGTGAGGACAGGTAAGGAGGAAGGTGGAGGTGAGTGAGTTGGGGGATGGAGGGGGTGGGTGGTGGGAAGTGGTTGTGGAGCGACACAATGTGTGATCAAGAACGCTGCAGTTGCATCGATGCATTTGAAGTCGTCAGTAGGCATAAGTAGTCATCATGGTCTGTGCCTATCGCACGCGTTGAAGGGTTCTTTGATGGTGGTGGTGCTGATGACGTCACTGATACTGATAACAATAAACGGAATAAAAAAGTAAGGTAAGGCAATGTTGCTTATAGCCCAGCCGACCGCAAAGGGCCATATCAGGGCTGTCACCGCATCAAAGTCAAATCACAATTTTTTTTTTTAAAGTCATTCACACAACCTTTTTAAAATTTACCTTCTAAAAAAATACATTCTAAAATTTTGTTAAAAATCTTTCTTCCGTAAAATCTCAGATCAGATGAAAAATCTTAATTTTTTCAGAAATTCAAAGATGACATCAGGGTCGAGATCTCTGAGCAAGGTTTTCATGGAGTCTGCTGAACGGATGAATAAAAAAAAAATACAAGAGACTAGTTGTCATACAAAGAAAAAACGTACGGAAAAAAAAAATGCCTGCAACAAGACCTCATGATATTTACGATCGTTACGGAAAATGCTTGTTTCACCTCAGTAAACTTTTGTTTGTCACGAAATGTGATGATTCAGTGATGCATTCATACATGTGTGCATTGCACATGTAATCGTGACAGCCATGACAAGCACGATTGATTTATACATCTGTGTTGTTTTCTACACGTACAAAACTATGACTCATGGTAATGTACGGTTGTTAAGTGATACAACCAGGTGCACACGGGAGAACTACAGATTTGCGTTTCCTTCTCAGAAAGGGGCCAGTTTCGCCACATCGGGAGAGCTAAGTGTTCGCGTTACTTTCTTCAAACTGTCAAGTTCACAGAGGAGAGGGGGATCGGGAGGGGGGGGGGGGGGGGGTGAGGAGGTATGGGCGTGCGTTTCTTTCTTGCGGCAGTGCAGTTCCCATGAAGGGTGACATAGGGGTGTGCATCCCTTTCTTTTAAGCAGTTTTCCCATATGGGTGTGTATCCCTTTCTTTAAACAGTCCTCCCACAGGGGCAGAGCTATGGGTGTGGGTCCCGTTCTTTAAACAGTCCTCCCACAGGGGCAGAGCTATGTGTGTGTCCCTTTCTTTAAACTGTACTCCCACAGGGGTAGAGCTATGTGTGTGTGTCCCTTTCTTTAAACAGTCCTCCCACTGGGGCAGAGCTATGGGTGTGTGTGTCCCTTTCTTTAAACAGTCCTCCCACAGGGGTAGAGCTATGTGTGTGTCCCTTTCTTTAAACAGTCCTCCCACAGGGGCAGAGCTATGGGTGTGTGTCCCTTTCTTTAAACTGTCCTCCCACAGGGGCAGAGCTATGGGTGTGTGTGTCCCTTTCTTTAAACAGTCCTCCCACAGGGGCAGAGCTATGGGTGTGTGTGTCCCTTTCTTTAAACAGTCCTCCCACAGGGACAGAGCTATGTGTGTGTGTCCCTTTCTTTAAACAGTCCTCCCACAGGGGCAGAGCTATGGGTGTGTGTCCCTTTCTTTAAACAGTCCTCCCACAGGGGCAGAGCTATGGGTGTGTCCCTTTCTTTAAACAGTCCTCCCACAGGGGCAGAGCTATGGGTGTGTGTCCCTTTCTTTAAACAGTCCTCCCACAGGGGCAGAGCTATGGGTGTGTGTCCCTTTCTTTAAACAGTCCTCCCACAGGGGCAGAGCTATGGGTGTGTGTCCCTTTCTTTAAACTGTCCTCCCACAGGGGCAGAGCTATGGGTGTGTGTCCCTTTCTTTAAACTGTCCTCCCACAGGGGCAGAGCTATGGGTGTGTGTCCCTTTCTTTAAACTGTCCTCCCACAGGGGCAGAGCTATGGGTGTGTGTCCCTTTCTTTAAACAGTCCTCCCACAGGGGCAGAGCTATGGGTGTGTCCCTTTCTTTAAACAGTCCTCCCACAGGGGCAGAGCTATGGGTGTGTGTCCCTTTCTTTAAACAGTCCTCCCACAGGGGCAGAGCTATGGGTGTGTGTCCCTTTCTTTAAACAGTCCTCCCACAGGGGCAGAGCTATGGGTGTGTCCCTTTCTTTAAACAGTCCTCCCACAGGGGCAGAGCTATGGGTGTGTGTCCCTTTCTTTAAACAGTCCTCCCACAGGGGCAGAGCTATGGGTGTGTGTCCCTTTCTTTAAACAGTCCTCCCACAGGGGCAGAGCTATGGGTGTGTGTCCCTTTCTTTAAACAGTCCTCCCACAGGGGCAGAGCTATGGGTGTGTGTCCCTTTCTTTAAACTGTCCTCCCACAGGGGCAGAGCTATGGGTGTGTGTCCCTTTCTTTAACAGTCCTCCCAAGGGCAGAGCTATGGGTGTGTCCCTTTCTTTAAACTGTCCTCCCACAGGGGCAGAGCTATGGGTGTGTGTGTCCCTTTCTTTAAACTGTCCTCCCACAGGGGCAGAGCTATGGGTGTGTCCCTTTCTTTAAACAGTCCTCCCACAGGGGCAGAGCTATGGGCGTGTGTTCTGTTCTGACAGCTTCAGTTAGCTCCACAACGGGGGAAACTATACTGCACGTTTACAAATCGGTTACAGCTGTTCTCAGCTTTGTATCAACCCATAAAACACACACACGCACGCACCACACACACACACACACACACACACACACACACACACACACACAGAGAGAGAGAGAGAGAGAGAGAGAGAGAGAGAGAGGTCAGTCATAACACACTGCAAGAAATCGTAGTATCTTGCGCACAAAGAAGGAATATCACACACACACACACACACACACACACACACACACACACACACACACACACACATACCACAACACACACACAACACACAAATAAACACGCAACACAGAAACCACACACACGCGCGCGCGGCGCGCGCGCGCGCGCAACACAACACACCACACCACACCACACCACAACACAACACACCACACCTCACACACACACACAAACGTGGAACAAAACAAGTCTTTCATGGTCACATCCCCCCTCCACACAGACACACGCACACGCGCGCGCCACACACACACACCACACACACACACACACACACACACACGCACGCACGCACGCACGCACGCACGCACACACACACACACACACACACACACACACACACACACACACACGGACAGTAGTCTGCTGATACATACACTGGCATGGCCCGCCAGGGCACGTCTGCGTCCAGAGCGGCGGCTGGAGGGGGCATGGTGCTCGCCCTCGCCCTTGTTGTTCTTCAGTTTACCGATGAAGGCCAGCTGGAAGCCGGCACTGTACATGGTGTTGCCCACCTTGGAGGGGTCCCACATGGTTCACTTCTCATCCACGCACCTGACGATCCGCTGAAGAACGGTGGTAGTTGAGGGGTGGGGGTATGGTTGGGGTGGGGGTATGTTTGGGATGGGGGTATGTTTAGAGTAACGAGCGCTTTTTGAAGCTTGGAGGTATTGTCACGATCCCTGTGTTGGCGTTTGCTGTGTGAAGATGCACGATAGTCACGTGCGGCGTTGTAACGTTTGATGAAGCTGCACAACCAGATCTGTTCTCGTTCAAGTTCCGGTCTAATGGTCACGGTAGCTAAGACAGTGAACGAACAGTTGTAGGACTGGACATTTGGACCAGAAGTAGACAGGAACTATTTAACCACGTGAAACACGACCACAGCTGCGTGCAACACTGTGTTACTGTACCCAGTTTTACTGACAACATGTCTGGCGTACCTGAGAGAAGCACTAACGAATGTTTTAGCCTTACGTTTTTTCTACTTCTTTCACGGATGGGTAGACAGGCAATTTAACGCGAACAGGGCGATACCAGTATTTCCTAGCGGACACCGGTTTTGCTCAAGTTCACGTTAACACTCCACTCACGATGTGTTCCCCAGTCTAATCATGGCAACATGGGTTGTTGGGGAAGAGTCTTCAGGATTTAACTGTGTAGGTTGTTTTACCGTTGGAATTGTCCTTTGGATTTCCAGAAAATAAGATTTGAAATTCTTGGCACTGTGTTACTAACAGGGTTTTTTTTAGTTTTTTTTTTTTTACAAATAATGTAAGAAATTGAGGCACTGCTCAGAAACTAAGGTAAGCCTCTGACAGGTCAAGGTCACAGGCTGACGTCACAGTAATGTCCCTTTATCCAGTGGGAACGAGGCAGCAAAGTTTCCTTTCATAATAGAGTGAATAGTTGCTTCTGCCCACTGGAGATGATTACGTAATTCGAAGCAGACCATACACTTTCTGCCTAATTGGACACAGACAGGATTCAGCGAGGAATATTAGCTAACGAAGTGCGCTCCACATAGCTGTGTCAGCATCTGCAATCAATAGTCTTCATGTCAGGCCACGTTTTGAAAGAAGGCGGTCGGTTATTCGATACTCGAATCACAGCAGGCATTTTCGAACACATGCGCAGCGCAACGTATCATCGGATTATTTCTTCGTGATGTTTATTCTTTTGAGATCCGTTTTCTTGGTGGCCATTTGTCGGGGAAAATATCCGATTTTATCAATCGTGTGTTGCAATAAGTGCAGTCTCCGTCTTTCCCCCTTTTCCTGGGACTCCTTATTATTGCCGTTCTGTGTTCTCGTTGTCAAGCGTAAATATTGAACCGGCATGGTAAGTGCAATGCACTGTCATTACTACTAGTGGAGTTTGCCCTGCTGCCTTTATGATTCCAGAAATGTCTGTTTTCCATGCAGAATGGGATTTGCCTTTCCTGCATGACTGAAAGTAAACCATACACTCTTGAAAAGTACACGTTTTATCATACTTGGCTTGATGGTTTTAGGAATATACCTTTGACGATGTGTGTGTGTGTGTGTGTGTGTGTGTGTGTGTGTGTGTGTGTGTGTGTGTGTGTTTAAAAGAAGCCAGAATAATACTACTTATTTCCCACAAGACTCATAAAAATGTGAATCTGGCATCCTCCCCCCGATTTTGTTAGGGGTAAGATTACTTACATAAATAAATTGTGTTGGCGTGATTATGGACTTGATGAAATACTATTTGATCAAGAATACTTGATTTGTGTTCTTCGAAAATATTTCACATCTGCTAAAACGGTTTCAGATCAAAAGATAATTATAGGAGACGACAGAAATATCAGACCACACCTCAAACTGACCACTAAAATGTGCACTTCTCACGTAAATCACCCTCGTTTACAAATTACCCCCATGATAAAAAATGACATAATGGGTTCCTTTAACATGACGGAAATATGGCAACATAGTCATCTGGATCAGAAAGGTTACAAGCGGAGAAAATTCAATTCAAAGTATCAGAGGGAATTGGTTTACCTTCTATTTTTAGAATTACTGCTCAGGAATCGGTGTGTCAATACTGCTTCTGGTTATCACTGTTTGTTCTCTCTTTCTTCGACAGGACACAGTAAGAACAGTGTTGATAATTAACAATGCCTTTTTGAAAAAAAAAGTTGCATATATCGTAATACAAAGAATTACAGACGTAGGATGCAACATGTTGCCGGTGCGTATGATTTTCTCCATGATAATACAGTTCCTAAAAGAAATGAATCTTTAAAATATTATAAACAATTCTTTTTTAAACTGTTGTCATGAAAATACAATAACGGTTATTGCACTATTTATAACAACAACAACAAAAAAGTTAACGAAGACCAGCAATAATTATGAGAAATCAAACTGTCAAAGCCCTGTTTTATGTGAAAATTGTATCAACGATCTTCAGAGGGAAGCAGCAAGTTAGAAGACATTAGAAAAAAAAAAAGATCTGACGTATACTGGCTAGACCTTGAGTCCAAAGATGGTACAGAGAAGTGGGTACTTTCCTACCATGCAAAAACAGAATTTTATTCATACGTTTTCTAAACAGGGGAAAGTGATCATGAAACTGATACAGATACACGAATGTTTCATGACAGCTTGAAAACGTACGACAGGCAGGGAATGTTGATTTAGATGATCTCATTTCTGACGCCCCAGAGCTAGACACACACGCACACAAAATGAAATACTTTCTAGAGGGCACGTTCACTTACGCATACGAGTGCGCTGCTTTAAAAGCAATGGAAAACAGAGCCCAGGGAGCAGTGGGTTTTCTGGTTATCTTTTGACTGTATTTTTCGTTCGATTGTTGAATTTGGCTTTTCGTTCGCCCAAATGTCCGTTACACAATAATCTGGTGTCCACCTTTTGTCCTTACAATTGTTGATGATCTGCGGTGAACAGTGTAACTGCTCTCACTCCGAAAGAAACAGTAACGCTAAACAGTTACTGAGGAACAAGCGTCCAGCCTCCCTGCTTCACCCTCAATACAAGACAGCTTTATAACAGACTGCCAACGAACGGAACGCTTCTGAAATCGATCAACAACTGCACAACTTTTTATTGACGGGAACACATAGCGATGAAAACTTTCAATGAGGTATTGTTTCTTGTGGAACGAGAAAATATTTCAGGTTTTTAGGTCTTTAGATAATTTTCGAGCCCCTCTACTCCGTATCATTGATACTTGTACTTAAGGGTTTTACTTTTTGTCATAAAAAAAATTCGAGCATGGTACAGAAATGGATTAAAGCATTTTGTATTAGATAGCCACGTGTCAAAATGAAGGGATATCATCCTTCATTGATAAAAATTGGTCACCCTTTTCATTATCTTTGTGCCCTGAAATCTTGCCATTACTGAAACACAACGGAGTTTCTGTTGATGGTAAAGAACATTTACTGTTGAAGCTTGTGCATGATACCACTGTTCCATTTACCTAAACTTATTCAGCGGTCAAGACAGTTTGCATTTATGAGAAAGATAATAATAGGAAACAAATGTCATTTAAATTGGAAACATAAAGGATTCATCAATGAGATACACACAAGACAAGAATTTTCGCAGGGTTCCTTGGGTCTTTACAGTATCAGAAATCAAATGTTCAACGAATACTGAGAAAATTGCAGATGTTAGTATAAACTATAGCAAAACCTAGACAGAAAAAAGTTAATCCCCTCGAAATTGAAAGCTAAAAAAAAAGAACTCTGGCAATGAAATAACTATTATTCTGTAAAAACCAGCCCTCCGTGTCATAATCATAGCACGTTTAAATGAACTTAACGCATTGCTTTTCTTTTCATGTGGGATGGAAAACAAAATAAAATTAGTAAAACAAAATGTGTGTAGTGAATGATTGAAGAGAAACCTGAAATGCTACATAGGAGAGAGGAGAGAGAGAGAGAGAGAGAGAGAGAGAGAGAGAGAGAGAGAGAGAGAGAAACACCATGACTGCTAATCTAAAATAGGACACAGAGCAGATTCAATTTAAAATTACCACTATATATGTTCCTCAATGAAACAATTATCTGAAAGTGTTAAGCTCCCGAAATTCAAGCAAATTCTACGAAAAACATAACATGGTCCCGGAGATTTGTATTTTTAAGCTGCACGTTTACTGGAGGACAGAAATGGCTAATCTTTAATAAAGAATTAAAACGACAAGAGTTCCAACCTCCCCCCCCTCCTTCCACCTCATACCCTATACCCCTTTTCTCTTTCTCTCCCCCTCCCCCTCCCCGCCAACTACTTCTCTCTCTTTCTCTCACTCACTGTAAACCCAAAGAATGACATCACGGACGCAGCGAGCTGCAAGGAAGATCAGCAACTTCCCTGTGCGCGGAACAAGACGTGCAGACTGCAGAGCAATGTCACTCATGTGAACCTCAGAGTTCGGAGGAAGAAGAAGCTGCAGCGGTCACCAACTGTGTGGCTCTGCTTCACAGGTCGGTTCCAGCACGTGGTTCTACACTGTGTTCACTTCCCATGACACAGCCAGAACAGTGACGTCCAGTTACGTCATCCAGGGCCATGCCTGGGTCACCCAAATTACAGTCTCACGGCCTTTCACTAATTAGCGCCTCGTCACCAAGAATCGCGACCACTCACCACCACACTGGCTCCTCAGACTGTTGCATTAATTACAAAGCCTTTAAGTGCTTTCTTTTTTTTTTTAATCCGCCAACGCAATAAACGATTCCCCGCTTCAATCGCCAACCGCGCACGTCCAATGGACAGACCCAGCTGTTCAGAGTCACGACAGTATTGCCTTGCGTCGTCGATGCAGAAACGCTCGCGACATGTTGAACTGTCAGCCTAAGCAATCAACCGCTGACTGCTGTCGTGTTCGTGCTCTCTGCTTTCTCCGGCAAGCTAACTCCAGTAAGGGGACTGACTATATGAACGGCTTGTTAACGCCTAGTCCGCTGAAACCCGACACTCCCGCTGCCGTTACCGCCGCTAGAGAAAGAGAGGGCGCGAGAGCGAGCACCTGTTGAGCGCACGGTTCAATACATTGTTCACTCCAATCCGCTACTGCTTCACAATGGAATGGACAGGCGGTGAAGAAAATGAGGCAACACAGACTGACAGAGATGGGGAACGACCAAGCGAGCGAGCGAAGCGAGAGAAAGAGAGAGAGAGAGAGAGAGAGAGGGAGAGAGAGAGTGAGTGAGAGAGAGTGAGGGAGAGAGAGAGAGAGAGGAGAGAGAGAGAGTGAGGGGAGAGAGAGAGAGAGAGAGAGTATGTGTGTGTGTGTGTGTGCGTGTGTAAGTGTATGTGTGTGTGTGTGTGTGTGCGCGTGTGTGTGTGCGTGTGCGTGTGTGTGTGTGAGAGAGAGAGAGGTTTATTCATAAAAGCCATGGCCCCTTAGAAGTAAGAATGCACATAGAATAGCATTGCAGTATCGATTTTCAATAGAAGAAGTTAATATATTTAGAAAAAAAACAGAATTTTGTCGATTAAAAACTCTGTATGAATGAGAGAGAGAGAGAGAGAGAGAGAGAGAGAGGAGAGAGAGAGGAGAGAGAGAGTGTTTATTCCTAAAGGCCATGGCCACCTAGAAGTGACGATGCACACAGAAGAGCATTGTAAAATCAATTTCCAACTGAGGGGGTTAACACATTTGACATTACAGATTTTTGTCGATTAAAACCTCTATGAGAGAGAGAGAGAGAGAGAGAGAGAGAGAGAGAGAGACAGACAGACAGACAGACAGACAGACAGGCAGGCAGACAGATAGAGAGAGAGAAAGAGAGAGTCAGACAGACAGACAGACGGAGACAAAGAGACAGACAGACAGCAATCAAAAGAGAGACATACACAGAGAGGGGAGCGAACGAGAAAGCAAACAAGAAATAGTAATGCACGTGCGCATGAGCTGGAGTACCCACGATGACATGAACACGGCCTACTGTTGTCGCCTTGCATCTTCTGTTTTGTCTCTGCACATCACCCAAATCGGTTCATTTTACAACCCACAGTCAACGTAACAACGAGTTTCACATATTTCTGTCTCAATAATGAACACGCTTGTTGGCAGTTCCTTTATCCGGCCATGAAATGTATGTCTGGTGCCGTCTTTGAAGTCCTGTCGTACTCTGAGCAAGCGATGGTTTTATTCTCTGGTGGATAGAATGACGTAGCACAGCTCAACTGCTTTACAGACCCGGCTGACGACCTCGCTTTAAAACCTCCCATGACCCTGACCTACGTGTTTTGTGAACATGTAATTATCATCTTCGTCTTCCGTCCTGCAAAAATGGCTAGCAAAGATCAGCTCAGGGGAGGGGAAAGGCTACGATTAAATTCGATGTCACATGAGAAAACGCATGCGCGCAAGGGCGAACGGCTTTTCCTGGGGGCGGATGCTTTTCAGCGTGAAAAGGGCACGTGAAGTGTTAACCAATCGCGAGAAAGTTTATAGATCTTGGCCAATCAGGTGGCTTGGTAAAAAAACAAACCAGAAGGAGATCAACACGAAAGACCTTGACTCCCTACATGCATCTGCGTGGGAACAACGTATTCTTAAGAGGCTTCGGCTAATAGAACGTTAATCCCACCTTCCATCCAAAGGAAGACACGCAGGCCGGTTCTGGTGCTTTCTGTGGCTTTAATCTGTGATGGAAGCAAAAAAAGACATTGTCTTTTAAAGTGCAGATAATCGGGGAGGATATATTTTCTAATTATGTGCTAGCTTTTCTTCAGCACAGACTGATTAATTTACACCAGAGAACAAATCTACAACTCTGGTTGTGTGAGTCAGTAATGTCACCTCTTCGGTAGATATACTACGTGCTATTTTCAGTCTTTTGGATGAGACGACGCTGCAGATATGATGGTCAAAAACGACTGAGACAAGTTTTTTTTCAGGCTGCACACAAAGCAATTTCTTAAGCCTAGATGGCGCGTTTATCTGTGTACATGATGGCATTGGAATCTTCTCGTTCCGCTTCGTTGCTGGGCACACCTGTCTTAGTGTTTGGCCGTGTTGGCAGCTTCTTCAACTGCATTGCTGGGCACACCTGTTTTAGTGTTTGGCCGTGTTGGCAGCTTCTTCAACTGCATTGCTGGGCACACCTGTCTTAGTGTTTGGCCGTGTTGGCAGCTTCTTCAACTGCATTGCTGGGCACACCTGTCTTAGTGTTTGGCCGTGTTGGCAGCTTCTTCAACTGCATTGCTGGGCACACCTGTTTTAGTGTTTGGCCGTGTTGGCAGCTTCTTCAACTGCATTGCTGGGCACACCTGTCTTAGTGTTTGGCCGTGTTGGCAGCTTCTTCAACTGCATTGCTGGGCACACCTGTCTTAGTGTTTGGCCGTGTTGGCAGCTTCTTCAACTGCATTGCTGGGCACACCTGTCTTAGTGTTTGGCCGTGTTGGCAGCTTCTTCGACTGCACTGGTGGGCACACCTGTCTTAGTGTTTGGCCGTGTTGGCAGCTTCTTCAACTGCATTGCTGGGCGCACCTGTCTTAGTGTTTGGCCGTGTTGGCAGCTTCTTCAACTGCATTGCTGGGCACACCTGTCTTAGCGTTTGGCCGTGTTGGCAGCTTCTTCAACTGCATTGCTGGGCACACCTGTCTTAGTGTTTGGCCGTGTTGGCAGCTTCTTCAACTGCATTGCTGGGCCACCTGTCTTAGTGTTTGGCCGTGTTGGCAGCTTCTTCAACTGCATTGCTGGGCACACCTGTTTAGTGTTTGGCCGTGTTGGCAGCTTCTTCAACTGCATTGCTGGGCACACCTGTCTTAGTGTTTGGCCGTGTTGGCAGCTTCTTCAACTGCATTGCTGGGCACACTGTCTTAGTGTTTGCCGTGTTGGCAGCTTCTTCAACTGCATTCTGGGCACACCTGTCTTAGTGTTTGGCCGTGTTGGCAGCTCTTCGACTGCACTGGTGGGCACACCTGTCTTAGTGTTTGGCCGTGTTGGCAGCTTCTTCAACTGCATTGCTGGGCGCACCTGTCTTAGTGTTTGGCCGTGTTGGCAGCTTCTTCAACTGCATTGCTGGGCACACCTGTCTTAGCGTTTGGCCGTGTTGGCAGCTTCTTCAACTGCATTGCTGGGCACACCTGTCTTAGTGTTTGGCCGTGTTGGCAGCTTCTTCAACTGCATTGCTGGGCGCACCTGTCTTAGTGTTTGGCCGTGTTGGCAGCTTCTTCAACTGCATTGCTGGGCACACCTGTCTTAGTGTTTGGCCGTGTTGGCAGCTTCTTCAACTGCATTGCTGGGCACACCTGTCTTAGTGTTTGGCCGTGTTGGCAGCTTCTTCAACTGCATTGCTGGCAGAATATGCAACTACTTCAATTGCATTGCGGTATGTCCCTGTCTGTATGTTTTGAGGGTATGGGGTACTTTTTATATCCCTTACAGAGCATCCCTGTCTCTGCGTCTGGCAGCATTGGCAAATTGTACATACTCCACAGCTGGACGTACCTGTCTGTAACCTTGGCAGCATTGGCAACTTGTACAACTCTACAGCTGAACGTACCTGTCTGTAACCTTGGCAGCATTGGCAACTGTACAACTCCACAGCTGGACGTACCTGTCTGTAACCTTGGCAGCATTGGCAACTTGTACAACTCTACAGCTGGACGTACCTGTCTGTAACCTTGGCAGCATTGGCAACTGTACAACTCTACAGCTGGACGTACCTGTCTGTAACCTTGGCAGCATTGGCAACTTGTACAACTCTACAGCTGGACGTACCTGTCTGTAACCTTGGCAGCATTGGCAACTTGTACAACTCTACAGCTGGACGTACCTGTCTGTAACCTTGGCAGTCTTGCAACTTCTTCAAATCCACTTCTGGGCTTCTTATTCTTTGAGTTTGTTAACATTGGTAGTTTCTTCAACTCCACCGCTTTGAGTTTGTTAACATTGGTAGTTTCTTCAACTCCACCGCTGATGGCCCATTTCTTTGAGTTTGTCAGTTTTGGCAACTGCTTCAACAATATTACTGGGTGTAGCTATTTTGCAGTCTTGTCAACTTCTCAATTGCTGGGCGCCCTTTTTCTTGAGTCCGTCAAAAGGCATTAAGATCTTCAGCTACACTGCTGGGTGCAACTATTTTTGAGTTTTGATAATGCTGATAATTCCTTGCAACTCCATTGTTAGGTACCTCTATCTTCGTGTTTTGTGCGGAAATTTCAACTTCTTGGCCAGCATTGTTAAACGACCCCATCTTTCTATTTGGTGGTGTTATCAGCTTCTTGAACACTTGTAACGAACAGTCTAATCTTTGTGTTGTGTGGTGGTGTTATCTTCTTGACCTCCATTCATGAACCGTCTCCTCTGTTGTGCTTGGTGGTGTTGCCAACTTCTTGAAGTCCATCAACGAACGGCTCTACCTCTGTATTTGATGACATTAACAAACTTCCCGATCAGCTCCAGTTTTCAAAAATGTAACTTTTCCAGACTGACTTCGCGACCATTAGCATGGAGGTGAACGTCCCAAACTGTTACCAGAACGAGTGCATTAGGGAATCTTGTCCCTGTAAAGCCAGGTAGTTGTAAAAGTGCTGCAGCAGACATTGTACTCAGACATGTAAAGCGAGGTAGTTGTAAAAGTGCTGCAGTAGACATTGTCCTCAGACATGTAAAGCGAGGTAGTTGTAAAAGTGCTGCAGTAGACATTGTACTCAGACATGTAAAGCAGAGGTAGTTGTAAAAGTGCTGCAGTAGACATTGTCCTCAGACATGTAAAGCAGAGGTAGTTGTAAAAGTGCTGCAGTAGACATTGTACTCAGACATGTAAAGCGAGGTAACTGTAAAAGTGCTGCAGTAGACATTGTCCTCAGACATGTAAAGCGAGGTAGCTGTAAAAGTGCTGCAGTAGACACTGTCCTCAGACATGTAAAGCGAGGTAGCTGTAAAATTGCTGCAGTAGACATTGTCCTCAGACATGTAAAGCGAGGTAGTTGTAAAAGTGCTGCAGTAGACATTGTCCTCAGACATGTAAAGCGAGGTAGTTGTAAAAGTGCTGCAGTAGACATTGTACTCAGACATGTAAAGCGAGGTAGTTGTAAAAGTGCTGCAGTAGACATTGTCCTCAGACATGTAAAGCAGAGGTAGTTGTAAAAGTGCTGCAGTAGACATTGTCCTCAGACATGTAAAACAGAGGTAGTTGTAAAAGTGCTGCAGTAGACATTGTCCTCAGACACGTGCAACAAAGGGGCTGCTGTCTGAGTGCCATGGCCAAGGACAACGCGGGGGGGGGGGGGGGGGGGGGGAGTCTGATCGTTCCCACCTCCTCTTCAACAATCCTGGTGCATGCCGCATGGTTTCGTGTATCCATTTCTTCAACAGAACCGCGAAAGCTGACATGGAATACTGTACCCGATGTTCAGTGTGAGTGTACACACGAAAGGCGTCTCAGACACAACCAGATCTGGATTCCATATTGGCCTGGAAGATTAAAAAAAAAATCCAGCTGAACACTTTTCACCATCCTGTCTTGCGGAAGTTCGAACCTGCGACCCTCAAAGTCCAGCACTCCAATCACTTGACTTTGGCAGCAGCACATTTCTGAATACTGCTTGCAATCATTCTTCTGGCCGCTTGTCGCTCTTCGCAACTTCCGCCTCCATGATGTGGACAGGCAGAGCTGGTCTGTGTATCCCGTTGGGTCTGTTTGGCTGACGTGGATTTCCGCTCCAAAACTACAATTCTGTGTGAAACACGGAACAAAGGCGTGGATGTGGAGTCACTGTCTTCGGTTTGTACGTTGTTTCACATGACGGGTCCGACAGCGGACAGATCCGGACCGGTATAGATGCTGAGCCAAGATGTGACGTGGAGCCTGACAACTTTGAACACAACAACGGTGTCACAGTGACCGGCGTCTCCACCTCCTCATCAGAAACTGTCGGACTTAAAATCCATTCTGGGCTCAACATGTGTCCGGCCTCCTGACTTTCCATCTGACAATATCCATCTCATTCTTGCCGATGCTGTTCTACGAAGTTCTGCGACCTAACATTAGTTATGCCATTTTTTTTAATCATTGCATGTGTGTGTATAGTGAATGTACACATGTGTGGGCACGGGCCCATGTGTGCGCGCGCGCGCGCGCGCGCGCGCGCGCGTGTGTGTGTGTGTGTGTGTGTGTGTGTGTGTGTGTGTGTGTGTGTGTGAGCGAGCGCATGTGCGTGTGCGTGTGCCTGATGTGCGTGCGTGCGTATGCATGAGTGTGTGTGTGTGTGTGTGTGTGTGTGTGTGTGTGTGTGTGTGTGTGTGTGTGTGTGTGTGTGCGCACACGTGTGTGCGTGCTTGTGTGTGTATGTGTGCGCAAGAAGGATACCAAAGGAGGACCAACACAATCGGCCGGGTTAATGAACATGAGATTCAGCGGACGAACGTCAACTGGGAACAGGCACTATAGATGGTTCTGTTTTCACAACGGACTTTGGTGTTCCCCCTATGCCGCAGGTGAAGGTTCTGATAGGTATATACTGCAACGCTACCTTTTTCATGTCCATTTAGCTTTCTCCCACTCCACACACCCCTCCCGTGCACCTCCCTCCCTTCCCTCCTTCTCTCTCTCTTGCTCTCTCTCTCTCTCTCTCTCTCTCTCTCTCTCTCTCTCTCTCTCTCTCAATCATTGCGAAGTCACTGTCTTAAAGATGGAAGAGTAGTTGTTGGTCTGCTGTTATTTCCAGTCACTATTTAATCGTCTATGTATCTAATTATCCATCCATCCATCCATCGACCGACCGACAGACCGACCGACAGACAGACCGAACGATCGACCGACCAACAGACAGACAGATAGATGGATAGATCTTCGCAAACGTAAACTCGAAGATGGGTCAAATCTTAAACAAAACAAAACAAACAAACAAACAAAAAACAAGCAACCAACCAACCGAAACCTAAAACACCGGTGTTTGCAGCGTACATCAGATCGAGCGTGGAACAGCGGATATTAGCCTGCTTCAGATATCGGCAGAGAGCGGCGCTTTGCCTCGTCAGCGATTCAGTCAGTTCTATTCGGGTTTAACGTCGACACCCAGATCAGGCGATCATCAGGAAGACGAGGGATGACCCAACAGGACCCGTGGGGTGCCCATCTAACTCCATACGTGTACCGCCAGAACGACAATCCCAAGCATAAAAGGCTGGCAGCAAGATTCGCAATAGCTATGTTTAGCGTCAGCGTGAGTCTGACTCACGATGTTTGACGTCAGTTGGCGATTCGATTTGCTAAGGTGTCCTATGAAGAGAATGAGGGTGTCGTATATCCAGCCCACTTCTTCCCCTAGTCTGAAACACACTCAATAAACCACGTGATCAGAATGTGTCCGCATATCATCCTGTTACTGACTGAATGATCACGAATGAAGAATGAATTACATGGTCAGAAAAATGACCGTCCGCACGTCTCCTCACCTGTTGCTGACCAGTATGCTGACAGCATCAGCAACTACACCTTCGGAACATCTGAGTATGTCCATGTCTTGTCCATGTCTGATCGAACGATGGACCGGTCTCACACATTGTCGTCACTGGGAATATTGGCAATATAGAAAAAAAATGAGTTGGGGAAAAAAGTTAAAGGAGGCGGAGGCAGAGATGTAGGGCGGACAGGGCGGGGTGGAGGGGAGGGGATGGGGGTGACGAGAAGCAATCATTGAGGGGGGGGGGGGATGGATAGAAGGAATGATGGAGAGCAGGCGACGGTGCGATGGTCAGGAAGCGGAGAAGGGAATGGACAGGATGAGCGGAGGGAGGTGGCAGGGGCTAGAGGGAGGATGATGACGAGCAGGAAGGGAAGAACGAATGAACGAACGAAATGTTGTTTATTGTGGGAAAGTAAATAAGCACAGACTAATGGCTTTTTTTTCATCCAGCCCTT
>CM065725.1:15193094-15195594 GCA_033310375.1 Conus canariensis | reverse complement strand
TCCGCAAAAAGTTTAACTTTAGATCTTATACCGTCTGTAATGTCGTTAATGTAAATAAGAAATAAGAGAGGTCCAAGAACTGAGCCTTGGGGAACTCCTGCAGGGATTCTGACATAGTCTGATTGGTCACCCTTGATTACAACTGCCTGCATGCGATCAGAGAGATAATCGGTGAACCATGCTAACAACGTCCCTCGTATGCCATTGTCTTCAAGTTTACGGATGAGACCTCTATGCCAGACACGGTCAAAAGCTTTAGAAATATCGAAGTACACAGCTTGCGTTGTGATTCCACTATCAAATGAGGAACATAAATCGTTATAGATACATAATAACTGATTGACTGTGGAATCACCAGGGATAAATCCGGATTGGGAAGGTGAAATGATATCATTTGACAATAAAAAATCGAAAACTTGCTTGTGGATACATCTTTCCAGAACCTTTCCAACACAGCTGAGCAAAGAGACTGGACGATAGTTGTTACAAAGTTCCTTCGATTCTTTTTTATGTAGTGGACTTACATGGGCTGTTTTCCAGACGTTTGGAAACTTTGCTTCAATCATACTTCTGTTAAAAATGGTAGTCAAAGGATCCAGTATAACTGGAAGAGATGCAATCAACAACCTGTTGTGAACCAAATCAGGTCCTACTGCTTTATTTTTGTTCAGATTCAAGATGACATCCTTAACATTAGTAGCTGTCAAAGAAATGTCTGTAATTTCTGGAACTATGAATGGTACATCTGGTACTTCATCATCATCATTTTCCAAAGTGGACTGAGCAATGAAATATTTATTAAAAGCGTTCGCTTTGTCCGTATTGCTATAGTTTACAATGCCATTACAAACAATTGGAGGTATTTCGTTCGAGTCAATGCCTTTCTTTTTTAAAAAAGATTTTACCAAGTGCCACCATTCTTTTTTACCAAAATTTGTAGAGTTAGAAACCTTATTGTCTAATTCAGCAACATAGTCAAGTTGTCTTTGTCTTTCTCTTGATGTCACATAATTCCGAAATCGACGAAACCTGCACCAATCTTCTGGATCATTGGTATGTTTAGCTATACTGTGTATTGTTTTACGCTCCTCTATTAATAGTCTTATTTCATCAGTCATCCAGGGGACGTCGTCAGGACGTACAGTTATAACTTTAGACGGCATGCATAGTTTCGCTTTTTCCATTAATATTTTTGAAAACATTTCAGCACTTTGATCTACTGATCTGTTGTGAGTAACGTCGTCCCAGTTTACAGTGCCTAACAGGTCACAAAAGCGATCTGCATTTAGCTTTCTATAATTAAGTATGGTCCTTTTAAATGGCTGGTTCTTGACCACATTATGTCTAATCATGGCGCAAGGAACACTATGATCACTGCAAATAGCTGGCAAAACGTCAGTGGATGTTACAATGTTAGGGCATTGTGTGAGAACCAGATCCAAACACGTTGCACTCGACTCTGTAATCCTTGTGGGTTCATTAATAAATTGAGTGAGCCTGTATCGATTAATGATTCCAAGTAAGTACGGTGAGGGTGTCGTAAGGAAATCACTATTGAAGTCACCAAGAATAATAAATTTTAATGAAGTATTATTTACCTTACGAATGCTTTCTTCTATCTGATCCCAGTAACTTACAGCGGAACTTGGAGGTCGATAAAATAACCCAACTAGTAGACTACTTTGGCCAAGCTTTGTCTCGACCCATACAGCTTCAAGGTCATTAATATAGAGATCTGGTCGAGGTTTACAAACTAAGTTATTTTTAACATAAATAGCAACTCCACCATGTGGGTCATTTGGTCTGTCACACCTGACCGGTGGATTAAAATTTGTCATATGTATCGAGTCATTCTTGACCGAATCTGATAGCCATGTTTCTGATACTGTGATAATGTCGAATGTATTATATTCTGCTTCAAAGATATCCATTTTGTTTCTTAAACTGTTGACATTTACATGAATTAACTTAAGATCAGTTATGGTATCAGGTCCCGGATTAAGTTCAACATCACCTGACAACAGCAGAAGCAGTTGATGAATGTACAAATATGTGTTGTTAAATATCGTATTACTGTTACCACGAAAGTTGACGTGACTGTCAGAGACAAGAAACTCTTTCACTAAACTGCCACAGTCTTTACAACGAAAGTTGATAAGACAATGAAAAAAACAAAGAGAGCATAACATTGTGAGGAGAATCCAGGCATGACAATATTACAAACTGTGTAACATTAGACATGTTCAAAAAAGACAGTCTTCTAGTAGCAGACACAGATTTTATGTAGTAACGGCCTACCCTAGCACGATACGTACCCAGGTCTATACTCATTTACTAAGTCACTGCACTCTGCAGCACAGAGAACAAGAACATGACTAGGGTAGACAGAAGTAACACACAAAAAATCTCCCAAGTCTCTCGAGTGAAGAAACGAATCGCTTAAAATGCAAAATATAAGCAAAAAATTCAAACATGTCGATTAAACAATATAAATGAAAAT
>CM065725.1:15185594-15188094 GCA_033310375.1 Conus canariensis | reverse complement strand
AAGACTGGACCAACAACACCTCTGACCTGTCGCGCATGACGGACGACTGAAGGGAACAGACCTTCCCGACCCCGTCCACGTGCATCCGCCATGGCATCCCTACTACCTCCTCTCTCAAGGGCCAACAACCCTGTGTTTCGAATCAGGGGGGAATACTTGACGATGATGAACTAAGAGTTGGGCGACGTTGCCGTTAGTATCTTACAGATTATCGATTTATGCCACAACACGGTATCCATTCCACAGTCGCGGTTCAGCTTCCAAGGTGATATAGACCTGACCCAAACTACCATGTGGGGGAGACGAACGGAAACGGCTCTCTGATCAACCGGTTTAATGCAAAATATCAAAGGTTGAATGACACGTACAGGGCGAAGGCAAACAGGGCAGGAATGCAGCTTCGGAGAGAACTCACATGACCCACAACACATTTCACTTTGCTTCTGTTTTTACTGTCTACAATCTGGATCACAGGCTTGTAAAGTAGGGCGCCAGCACGCGCGCACGCACCACACACACACACACACACACGCACACCCACACGCACGCACGCACGCACGCACGCACGCACACACACAGACACACGCACGCACGCACACGCGCACACGCACACACACGCGCACACGCACGCACGCACACGCACAAACACACGCGCACACACACACACGCACAAACACGCACGCGCACACATATCTATCTATAATATATATATATATATATATATATTATATATATATATACACACACACACACACATTATATGTACATATATAGATATATGTATATATTACACATTACACACACACCACACACACACACACAACACACACACAACACACACATATATATATATATATATATATGGGTAAAGTTGTGTGAACAAGAGAGAGAGAGAGAGAGAGAGAGAGAGAGAGAGGAGAGAGAGAGAGAGGGAGAGAGAGAGAGAGGAGGGGGGGGTGAGGGAGCACACCGACAGACAGACAGCAAAAAGAAAAGGCACGGTGAGGAAAACACAAAAGAAGCTCAGACAGACACGAACGTAAAGGTAGACAGATTCGTGGCATTCAGAGTGAACGTGAGCCTGAGACGTTGAATCATAAGCACCGCATGGCGCAATCAATACTGATTCCACACACTCAGGAAAAGACAACTGTGAAGGAATTCCCCTTGAATCTGCCTACACCGTCAAACTGTTCAACTTCACATCGATCACGAAACGTCTGACAGGAAGCTCTCTGCCGTATTCCATTCATCAGCCACACACACACACACACACACACACACACACACACACACACCACACACACACACACAAAGACTGACACAACTAGCAATTCAGAGCTTGTTTCCCCTTTTTGTACCTTTCCTTTCTTATTTTTGATGGAAGAAAGGGTTGAGAAGATAATGTAGTTGGGTGGGGGTAGGGGGGGGGGGGGGAGAGAGAGAGAGAGAGAGAGAGAGAGAGAGAGAGAGAGAGAGAGAGAGAGAGAGAGGGTAGCAATGTGAAGAAGGACGAAAAACAGACACCTGAAGTACCTTGACAAGCAAACGGAATCGTTGCTAAATCCGAACCAATCGACGCTTCGTCCGAAACATCCCTTTCTGTCTGCTTAATTTCCATTTATTGCACTCAAGTGACAAGTTTACGTTAAGCAGGTGTTCTTACAACAAAAACCAATAAAATGATAATGATTATAGCAATGAAAGAAACGCAAAAGTACATAGATAAACAAGTAAACAAATAAATGATAGATAAAAATGATATTGATAATTACAAGGGTGTTAAAAGTGATAACAGTTAATGATAATAAAACAAGAACCCCGCTCACTGCTTCACACACACACACACACACACACACCACACACACACACACACACACACAACTTCTGGAGGGTGGGTGAATGCAGTTATGATAGGCAATGAACGTTATTTTGTATAACCAGATTAATTTAAAGATCCCGAATAGTGCCACGAAAATGTCTGCTCTTTTCGCAAGGTCTTCATGATCACCTAACAGTCCACTTACCGGCATTTTTGGCGTCCGCAACAAGACAAGTACTTCTGATATGTTAGATTGATCAACTTCAATTCAATGAAACAAAAGAAATCAAATTTAAAAAAAAATAATGAAATTAAGTTTTTTCCCTTCTATCCCGATAGACCACAAACAGATTAATTCACAAATAAAGGCTGAAGACAGGAACGTGGGACAGAAACAAAGACAAGCAGAAAGGTAGTGAAAGAAGAAGAAGAGAATGGAGGAAGACAGGAAGGCCGAAGGAACAGACGGAAAAAAGGCAGGCAGGAGGGAAGGTTGAAAGGAAGGACTGAAGCAGAGCAAAAGGAAGGAAGAAGGGCAGGGAAACGCGAGGACGGAGGAAGGAAAGGACAAACAAGGACAGGAAGGAAGGAAGGAAGGAAGGAAGGAAGGAAGGAAGGAAGAAAATTAGAATAAAGGCAGGTAGTAGGGAAGGAGGGAAGGAAGGCACGATCCCATCA
>CM065725.1:15140594-15180594 GCA_033310375.1 Conus canariensis | reverse complement strand
AATTGTTTGTGCTACATAATAATTCCTTGGAAGTGTTTGTCAAAATTTTTGATGCACAGATACAACCCATTGTGCAGTATGGTTCGGAGCTATGGGGTTTAGATAAGAATGCTGTAGTTAATTGTGAATCGGTTCATTTGACTGGGTTAAAAAAGTTTTTGGGTGTAGAACTTAGAACGCCAAATGATTTAATTTATGGAGAAACAAACAGGTATCCAATATATATAAATTCTGCAGTTAAAAGTATCCGCTACTGGTTAAAGTTATTAAACATGACTAATGATAGATTACCACGAAAAGCGTACAATACACTACTTGATCTCGACTCAAGGGGCAAAAGTAATTGGGTTTCAAATGTTCGTATCTGTTTGTGTGAGCTGGGATTAGGATATGCATGGATATACCAAGGAGTAGGAGAAGAACGTAAGTTTATACAACAACTCGACAAAGATTGATCGACAGTAGATGGCAAGCGTGGGAAAGTCACATTCAATCCAGTAACAGATTTGATGTGTACAGAGTTCACAGTTCCTCACATTTAGTTAAGAATTACCTTTTGTTTAATATGAAAATGCACTTACGATTTACTTTCACTAGATTTAGATTTGGAATCTCTGATATTAAGGTACATGCTAATCGCTACAAAAATGCGAGTTACAATGAATTGCTCTGTCCCCTTTGTAAAGAATCAGTCGAAGATGAAGTTCATTTTGTCCTGCAGTGCCCTGCTTATAGTAATCTTCGTTTGCAGCTAATACATACAAAATTTTATAACCAACCATGTATGTTTCGTTTTTCCTTGCTAATGGCATCAGAAAAAGAGAGTGTAATTCGCAGTTTAGTTCTTTATGTATATAAAGCTTTCCGGTTAAGAGAAACATTGCTTTCTTGATTGACTGCATTTTGTAATTGTAAGGACTCGTGATACTGCTGCCTTTATGATATTTTTCTTGTAATATTGTTATCGCCTCTTTCATATGGGGCTATGGCCTTAAATGATTAAATCATCTGAATCTGAATCTGAATCCTCTCTCTCTCTCTCTCTCTCTCTCTCTCTCTCTCTCTCTCTCTCTCTTGTTGGTGTTATGCACACGCATTTTGCTGAACCCGAATAACCCACTTCTATCACCGTTTTGCCGACAGAGATTAGGTGCGTCGTACATTTGGTTCAAAACTGTTCGGAAAATTTCTAATTACATTTGCAAGCTTTCAGCTCATTTTGCTTATAGCCCAGCCGACCGCAAATGGCTGCATCACGACTGTCGCCACGAAGTCAACTGTTGATTATACCATCAACCACAGGTAGAATTACATCCAGGTATGGCGTCCACACTCAACAAAGGTGAATGGTGTAGAAGGGGGACAACCATTCCAGGCCCGTGGGGTAAGGGGCCTTTACAACAGCTCTCACCGTGTCCTCAGAACCACACCCCGAGGACACAGGCAGTCACAGTGGCAATTTTCCGGCTGGGAACCAGCAGAATTCCAACTGGCAACAGCCGACTGCTTTTGTTTTTAACTGATCCAAATAGTGATATCCATGTCCTTTAAGATTACAGCCAATCACCAACGTGGTCCAGCCCCCATGTGGCGTTGTTGTTGTTGTCGTACCCTGGCTAAGAGACTCCAGGGATCATCCAAACAGCCGAAGTGCTTGAACACTATGGTACAAATGCATCAGCTGGGGTTGAGAACATTACGTGTGTGACCGTTTTTGATTACCCCGCCACGTGGGCAGCCACACTCCGACTTCGGGGGATTTTGGAGACTGATAATGTTATGCTAGGAGCTTGTCACAACTGAAGACAATCCCCGCGTAACTATGTAGAGCATAACACCATTTTGATGCAGCCTTGGTGTTCTAGCCTATGTCAATTGGCCTGACACAGCCTTCAGCCAAGGCGGGTGGCCTTCGTGGACGGCTGGACAATGAACGTGACTTGATGGCGGGCCCTTGAGCGATGATTTGAAACAAAGCATCCGCGCACACGCGCCTGTACACACACACATACACAAACACACACATACACACATACGCGCGCGCGCACACACACACACACCATACACCACCCCCCCCCCCCCCTCACACACACACAAAACCGTGCTAGAAACTCTTAAAAAAACAAAAACAAAACAAACAAAAAAAACACGTGTACTAAAGTGCATTACTCTGATGAATAAGGGAACGGGAGAAGTGAACGACAGTCGAGGAAGAAACAGAAATACAACGGAAGAGGGAGGCATGAGAGAAAGAAGAAAATTCGAGAGCTGACTGCCAGAACCCAGTATATCATATACATATATATATACATATATAAGAGATACTGGGTTCTGGCAGTCAACCCTCGAAATAAGGTCAGGGAGGAGTGTAAGAGGCAAGACAAGAAGAACGAAGAAAAATGAACACGACAATGACGAAAACTATGAAGAAAGAAGAACAACAAGAATGGAAGAGAACGGCTATGACGAAACGGCAGAAAAAGACATGTAAGTACCCACACAAGAATGAAGACACACCACAAGCAGTGCGACATTTTCAGATTCAATGTTTTCCTAGTTCACACAAAGCCCCTTCACGACTGGATAGAATGGCGGTAGGCAAATTAATCGGATGAAAGGGTGTGTAAATTATTTGTTTGCTTGTTTTTCGTTTCAGGTTGTATGAATGACAGACCTAGCTTCTGTTGTTTTTTTGTTTTTGTTTTTTTTTGCATCGGCTAAACATTAAATTAAAAAAAAATTATTTCGCCTTGTTTTTGTTCTCGCTTCATCCTGATCACACTTGTTGTGGATGCGGTTCGTTGACATTTGTTTCTGTTGCTTGGGAGATTTCCATTCTAGAGAGGTCGGCAGCCCTCTTTGATTTGGATATACATTTTCTCCAGCTGATTCAGTTTTGGTAGTATTCAAAGATGATCCTCCCCTCGTCTCCCTCCCTGTGTGTGTGTGTGTGTGTGTGTGTGTGTGTGTGTGTGTGTGTGTGTGTGTGTGTGTGTGTGTGTGCGTGTGTGCGTGCGTGCGTGCGTGTATGTGTGTGTGTGTGTGTGCGTGTATGTGCGTGTATGTGTGTGTGTGTGTGTGCGTGTGTATGTGTGTGTGTGTGCGTGTGTGTGTGTGTGTGTGTGTGTGTGTGTGTGTGTGTGTGTGTGTGTGTGTGTGCGTGCGTGCGCGTGTGTATGTGTGCGTGTGTGTGGGTGTCCAGAAAGCATGACTGTCAGGAAAATGTAAAACTGGAAAGCATTTCATTGTGAACTATCTTGAAATCAACGTCGATGGTTGTCGCTCGGAGAGTGGAGATTCCATTTCCCTGTCGACTCAGCACGATTCCGCATGCGTTCCTTAACCCTGCAAACCGTTAAAAGTACAGAAGAAACTTCGGTCTCGCAGGGAACGAGCTAGTTTTCAGTATTCGCACTTGCAGTTAAATACTTCAAATACATCGCTGTCACAAATACATGGTCACAAACATGAACAAGGCGATTGCTGGCTCACTGTATCATACGGACTCGATGTATGACGCCTGAGTAACAGATATCTTTGATTTACGAGAAATTCGTCGCCCGTTTCTGTGAAAACTCAAGGACCAAAATACTAAATGTTCCACCTTGATGAAAGTTTAGGTCTGCACATGGTAAGGTATGGTTATATGTGTTCCAGTTTTAGTTCTATATTTTCAAGATATATTTATGCTTATCTACTCATCTGTTTGACATAATAAAGTCGTTGAATTTTATTCAATTTGAACATACTTTGCATTATTGAATACAGCAGTAAGATTGTTCCTCGGGAAAAAAGTTTGTCTACATCATAACCATTGATTTGAATCTGAACCCCCTTGTCTCCTCGTTCGCTCTGTGTGTGTCTGTATTTGTGCAACGCGAATTGGTGCCTAAGTGGCATTTGTTTGGAAACATGGGCCTGTACTCGTCTCACCACGGGAGAAGAGTTACCCTTCTTGTTTGTCATGTACTGTTTAGTGTTCCCTGCCTCCTTTAAGATCTCCTCATCGGTAGAAATGTTTCTAGGAGGACCAACGACCTTTACCCCCGAGATGACATTTTCTTGCAGGATGCGGTTGGAAAGGTCTTATCAATATCCACCATTTCACCACGCTGGGTTCCAACAGTCATGTGAACGCTGAGAAAACAGCCAGCAAAATGTTTACCACGAACAAAATGCTGGCACTTCTGCGATGTCAGAATATTAGATTATGTTTATAAAGAACAAGAATGAATAAGTTAAAACAAACAAACAAACAAACAAACACGAGGAAAATATGTTTCAGACTGACACCAATTTCGATTTGTGCCTGAGAGGTACAGCAAGTCTATCTGTCAGTAGAACCCTTCCATTTTCCGTGCCAGTAAAGTTTTCGACCAAGAAATAAGACACGTTTTTTTTCTTCATCCTTCACGTTTGCAACTGGTGAATAATTCAGCAAGTGCTTCAGGTAAAAAGTGAAGAGAAGTTTACGTTAAGTTCACACAGCTACCTTCTTCTTCTTTTCTTTTTTTTTCCCTGTTGCTGTCCCATCTTCTGTGCCACCTCAGTGGCAGTGCACCCACGCCACTCACTCACGGTCATTCACAACAGTCTTTTAACAACACTCCGCAGTCAAAAAACTTTAAAGCCGCTTGTCCCCCCCCCCCCCCCACCACACCTTCCTCCCAATCAGCACCTACACCCTGGCTCGTTCCACACAAGACCTATCTGCATCGGCTAAGGGCAACCCGTCAATAAAACAATGCGCCGATGCCAAGTCACCTCTGCATTGTTTGGTGCTGTCCACAATGGCGAGTCTTCAAGCTGCCCATGCGGTACAGCCCCAATGACAGTGGAACACTTCCTGCAGGACTGTTCCACACATAAAAAGCTAAGGGCAGAGACCTGGCCTGCCAACACACCGACGAGGGAAAAGCTTTATGGATCACTGGAGGGCGTCCGCCGTACAGCAGCCTTCGTCAGTGCCTCTGATGTTTCTGTCTGAGTGAACGAAGAAGAATTCAACATGCGCAGCACACACCTACGACGCCCTCTGCTGACGACAAGAATTGCTCGGACACATTGGGTGACGCCCCCACCCCCCTCCCACTTCGAGGAAGCCTCGATATCCACCCTACCAAAGTCCAAATGACCATGCCAGCACCGCAAGGTTGGACACCAACTAACCGCAAGTATGGATGTGGTGAGGGCATTGAAAGATGAGGTCTTCACGACAGCGAGGCATGAAGAATAACAGAAGACGTTGACGATCATCAATGAAAAGGATGGAGAGAAAGCTACGGAGTTTGATTTTAGTCCGAGACGACATCACAAGTATGTACTCTTTCCTTTCCTGGTTAAGCTCGGCGTCAATCAGGCCCGAGAGCTACACACACTTGCAGTGTTTGTTAGAATATGATATGAGAAGGATCATTCCCCACGCCTGATAAACATTATATGGAATATGGTGGAAACCTGAACTTTCCCAATGCTTAGAATCAATCCATCAATTTGCTATCATTTAAAACGTTATTTTGTACCCAGTTATTAGTATTCTATAATCTGTTTTGCTTTTTTTGTGTGTATGTATGTATGCATTTATCCATTGGAAGAAATTATGACTGTCATTATCATCGTAATTATGACTGTCGTTATTTATTATTGAATTATTCAAAGCATGTCCTCTTCAATAGGCACCACACCCTTCAGGCAGATCTGGTATTATAAGGCAGTCTGGAAAAAGTGATAATCTGAAAAAACACACGACTGGACCAGGTCAGGCCGACTGTTGCTGCACAGGACACAACGGAATGAACGACCAGACACAACTGAAGTGCGCATTGCATGATGGTTTTGTCCTTATAACATTGTTGTCGTTGTTTTGTTTGCTTGTTTATCAACTGTCGGTTCAGTAATCTTTTAACAAATTGACAACATTATCGTATTTTGTTCAAATGCAACCACACCCCCAAAATGACTCTCTCTCTCTCTCTCTCTCTCTCTCTCTCTCTCTCTCTCTCTCTCTCTCTCTCCACTCTCTTCTACCTCTCCCCCGATCTCTCTCTCTCATGCACACACACACACACACACACACACACACACACACACACACACACACACACACACACACAAGCCCACTATTAACGCAAATCCGATAAAACGAGTCAATCTGAACATTAACATCGTAATGTAAACATGTCCACCGTAAAATAAGATCCGATCAAATGGTTCACTGTGTGTAGGAAACAATAACACGAGCGACCAGTCAGAAGCAAACTGCGTATAACCTGAAGACTGTCCTCAAGGTATTGTACTTTTGTTAATGATGACAATCAATGCCACAGTCTGAAGAAAATTATCCCATGTTTATGTTTACCGCAATCAAAGGATAGCTCTCTCTCTCTCTCTCTCTCTCTCTCTCTCTGTCTGTCTCTCTCACACACACACACACACACATACACATACACACACAACACACACACACACACGCACGCACGCACGCACGCACGCACGCACACGCACAGCATAGAAGTAAAGGCCATCATCCAGGCAAGTCTGATCAAAAGAGTTTGAACATACTATAACCTTCTTCCGTTGAAAAACACGCACAAAGGGATCCCATCAAACTATTGTTGTGATGGAAACAATGAGACAAGCTATCAAACACAAGTAAACGACATGTAGTTTGAAGACTTTCTTCTCGAAACATTTTCCTTCTCAGCGGCAGTCAAGTTTTTTTCCCCTTTTTCTTCCTTCCTTCCTTTTTTTGAGAGAGAGTCAGCAAGCGTGCAAGTGAGCGAATGTGTGTGGTGTGTGTGTGTGTGTGTGTGTGTGTGTGTGTGTGTGTGTGTGTGTGTGAGATGAGAAGGAGAGAGAGAGAGAGAGAGAGAGAGAGAGAGAGGAGAGAGAGAGAGAGAGGAGAGAGCGTGGCGCGCGCATGTGTGAGCGCATCTGTCTGTCTGATTCGGCGTGCGCGCGCGCCCGAGCGTACGGGGTTGTGTGCAGTTACCACATCAATACTTTTTTGGAACAACTTTTTTTTTTGCAGATTCAAGAGAACTGGCACAAAACGCACCCTTACCTTGACAGGTGTGCTGGGCCCAGACGACAACCGCCCGGCAGGTAAGTCTGCCGGCATGTGGATGTCTGCCGGCACTTCCCCTCGCCTGGACCTCATCTTCAGCACCGTCTTCACCGACGGCTCTTCCATCGCCTCGCCTTGTCTCACCGCTGTCTGGAAGGGACCAGGATGCGGCCGCGACGTTACGCACCAAGATGTGGTCAACCAACTGAGGGATGTGACGTGTTCAGAAGAGCCACTAGGACAGCTTCGCGCACTGGCGGTGGTACCAGCCGAGAGACACGGTCAGTCTTGGAGCCGTTCGAGGAACAAAACGTCTGGTTCAATAAGCCGTGCGGTATTGCCTACCGTCTGATTAGCGGGTCAGTCGTGTTCGTTAGAGAGCGGGTCCGATGGACAATCCGTCGTTATTAGCTGTCTGTCCACTGCGCCTTCTTCTCGGGTGCCTTACTCTTCCTGGAGCGGTACCCCGACACGCGCATGTCATCACCGCCTATTGACAGGCTGAGGGCGGACAGCTCCGGGCTGGACTCAAAGGAAGCGGAACTCCTGCAGCCGCACAAGCTTCAGGCTGTAAACACTGTGTCTTACCTTCCTGGTTTGTGTCAAGCGTCTTCATAACTACAGAGCAATAGCACTGTGGCTGCCTTAATCCTCACACCGTTTTTCATAAAATAAAACTAACAAAATCTGTTAAACACCATCGACATGTTATCTTGTTCACTAAAACACCCTCTGAAAAACTGCGGGACGAAACTTTAAGAGGTCTCAAAAATGAAGCGTGTAACGACACCCAGCAACACATGCACTTAAAATGAATCCTCGTATATCCACATAAAAACCACGGTTATAAGAGACGACAGGGAAAACAAAATGATCAAACTGGTTTCGATCTTTCCACTTCAGCGACACAGAATGCGACACAATGTCAACTGTTCTTTTCTGCACGTAAACGCAGCTGACAAGTTCTGTGAAAGGTGGTGGAGCGGAGATGGAAGAGGGAGAATGTCGAGGGTTGTGAAAGATGGCTGTGTTTTTATTTTCATCGGAAGCATGCGTAGTAACCTTGGCCCGGATGGACAGGGGGGGAGCCTCGATCGTGAAGGGATTGGCGGACACCTTGATACAGAAAAAAGGAGGGTAAAAACCTCGATCAGACGTCTATATAGAAACCTTTATCCTGAAGAACGGGTGAAACTTTGAGTCCCGAACAGTGGGAGGAAAACTTGATCGACAAGCCCTCGGGTAGAAACCCTGGTCTGGGACGAGAGGTGAATTTCGATTCAGAAAGGTGGCTGTGAATGTTAGTCCAGATGTTTAGGTGCATATTCTTGATCCAGACATTTGGTTGGATTTCTGGATCCAAAGGTATGAGTGGGAAACCAAGTCCGGGAGGATGGGGGAGGGGGGTTGAAAACGTTGGTCCAGAAAGATGGGGGACTGTAAGGGCTGGCCCGGAAGGATTGCTGGGAATGCTGGTCCAAAAGGACAGGTAGCTTGGTCCGGCTGAATGGGAAGCTCGCGCCAAAAGGATGATTGAAAACCTTTGTTCACAACAACTGATGTGACATTTGAGAAGATGGATTGAAACTTTTGTCCAAAATGAGGCAGGAATCTTTGTGTAGAACGACGGGTGGACACTCTTGATCCAGAAGGACAATAGAAAAACCTTAGCCCAGATGGGTTGGTTGTGAACACCTTGATTCAGATTTTGGGGTGGGAAATCTCGATTCTGTAGAATGAGAAATGGAAATCTTTGCTCCTCCAGAAGGGCGAGCATAAACTTTGGTCCAGAAGGGTGGGTGTAAACCTTGGTCCAGAAGGGTGGGTGTAAATCCTGTTTCAGAGAGGTGGGTAAAGACGCTGGTCCAGAATAGGTGGAAAGCTTGTTCAAAACCGAAGGGTGGAAATTCTGGTGCAGACAGACGGCTGGAAATCGTGGTTCCAATGAATGGGTGGAGACCTTGGTCCAGAATGACGGCTGGATGCTTGCTTCAAAAGGATGGGCTCAAACTCTGGTCCAGCAAGAAGAGGGGGGAGCCTGGAGTCACCACTGCAGTCACGTGCTTTTGGATGTCGAAGTGACCTGCAAACAAAATAAAGTCAGACTATGAATATCCCTGGCACTAAATGAAATCAACTCACATTTCTCCCTGAGCGCGCGCGCGCGCATACGTGCGTGCGTGCGTGTGTGTGTGTGTGTGTGTGTGTGTGTGTGTGTGTGTGTGTGTGTGTGTGTCTGTGTGTGTCTGTGTGTGTTTGCTGTGTGTGTTTGCTGTGTGTGTGTGTGTGTGTGTGTGCGCGCGCGCGTGTGTGCGTGCGTGTGCGCGTGTGGTGTGCGTGCGTGCGTGTGTGTGTGTGTGTGTGTGTGTGTGTGTGTGTGTGTGTGTGTGTGTGTGTGTGTGTGTGTGTGTTTGCGTGTGTTTGCTGTGTTTGTGTTTATATGTATACTCACATACATATATGTATTCAGAACGATCTGAATATATATATATATATATATATATATATATATATATATAACACACACACTACAAACGTTATTTCATAATTGAATGAATGAGGGATATCACAGTTTGGACCAGACAGATGTTGTGGAAGTATCTGTGAACAGTTTCGGTGCACAACTTGCAGTTTCTGACACGCCTCGAAACAACCCACACCCTTTCCACCATCAAATGTTCGCCGACGAAACAGCTCAATCACTCCAGCTCTTTCCAAACATGCATGGCCTTGTTTAAATCTGATCAGGACTGTGTCCCCGCCGTTACACCCGTCTGAAAATCCAATGAGAAAACTGAAGCGCTACGTCCACCCCACCCTATCCACCTCCACCACCCACCTTCCCCCCTCGCCCCGCCATATACAGATGCCTTCTTCTCGATCCTCTACAATTTCCTCAGAAAAATTCCACCACCTCGTTCTCTCATCATGCGCGTGCCATTAACTTCGTCTCAGGTCATGATCTTGTAATGAAGCCTGTGATCATTAAAAAAAAAAGTCAGGCCGCATGTATTGAACTCAGAGGTATCCGCTCTGTTTGCCAATACTTCATACTCGATGCAAAGCCAAGACGTCAGCTGTGCAAACTACATTCTCTCTCCATCGGAGCGTGGCAATTCAGTTCCCGCTGGCTGTTAACCAGCCCTACTCTGCCCTCTCCCAGCGAGTTCAAAGTCCTCATGTCAAGCTCTTCGGAGCTTCAGAACTGCGCCGGCTTCCTCGTGAACAGAGAACGAGGTTCAGAAACTGTCCGCTTCCACAGTATGTTTGTGTATCCGAGCATTTTGAACGTGTACTGTTCGTCCATCTGTCTTGGTTCTTCTGCTGGTAAGAGGGGTTTTACACCCCCAAAGTCCGGTAAGGAGAATCGAGATGGAAAAGTATTCCGTTGCTTTGCTATTCGAACAGGGAACTGTTGTAGTTTATCCGTCAGTCCATCATTCTCTTCCTTTAAAACGCACACTTAAAAGAATCTTTCAAGACGTCTTTGACAACTTTTCACACACTTTTTTGTTTTCTAAACCTGCTTTTGTCTAGTGCGTGTGCGTGTCTGTGCGCTTGCCTGTCTATGAGTCTTTAGCGCAAGTGTGGGGGCGAAGGGGAGGGGGGGGGATGTCAAGATGGGCAGTGGGTGTGGGCCAGGGGAGGGAGAGAGGGAAGGAGAGTGGCAGGATAACAGAGGAGGGTGCAGGCCAGTTTGAATGCCGATGTGAAAGCACGTGTTCACCTGATATCGTGACGTGCTTTTGAGGTGCTGGGAAGCGCTATAGAAGTATGTCATTATTAGCATTTATTATTACTACAGCTTCCGCTACTATATGAAAGTATGTAATTATTAGCATTTATCATTACTACAGCTTCTGCTACTATATGAAGTATGTCATTATTAGCATTTATCATTACTACAGTTTCCGCTACTATATGAAAGTATCTCATTATTAGCATTTATTATTCCTACAGCTTCCGCTCCTACTACTACAACTACTACTACTGCTACTGTTGCTGCTGCTGCTACTACTACTTCTACTACCACTACTACTGTTACCACCACTACTACTACTATTACTACTTCTACTACTACTACTTCTACTACTACTACTACGACTGCTGCTGCTGCTGCTACTACTACAACTACCACAACTGCTGCTGCTACTATTACTACTACCACTACTCTACTACTACTACTACTTCTACCACCACCACTTCTACTACCACTTCTACTACTACTAACGCGACCACCAGAATTTACAACTTAAAATGGAAATTCTAAACTCCGTTTCATTTTCACAAAATAATTTACAAATCTCGGATAAAACGACACCGAAAGCAGACTGTTCTTAGCTAAGCTACAAACTAAAAACTGACTCACATTTGCATTTATGCCAGAGACAAAATGTGTATGTTCCTAAGGAAATAACGTTGGAATGTCAGCCGAATATGCTAACACTGGCGACTATGTTAGCGTACTGTTCACTGCCGCCACTGTAAATAAAATCAACAACAAATAATCAGCTGTAGTGCACTGGCAGTGCATGAAGAGACTTACAACTTATTGCTCAATCTTCTTGCTCCTTAATCTACTTTTTTTACTCGTTTTTACGGCCCTTCGACAAAACAACCTTTCATAAATGCAGAATTCAACCATGTCTTGATCTATGTGTTAAGCTGCGAAGATCAGTTTGTTTGAAATCAACCATGTCTTAATATATGTGTTAAGTTGCGAAGATCAGTTTGTTTGAAGTAGGATTTTACTGGCTGAATAAAACATGATAGGCGAAGGATGTATTAATTCCTGCGCATATGTGCTTAACACTCACAAATAAATGGTTATTTCCCTTCTATTCATACATGCCATCCTGTGCTGCTCCTTGGAGCCGTGCCTCTGCCGACACAAGTTCGCCAGGCGGGGCGGTCTGGCGCCACTCTCCCAGGTGAATGAAGTAATGATATCAAAGTTCTTCGGCGAAGAGGAATGCGCGTCCTCCAAGCACTTTCCTGACCATCCTGCGAACGCTTGTCTTCCACCAGTCGCCGAAGAACAGCCTTCAAGGAAGACGCGTTATCAAGCGTTCGTTCAAGGAGGCCTGTTCTTTATCAGTTTCGTGCTCTTCTCTGCGAGGTGTACATGCTAGGCGATCAGTTCGAAAGAACATCTGCGTCCGGGACGTTTTCGCAGGAGTGTATGTGGAAACGATTACGTTTGTTGTTGTTGTTGTTTGTTGTTTGTTGTTTGTTGTTGTTGTTTGTTGTTTGTTGTTGTTGTTGCTGTTGCTGCTGCTGCTGCTGCTGCTGCTGCTTTCTTTTTCTTTTTGTTCTTTCTTTTTATACTTTTCTTTTTTGTTGTGTTTTGTTTTTGCCACGACGCTCCTAAACCGATCCTGTCTATAAGCGTGCGGAAGTGTGGGCAGTGCAACCACCTTGCGCACACACCTTCAGTTTCACAGCCAACTTTATACAATGTGTACGTCGACCTCGTCAATGGTCACAGTTCCGAAGACTGTGCTGCCAAGCTTCATGAAGCTGTCTACATCCTTCAGTGTTTCCCCCTAAGACAATGATTTCTGGCTCCACATACTGTTCACGCAATGTGCTCTGGCACAAGACCTGTCGTCTCGGCACTGCTTGTGACTCCAAAGATGTCACCACGACTGGAAAAGCAGTTGTTTTCTTTTTAGCTCTTGCTGCGTTTGGACTTTTCTGCCAGCATTATATCGCAGTCATCTGGGAACAAGAAATGGCAAAGCAATTCATCTTCCACGTGGCCTTAACTCGTATCGCCCGTTGGTTGAACCGCTTGTCTTCAGTCCTTAACCAAATCTTGATGCCGTTGTCATCACCGCACAAAGCGTCCCACAGCGCGAATGAAAACATCACGCTGAACAGCGAGGGTGTCGAAATACAGCCCTGGTGGACTCCATTTGCAACTGAGAAAGGATCGGTGGATATTTCTCTGCCAGTGCTAGAGCAAGGATGCCATCGTGGAACTGACGTTACTATGGTGATGGACTTTGCTGGACAGCCAAACGTTGCCATGATCATCCACAGCCCCCCCCCCCCCCCCACCACACACACACACACACCACCCCCCCACCCATCCTATCACTCCATCATGACTGATCATGTCGAACTGGGGGAGTAATGGTATGTGCATTTTTATTGTTATTTGTGATGACTGAAGATGATACTTTTGTTAAAAAAAAAAAAAGAATAATTTTCCTATCTGTTTCGCGTTGTGCATAAAATAAGCCATGTTTTGCGCTTTGTTTTGTGCGTTTATTTGTCATTTGTTTCGGCTCAAAACAATAACGTGTGTCAAGACGCAACAATTATTACATGACGTCATGTTACTTCTGCTCTGTACTGGCTAAAATCTAATGGTCACTTGACGGTTTCATGTTACTTTTGCGATGTCCTGTCTGAAAAGTGACAATTGTTTGATAGTGCTGAGTTACGGTTCTTAAATCCACTTCTAAAATAAAACGATTTTTTAAGTAAAATCTAACGATAATTTGATGGTGTAATGTTCCGTTGTATGTCCAGGCTGAAGTGTAAAGATTGTTTAATGGTGTTAGGGTACATCTGTTAGATCATGACTAAAACTATTGGAATTATGACACGTTTGTGCGGTCCCGGCTAAAACCTAAAAAATTACTTGCCAGTGTCATAATTACGTTTGTTAGATCTTGACTTTATGCAATTAAATCTAACGATTACTTGCCATGCCATATTACGTTTGTTAGGCCTTGACTTTATGCAATTAAATTTAACGATTACCTGCCAGCGTTAAGTTTGCCACGTCCCGTATCAATACGATAAAATCTGACATTTTGTCTGATGATGTCATGTCACGTGCCCTTTGTCCTGGCTAGAACACAACGATTATTTCCTGGCTGAAACCTGACGCTTATATGATGATGTCATACTAAATCTGCTTATTTCCTGGCTAAAATCTAACGCTTATATGATGGTGTCACGCCACATCTGTCCTGGCTAAAACATAAACATTATTGGTGACATTATTGATTCAATGCCTATCTTGCGCCGAACTGGATGAAGACAAGTGATTGCTCGTTCATTTCCGTTGTCCTGATCGTTTTGTATCTTGCCTGAAGAAGATCTAAGAGGTCGAAACGCGTCGTGTTTTGTCTTGTGATTCGTTTGTCTACGTTTTTTGGCGGCGCATTGTCACTAATATTTCAAATTTATTATTGATGACGTCATATCCCTTCCAATATGTCCACAGCTGCCTCACCAGCCTGAACAGAAAGACACACGTTTGACTGGCGCTGGGACATCCGCTGTGGAACCACACACAGCAGAATTCAAGCCTGCACGTCTAAACATACTCTTCCAGCGTAGGTCAGATTACGTCTCGAAAGATGGCCGAGCAGATTACGCTTTGGTTTGACAGTGACAGAATCCCGGGCCTGCGGTTCCAGTCTTATAAGTGGCAGGAAGGTGAAGGAGCGGACGCCAAGGGGAATAAGAGGGGTGCAGGGGTTGGGGGAGAAGACACGAATGGGTAGGTGGGTTTTTTTTGCCCTTTTCTCCAGACCTTCAATGGTGGACGGAGTGCTGAGTCTCCTGCAAAGCATAGATCTGACGCTGGTGAAAACAGCTCCTCCTCTGAACACACGTAAAACCACCCATGACAATCAGGGTATAATCCATGGCGTATTTTGGCAGTAAAAAAAATCACTGTGACAGGTATTCTCCGACGTACAAAGTCAGGGGAAAAAAACCCGGATGGCGTGTACTATGGCGACAAGCTCTTCCCATGGAGAACAGCCCTTACTCCAGAATAACACAGAAAGCCTTGTGGCGATGACACTATATAGTACAGTACAAGGTCAACACAATACCGACATAAAACGCGCGCTCTTATTATCCCCCTTTCCTCTGACTTCGTATGTTTGCGTTTGAATGTTTCGTTTTGTTGTTGTCCGCGGGACGTGGGGTGGACAGCTCATGTAGGGGGATTGAGGATGGATGTAGGAAGGGTATGACCATTTAAGACGGTGACCACACGAAGGTCTTGCTTGAACAACAGAGAAGTCGCATCCTGAACCGAAAACAAATATACTTTACACCGACAGAGGTAGTTCCGCAGTAAGTTTTCTCAGTAATGCTTCGTTGTGTCTTAACGACGAGGAGCGTGTCTTTTCTCCTGATTGGGTCAGTACACATTAAAGCCTGACGCGTGCTGTGTCAGAAAATGAGGGGGGGGGGGGGGGGGGGGGGGGGGGGGGGGGCGGGGGAGGGGGGGATAGGGGGATGAAAGGAAGCGTTGATATGTGGAGGGTGGTGGTGCGGATAGTGTGGACTTGTTTCATAAACTATGGGCACGCGAGCGAGCGAGCGAGCGAGCGAGAGAGAGAGAGAGAGAGAGAGAGAGAGAGAGAGAGAGAGAGAGAGATGCTCGTCAAATGATAAACCATGAACATCCATGTCCCCGTGAAAAGCGTTTTAATCTTCTTGACGGACATACAGTCAAAAAGAAATGATAGTGAAAGATATGGGTTGAATTACAATTATACCCCCATTTTACATGACACAAAGCCGGGTTGAACTACAATTATACCCCCATTTTACATGACACAAAGCCGGGTTGAACTACAATTATACCCCCATTTTACATGACGCAAAGCCGGCCCGCCCTGAAATTTGAAAGAGAGGGTCGACACAAAAAGCGTTGCAGACAAACCATAAGACTGACTCAACGCCGCCTTCCTTGCGCTGAACCCTGTGAAGTGATCTGAAGCGATCAAAGCTAAGTGAACTTTCGTTGTTTTATTCGTTTATGTCTCACCTGATGAAGACCTAAGAGGTCGAAACGCGTTGTTTCGTCTTGTGACTCGTTTGTCCACGTTCTCTGGGCGGTTCGCTAACATTTATTTAAGATTCATAAGACTGATTTGCAGCGTGAACGTGTACACACACACACACACACACACACACACACACACACACACACACACACACACACACACAGAGAACATTTCGCCGAATATTTAATTTATTTCTAGCCCCCCCGCCCTATATATATATATATATATGTGTGTGTGTGTGTGTGTGTGTGTGTGTGTGTGTGTGTGTGTGTGTGTGTGTTTGCATTTAGATCAAAGTTCTCACCCTGAATTTGGAGAGGTAAACTCTATGCCATCTCTTCGTGAGAACCGAAATATATAAATTATAAGTTTACAAAATTTGAACAAATAAAACTGTATGAAAAACAGAAAGAATAAAGCCACAACAATTGATAATTAAATCCTAAATTCATATACAACTGCGAAATGTTCAGAGACATCAAATAAAGCATGTGTGCAACAGGGAAATCTTAGAGTAATAGCACGGGCGCCACCCACACAACACACACGCGCGCGCGCACGCACACACATACACGCACGCATGCGCGCGCGCGCGCGCGCGCACACACACACACACACACACACACACACACACACACACACAAAAGTCATATTATTTATAGCCTAGCCGACGGCGAGGGGCCATAACAGGGCTGCCACACACACGCGCGCACACACACACTCACATACACCATCTGAACACACGTGCGGGCTTTCTCTCTCAAAAGAGACACAGACAGACAGACAGACAGACAGACAGACAAGCAGACAGACAAACAGAGACTTGACTCACCTTTCAACACACCAACGACGCTTCCTCTCCCGTGCTTGCAAAAACACCACCACCACCGACACATACACCCTGTTGCGTCTTCCGTCACACAAAGGTTTGGATACTCCGCACCGCGACAGGGTTCTTCTTCTTCTTTTTTTACCCCCGCCAGGCAAGAACACCCGGATGCATCCTGAAACACACTGACAGGGCAGACAACCCGGAGGAGATCGATCCTGATCTTAATCCCAACGACGCAGCGCGAAAAGTTTTCCCCGAGATCGTTCAGGACCGGTGGATGCGGCGACGCCAAATGCAGAAGGCGTGGCTGTGGGCGCTCCTGCCTGCGCGACACTTTAATCCTCGATTTGTTGTTTGTCGTCCCGGGGCCTCTCTTCTCCCAGTGTCGATCTGTTTTGTGGTTAGTGTCCTTCGGGGGTTTTTTAGCTACCAAGGTCGTTCAACCCTGGATGCGCGCTCTGCCATCGACGACGAGCGGGGAAAGAAGGCGGACGGAGAGAGAGGACGAGGAAAGGGAGGAGGGGGAGACATGTTTTGGGTCAATTTCTGGGTGGAGTTATAAAAAAAAGGTGGGCTTGAGGTTTAAGATTAAGATTAAGATTAAAATTATAGTCCCGTCAACAGCAGAGGTTATCTCAGGACTGTCACCACGTTTCAAACTACCACGTATACATGTTAAAAAAGGATTAAAAGCAAAACCTTACCCAACCCATTAAAAAAAAAGATTAAAAGAACCAATCCTAGGATTAAAAACCAACACGTTGAAATCACTAACTGTAATCTGCAAAAATCAATACTGGGTATAGAAAATCTAACAACACCAAATTCACACACGATGAAATAAATTCACTTCTTTTAGGAAGTTAAAAATATTGTCAGGGGGAACATCACGGAAAAGAATCTTCATATTATCTGCAGTGTAATGTTTCCTTCTAATGTCGTATAAATCCCAGCAGTCTAAAAGAATATGTTGGACAGATATCTGACTATCACAGGCAACACAGAAAGGCGGGTCGTTTCCCTTCAATAAAAACGAATGAGTAAAATAAGCATGACCCGTCCTCAATCTACACAATACTGTTTCTCCCTTTCGACCGCCAGCAGCCATGGGAAGATGTTCCTTTAAATCTGGCCGTATTTGATGAAGCTTATTGTTTTCTTGGAGGCTCCACTCCTCCTCCCATAAAGAATTGACATACGAAGCTATTTTGCCTTTTAAATCTGAGGATGGTACAAGCAGTTTAGAAGGACGAAGACGGACAGCCTCTTTAGAAAGCCGATCCACCTCTTCGTTGCCTCTGATCCCCACATGACCTGGCACCCAGGCCAACAAAATCTCAAAACCCCTTGAAACTAATGAAGAAAACATGGTAAAAAAACTTGATAAGAGCCGGATGTTTTATGTTTCTTGCTCCTATAGCCTCTAAAGCCGAAAGAGAATCTGTGCAAATAAGGAATTTCCTAGACTGGGACTGCCTGATCAACTCCAAAGCCAAAAGTAGTGCAGTAAGTTCCGCAGTGTAAATAGTGCTTTCAGAGGGAATGTGTTTGGACAGTTTTTCTCCCCAAGCTGGAACATATGCGGAGGACCCTACACCAACATCGGACTTTGAACCATCAGTAAAAATAACCACATGTTCTTTAAGGTTAGAACACATGTCTAAAAATAATTGTTTATAAATTAAGGAACTCGTGTTCTGTTTGCGCTGCACGGTTAAATCAAACCTAATTTCTGGAGACGAAAACGTCCAAGGAGGTTGTTGAGGAAACTTGGAAACGTCAGAGATGACCCCAACATCAATATCCGCCTCCTCCAGAAAAGGAAGGATGCGAATACCGAAAGGGGGAATACTGGATGGACTTCTTTCATATTTCTCTTGGAAACGAGGATTCATAACACAGTCGTAGGCAGGGTTGTTTGGTTCTGAAAAAAGCTGTGTGTAGTAATTCAAAGCTAATTTTACTCTTCTATGAGAGAGGGAACACTCTCCTGCCTCAGCATATAGGCTATGAACAGGTGTAGTACGAAAAGCGCCAAGGCAGAGGCGAAGACCCTGATGGTGAACTGGGTCTAGGACTTTCAAATATGAGGCTCTAGCGGCGCCGTAAATGATGCTGCCGTAGTCCAACTTGGATCGAACTAACGCCCTGTAAAGATGGAGAAGTGTGCGTTTGTCTGCACCCCAATCCGTATGAGCCACTACACGGAGGATATTCATGGCTTTGAGGCACGATGTTTTCAACTTCTGAATATGGGCTTTAAAATTCAATTTTTGATCAAAGGTAACACCCAGAAATTTGGCTTCTGTGACAGCAGGAATTTTAGCCTTATCTATGAAAATTTCTGGTGGCGGGAAAAGTTGTCTGAAATTGTGAAAGTGGATGCACTCTGTTTTAACTGATGAAAATTTGAACCCATTTTCAACTGCCCACTGTTGGACTTTATAGACACACAACTGGAGTTGGCGCTGTACACCAGCAAATGTCTTTCCAGATGCATAAAGGGCAAAATCATCAACAAAAAGAGAGCAGTCTGAACCTTGGTTGACAGAGTTTACAATTTCATTTATTTTTATACTAAACAGGGCTGGGGAAAGGATACTACCCTGTGGAACACCCATTTCCTGCTCATGAATTTCTGACAATGTTGTCCCCACACGGACCTGGAAGGACCTGTCTGCCAAAAACTGTTCTATGAACACTGGGAGATTGCCACGGAAACCCATCCGATGGAGGTCTGACAGGATTCCATACTTCCACGTCGTGTCATAGGCCTTCTCTATGTCGAAAAAAATGGCAACAACATGCTTTTTATCTAAAAAAGAGTTTCGAATAGTGGTTTCCAATCTGATTAAATGGTCCATGGTAGAGTGATGCTTTCTAAAACCACACTGTTCCATGGCTAAAAGCCCATCACTTTCCAATTTCCACATGAGCCTACCATTGACCATTTTTTCCATCACCTTACAAACACAACTTGTTAAGGCTATTGGACGATAGTTGGTTGGGTTTGAATGATCCTTCCCTGGCTTCGGAATGGGAACAATTAGGGCTCTTTTCCATGAAGCTGGGAAAGACCCAGACGTCCAAACCTGGTTATAAACTTGAAGCAGAATGTTAAGACCTGAGTCAGGAAGGTGTTTTAAGAGTTGATAATGTATTTCATCAAGACCAGGAGCAGAATCATGACATGCCTGCAAGGCAGACTTCAGTTCATTTAGATTAAAGGGCAAGTTGTAGTCTTCTTGATTGGGTGAGGAAAAGTCAAGCTTCTTTTTTTCTGCTTGCGTTTTGATCTTTAAAAACGCGGTGGATTTTTGACTAGAGGAAGAGTTGGTTTCTATGGTGGAAGCTAGCAAGTTAGCCACAGCTTGTTTGTCAGTGATGAGTGTATCATCAAGTTTTAAATGGTGGATTGAAGGGCAGCTGTTCTTACCCCTAATTTTTTTAACAACTCTCCAGATTTTTTTCTTGGATATGTTTGATGTGAGGGAAGAGCAGAAATTTCTCCAAGACACTCGTCTACTTCCTCTACAAACAAACCTCGCCTTTGCTTTTTTCCTCTGATAAGATCGAACATTCGGGGCCACAGGATGCTGAAAGACTGAACGTTGGGCCCTCTTGCGAACGTTGCAAGCATTCTTACAATCCTGGTTGAACCATGGCGTACCAGGTAATTGTGGACCTGGTTTTGTGAGTGGGATGGTATCTCTCGCACACGATAACAAAACATTAGTGAAGGACTCCGCTGGATCTTCTGATCGGAAGACGATTTCAGCATCTAGCTTATCAGTTATGGCTGAACGAAAGAAATCCCAATTAGCCCTTTTAAAGCAAAAATACTGAGGAAAGGAAACAGGTTCCTTCAAAACTGGAGAAAGTATTACAGGGAAATGGTCGCTCCCGTGCAGATCATCGTGAACTGACCAATCATAGTCTAGAACCAATGAAGGATCACACACTGACAAATCCAAACACGAAAGAGTACCATTTGAAGAATGCATGTATGTTGGTGATTTGTCATTTAGACAACACAGGTCCAGTTCGTTAAAGATCTCTTCCAGCATGAGACCCCGAGGTGAGGAATGTGAGCTACCCCAAAGGGGGGAGTGCCCGTTAAAGTCTCCCAAAATAAAAAAAGGACGTGGAAGCTGATCTATTAGATCAATGACTTGTTGCTTAGATATTGTACCAGAAGGAGGACAGTAAATTGAACAGAGAGTTATTGTTTTATTGAAAGTAATCCTGGCCGCAACAGCTTGTAATGGGGTATTTAACGTTAACTTGGCTGAATAATAAAGATCTGTGAATAAGAAGGGAAACACCCCCAGTGACACCATGACCAGTATCCGTAGGTAAAGCAGGAAAACCTACTGAACTAAAGCCTGCCAATGAAAAATGTTTTCCTGGTCTCAACAATGTTTCCTGCAGCGCAACAACACTAGGTTTGAGGTCAGAACACAACCGCTGGAGTTCCTCATATTGGGCATTAATGCCTCTTATATTCCACTGAATAAGGGCCATGACAATAAAAAAGAAACGAAAATTACTCCATCTCATTGTCCTCATCACCTTCTATCTCCAAAGGAGAAAAGCGATTGGAAGAAGGCGATGGAGATACCACCTTCTTGGCTGACGAAGGACGATACTTATTTCCACCCCCAGATGGACGAGGTGGAAGAGGAGGCTTCATCACAGGTCGACTTCTGGAGTGTTCCCCAGACAAAGAGGCTACCTGTGCAGCCTTCCCAGAGGGTCTGGGATTGGAGGAAGGGGCTCAGACCCTCGAGGAGTCCGGGGGGAGGTGGATATTGAGCCTCCACCCAAGGCACTGTTTGAATTTTGCTTTCTTTTTCCACTGTCTTTCTGTACATGCTGAGGCTCCTGTTGCGTCTGCCGATCCTGATGCTGACAGCCGGCCTGAGGTTGAACAGTCTCAGTCTGAACACCAACACTGACCATGCTCCCCTTGGCGACATCAGCATATGACTTGCTGAGGGAGGGCTGTCTATTCCGCACAAGTTTCCTTGCCTCAAAGAACGAAATTCGATTCTCCGTGCGTACCTTCTGGATCTCGGACTCGACGCGCCAGACTGGACAGTCCTTCGAGAAAGCAGGATGGTTGCCTTTACAGTTTATGCAACAGGGCGGACAATCACACGGACCTTCATGCACTGGTTTTGAGCACTTGCCACACGCCTCCTGTTCTGTCCACCTGTCCTTAATGTGTCCGTACTTTTGGCACTTAAAGCATCGCAAAGGTGAAGGAATGTACATAGAGACGGGAACCCTCAAATATCCGACCTTCACACACACAGGGAGAGTTGTCGTACAGAAAGTTAGAAAAAAAGTATCTGTTGGCACACGGTCTTGATCTTTTCGTGCTAGAACCCGGTGAACGTGGGTCACACCCTGGGAAGCCAGTTCCGTCTTTATTTCTAACTCGGAAACGCCTCTCAAATCACGACACCTGATGACGCCCTTGCTTGAATTCAAAGTTTTGTGAGGTGTCACTCTGATTGGCCTGTCAATCAACGTCGTCGACTTGAGAAGCAACTCAGAATGCTTCTGTTTTGCACATTCTATCAAAAAGGAACCGTTTCGTAGCCGTTTCATGGATTTGGGTACGCCGGAGAGTCCCTCTACTCCTCTCGAAATAGCAAAAGGACTCAATCCATTCACCCCACAGAGAGGGCGAGCTTCGTCCACACCCTCCATCACCAACCAACAAGGCCAAAAACCAGTTGCTGTCCTTATTTCATTATCCGAGTCCGAGTCCAAGTTCGAGCCTGAGGAATAATTTCTTTTCCTTTTTTGTTGGGAGTGAGCCATAGTTTTGAGTTTTTAAAGTTCATCCCTGCCTACCCACCCACCATGGGGTCCAACAAGGGGCCAGGGTCAAGGGGAAATCCAACTCTTGACCCCATCCAGGTTTCAGCAGGGATATACACCAGATAGAACATAACTAACCTATTCCGCCAAGATCATGACACACCGCCGGGGACAGACGGTGAACACTTACAAGGTTTCCAAGGCCAGCCAAGAACTACCCAGTTTGACCCAACCTCACGTAGAGGCAGCCGATTGACATACACGGGCCAATGTATGCCACCCGTCTTAGAGGAGGTCCGAGCCAAAGTGATGTGTTGAGAACAGCAGGTTCTCTCAATCACCAGGATCTCATTCCCCCCCACTTACAGGATGCACCGCACGGCAAACACGGTGGGTCTGAAGAAGACCGCAGAGAAAAGGAGAAGTGTTCCAAAGAAGGCTTGTAAGTAAAGATTAAAGTACAGAGTAAAGAGCCAGGTAGGCAGAAACTAGACGAAACAGAGGCTGCAGTTTCTGTGGGGAGACTTTATGGGGGAAAAAGAGATAGTAAAAGACACAGTAGGCAGAAAAACAGGAAAGATAAGAAAAAGGGGTGGGCTCAGGTTAGTCGAGAAACACCCCCGCCACGAGAAGGCCGGCCCGTGGGGCTGGGCTTGAGGTAGCTGCGCGGTCTTTGGCGCTCTTGGCAAAGAGGAACTCGTTTCACAAACACAACAGGTGATGGCCATACGTTCAGATGCGTTTGGAAAAAAAAACTAGCTTTATACATACTATACGCACGAATGAAATGAATGGAAAGTACTTATCCTAAGTACTAAATATATAATAATCAGCCCAGTTAAATGTGTAAACATGGAATCTCACAAATTAACAGAAATTTGTTTTGTTACCGTAGGCTGGTTTCCGTTACCTTCCATCCCTCCCCTGTGGCATTACTTCCATAACGCTCAACCAGGTTCCGCTATGCACAGCATCAGGCAAGTTTGTCCTGTCGTAGTCAGATCCTTAGGAGGCAACCGAACAGAGGGGACACTGCTCTGCTGTCGACTCACTTCGGTGGTGTCTACTTATACGTGTTCTCATACAACGTACGCAGGACACCCGTGAAAAGAGTTTTAATCTTCTTCATGAACATACAGTCAAAAGAAACACACACACACACACACACACACACACACACACACACACACACACACACACACACCGCCGCCTCAACCACCACCACACACGCGCGCGCTCACACACACACACCCTCCCCTTCTCCCCTTTGAAGGCAACTGCTCCGTGGCGAAGTCGGCATGACGATGGAATTTACAACCACAGCAAGGCATAAAGGGTCACAGAATTCGATACATTTACCATGATGGTTAATGAGGACGAGAGTGATAGAGATGATGCATGGAGCTCCATTGTGGTCTGAGACATGTGACAGACCTATATTCTGCGCTTCATTCTGTAATATATCCCGGTGTCGATCACGCCCAAGAGATGCAGACACCTGCGCTGTTGGTCAGGAAATCTGAGCAACACTTTCACTGATGCACACTCATTAAAAGGACGGAGTTCAACTGTGTGGAGTCAGTCTTCGCACTTGAGCATAATCAGCTCTGGGCAGCAGCCAAACAGACCCCAAAAGATCCGAACACCAGATGCCTCTGATGGAACCTACACTCCCCTGGTCCCCAGGCCCGCGGTGCTATCCACGAAGGCTGATCATGCCAAATTTGTCTGGTTTTGAAGTCAAACCTGGCGAAACGAGGCAAATCAGATGACCCTGCACGTGCACTCTGTCATGGCGCCGTGCCCACAAACAGTGACACATGTCCTGAACTCACGCTAAGCAGCGCTAACGTCCAGAGTACATATCGAAACACAACACAGTGCTCAGTGACACATTCTATGCGCTTAGCACTGCCAGCCGAAACACTACACCACCAGAAGCTCCAGCAACTGTTTTCTACACGGCAGGAGGCCGGAATTCGCAGGAGCTGTCTCTTTAAGACCATGACGGAATAGAGGTTTACCGGACAGAGTGGATGACTAGGAATGCAAAGTACACAGAGAATGGGAAATCTTTAAGACCATGATAAAATACAGGTTTACTGGACAGAGTGGTAAGGTAAGGTAATGTTGCTTATAGCCCAGCCGACCGCAAAGGGCCATATCAGGGCTGTCACCACGTTAAAATCAACCAACAAATAAAAAAAAAACAACAAAAAAACCTTTCACACATTTCTTTAAAATACATCTTCTAAAAACACATCAGAAACTTCGTTAAAAATCTTTCTTTCATAAAATCTTAAATCAGATGAAAAATGTTAATCTCTTTCAGAAACTCAAAGATCACGTCAGGCGGGACATCTCTGAACAGGGTTTTTCATGGACTCTGCTGTAAAGTGTTTGTGTCTCACATCGTACAAGTCCCAACAATCTAAAAGAATATGTTTCACTGTGAGTGGAACATGATATGGAATACACCACAGAGCTTCTTCACCTTTTAAAAGATAAGAATGGGTATAAAACGAGTGGCCTGTGTGCTAGTGGCACAGGACTGTTTCCTCTTTACGACCGCCTCTGGAACATGGTAAAAACTCGTTGAGGTTTGGACGGATTTTAAATAGTTTGTTATCCATCTGCAAGGTCCATTCCTCTTGCCAGATGTCTTTGACGTAGGCCTGTGTTTTGGGTTTTAGATCAGTGTGAGGAACAGACAACCTGCTCAACTTTTCCCTTGTGGCATTCTTGGCAAGCTGGTCAACCATCTCGAATGTCCACATTGCTGGGAACATCAAGCAAACACTACTTTGTGTCCGTTTGATTTTAGGGAGGTGTACAGTTCAAAGACTTTCAGTAGTTAAGGGTGCTTAAGATTACGGCCGGCAATGGTCTCCAAAGCAGAAAGGGAGTCTGACAAATTAAGGAAATCTTTCTGTTTTCGATTTGGAGATAATCTGAAGTGCCAGGACTAAGGCTGTCAGCTCAGCAGTGTAAATGGAGCTGTCGGTGGGAATGTGTACGGTACATATCTGAGGGGGGTCTGCTGCACAAAACACAGCAGAGGCAACTCCCTCCTCAGATTTGGAACCGTCACTGAAAATTCTGTTAAAAGATGGAAACTTGGAACACAGTTCAGCAAAAATGGACTTGTATGCCAAGGAACTAGTGGAATCTTTCCGGTATGAGGCTAAATCAAACCGGATCTCTGGTGTGAAGAAAGTCCATAGAGGGTCGTCAGGAAACTTGGAGAAGTCATTAACTACTCCAAGGTCTATACCTGCTTTGTTCAGATGGGGCAGAATACGAATCCCCAAGGGTGGAATGGAACTGGGATGGTCATCGAATTTCTTCTGGATTTTGGGGTCGAAAACAATGTCAAATGCGGGGTTTTGAGGTTCAGACGAGAGACTCAGACGGATAGTGTGGATGACTGGGAATGCAAGATAGACAGAGGATGGGGAATGCAAGATAGACAGAGGATGGGGAATCCTTAATACCGCCTCTGGAACATGGTAAAAATTCATTGAGGTTTGGACGGATTTTAAACAGTTTTTTTTATCCGCTGCAAGGTCCATTCCTCTTGCCAGAGGTCTTTTACATAGGCCTGTGTTTGGGGTTTCAGATCAGTGTGAGGAACAGTAAATCTGATCAACTTTTGCCTTGTGGTGTTCATGGTAAGCTGGTCAACCATTTCATTGCCTAGAATGGCCACATGGCTGGGAACCCAAGCAAACACTACGTTCTGTACTGGACAGAGCGGATAAGTGGGGAACGCAAAGTTGACACAGAAAGGGAAATCTTTGAGACTATCATGGAATACACGTTTTCTGGACAGAATGGTTGACCGGAAAAGCAACGTAGACAGAGAATGGGAAATCTTTAAGACCATTATGGAATAGAGGTTTACTGGACAGAGTGCATGACTGCGAATGCAAAGTGCACAGAGAATGGGAAATCTTTAAGACCATGGTTGAATAGAGGTTTACTGGACAAAGTGGATTACTGGGAATGCAAAGTAAACTGAGGATAGGAAATCATTAAGACCATGATCGGATATAGGATTACTGGATAGTGTGGATGACTGGGAATGCAAGATAGACAGAGGATGGGGAATCTTAAGACCATTATAGAGTATAGGGTTCCTGGATAGAGTGGATGACTAGGATTGCAAAGAAAACAGGGATTAGAAAATCATTAAGACCATGATGGAACAGAGCTTTAGTTGAGAGATAGGATGACTGGGAATGCAAAGTACACAGAGAATGGGAAACACTTGAGACCATGATGAAACAGAAGTTACTGGACAGGGTGGACAGGGTGGATGACTGGGAATGCAAAGTACACAGAGAATGGGAAACACTTGAGACCATGATGAAACAGAAGTTACTGGACAGGGTGGACAGGGTGGATGACTGGGAATGCAAAGTACACACAGAATGGGAAACACTTGAGACCATGATGAAACAGAAGTTACTGGACAGGGTGGACAGGGTGGATGACTGGGAATGCAAAGTACACAGAGAATGGGAAACACTTGAGACCATGATGAAACAGAAGTTACTGGACAGGGTGGACAGGGTGGATGACTGGGAATGCAAAGTACATAGAGAATGGGAAATCTTTAAGACCATGATGGAATTAGAGCGTTAATGGACAAAGTGGATGACTAGGAATGAAATTAGACAGATGATAGGAAATCATTAAGACCATGATGGGGTATAGGTTTACTGGAAAGTGTAGATGGGGAATCCTTAAGACCATGATGGAATGGAGGTTTCCTGGATAGAGTGGATGACTAGGATTGCAAAGAAAACAGGGAATAGAAAATCGTTAAGACCATGATAGAACAGAGCTTTAGTTGAGAGATTGGATGACTGGGAATGCAAAGTAGACAGAGAATGGGAAATCTTTAAGACCATGATGGAATAGAGGTTTACTGGACAGAGTGGATTACTGGGTACGCAAAGTAGACAGACAATCAGAAATACTTCAGATCATGATGGAGTAGTGGTTTACTGGATAGAGTCGATGACTGGGAATGCAAAGCAGACAGAGAATGGGAAATCTTTAAGACCATGGCAGAATAGAGGGTAACTGGATAGAGTGGATGACTGGGGATGCAAAGTAGACAGAAAATAGGAAATCTTTAAGACGAAGATTGAACAGAAGTTTTCTGGACAGAGTGGATGACTGGGAATGGAAAGCAGACAGAGAATAGGAAATAGTTAAGACCATGATGGAGTACAGGTTTACTGGACAAGGTGGATGTGTGTGAATGTAGGGTAGACAGCGGATGGGAAATCTTTAAGACGATGATGGAATATAGCTTTTACCGGACAGAGTAGATGACTTGGAATAAAGTAGACAGATAATTAGAAAATCTTTAAGACCATGATGGAACAGAGCTTTACCGGACAGAGTGGAGGACTGCGAATACAAAGTAGACAGAAAATGGGAAATCTTTAAGACCATGGTGGAATAGAGGTTTACTGCACAGAGTGGAGGACTGCGAATACAAAGTAGACAGAGAATGGGAAATCTTTAAGACCATGGTGGAATAGAGGTTTACTGCACAGAGTGGATAACTGGGAATGCAAAGTAGACAGAGAATGGGAAATCCTTACGACCATGATGGGGTATAGATTTACTGGATAGACTGGATGACTGAGAATGCAAAGTAGACATGGAATGGGAAATCTTTAAGACCATAATGGAATAGAGCTTTACTGGACATAGTGGATAAATAGGAATAAATTACAGAGAATATGAAATCTTTAAGACCATGATGGAATAGAGCTTTACTGGACAGAGTGGATGACTAGGAATAAAGTAGACAGAGTATGCGAAATCTTAAAGAATACGATGGAATAGAGGTTTACTGGACAGAGTAGATGACTGCGAATGCAAAGTAGACAGAGCATGATAAATGGTTGAGACCATGATGGAGTAGACGTTCACTGGATAGAGTCGATGACTGGGAATGTAAAGTAGACAGAGAACTGGATATACTTAAGAACTCGATGGAGTAGAGGTTTACTAGATACAGTCGATGACTGGGAATGCAAGGTAGACAGAGAGTGCGAAATCTTTAAGGCCATGATGGAATTAAGGTTTACTGGACAATGTGGATGACTGGGAATGCAAAGTACGCAGATAATGGGAAATACTTAAGACCATGATGGAGTAGAGGTTTTCTGGACAGCGTCAATGACTGAGATGGGAAAGTAGACAGAGAATGCGAAATACTTAAGACCATGATAGAGTAAAGGTTCACTGGATTGAATCGATGACTGGGAATGGAAAGTAGACAGTGAATGGGAAATCTTTAAGACCATGACGGAATCGAGGTTTACTAGACAGAATGGATGACTGCGAATTCAAAGTACACAGAGAATGGGAAACATTTAAGACCATGATGAAAAAGAGGTTTACTGGACATAGTGGATGACTGTGAACGCAAAGTGCACAGAGAATGGGAAACATGTACAACCATGATGGAATAGAGCTTTAATGGATAGAGTGGATGTCTGGGAATGCAAAGTAGACAGAGAACGGAAAATCTTTAAGAACAGGACGGAATAGAGATTTACTGGACAGAGTGGATGACTGGGAATGCAAAGTAGACAGAGAATGGGAAATCTTTAAGACCATGATGGAATAAACTTTCACTAGACAGACTGGATGACTGGGAATGCAAAGTAGACAGAAAATAGGAAATCTTTAAGACCATGATGGAATAGATGTTTACTAGACAGTGGATGACTGTGAATACAAAGTACACAGAGAATGGGAAATCTGTCAGACCATGATAGAGTAGAGGTTTACTGGATACAGTGAATGACTGGGAACGCAAAAAAGACAGGGAATGGAAAATACTTAAGACCATGATGGAATAGAGGGTTGCTGGATAGAATCGATGACTGGGGATATAAAGTAGACTGGGAAACCTTTAAGACCACGGTAGAATATAGCTCTACTAGAGAGAGTGGATGACTGGGAATGCAAAGTAGACAGAAAATGGGAAATCGTTAAGACCATGATGGATTAGAAGTTTAGTGCACAGAGTGGATGACTACATGCACAAAGTAGACAGAGAATGGAAAATACCTCAGACCATGATGGAGTAAATGTTTACTGAATAGAATCGATGACTGGGAATTCAAAGTAGACAGAGAATGGGAAATCTTTAAGACCATGATGGAATAGAGGTTTTCTCGACAGAATGGATGACTGGGAATGCAAGGCAGACAGAGAATTGGAAATCTTTAGGATCATGATGGAATAGAGGTCTACTGGACAGAGTGGATTACTGGGAATGCAAAGTGGACAGAGCATGGGAAATCTTTAACATCATGATGGAATAGAGCTTTATTAGACAGAGTCAATGACTGGGAATGAAAAATAGACAGAGAATGGGAAATCGTTATGACCATGATGGAACAGGGTTCACTGGACAGAGTGGATGATTGCGAATACAAAGTAGACAGAAAGAGGGACATTTTTAAGACCTTGATGGAGTAGAGGTTTGTTTGATACAATAAATGACTGGCAATGCAAAGTAGGCAGAGAATGGAAAATACTTGAGACCATGCTGGAGTAGAGGTTTACTAGATAGAGTCGATGACTGGGAATGCAAAGTAGACAGAGAATGGGAAATCTTTAAGACCATGACAGAATAGAGGGTAACTGGATAGAGTGGATGATTGGGAATGCCAAAGTAGACAGAAAATAGTAAATCTTTAAGACGATGATGCAACAGAGGCTTTCTGGACAGAGTGGATGACAGGGAATGCAAAGCAGACAGAGAATGGGAAATCTTTAAGATTACGATGGAATAGAGGTTTTCTGGACAGAGTGGATGACTGAGAATGCAAAGCAGACAAAGGATGGGAAATCTTTAAGACCATGGTGGAATAGAGGTTTACTGGATAGAATCTTCTTCTTCTGCGTTCCCTGGTCATGCTGGTCAGATAGAAAGTCCGGTAGCTTGGGCAAAGTCAGCGGTCCGTAGGAGTGAGTCCGCCGTTCCCCACAGCTTTTCTTGGAGTTCCACTGCACCGGGCCAAAACTCACGCCGCAGGCTGTCGAACGTGGTCAGGACTGAAGTACGTGGGCTGGGTTTTGTGGGCCAGTACCACATGGACACTCATCTGTGTGCGATATATTCAGGCGATAGAAGTGGGAGAGCAACTGACAATGTCCAGTTCTTAGTCTGAAGATGGCGACTTGTTGGGCACGCTCAAGATGGTGAATGTCATCCTTCTCTACCTCCACCTGTAGTCTTTCTCTCCATGCTGTCCTGAACTGGCTGCGGATGATGGTTTTCGCTTCTCTGTAGGATACAGCATGAGCTATTTGGTCTTGTTGGCTGCCCGCCTTGGAGAGTCTGTCCACCTCTTCATTTCCTGCAATACCACAGTGGAAGGGAATCCACTGCAGGACTGGTGTTGTCTTCCTGCTCAAGGTGTGCAGTTCCTGTATGATTTCCTGTTGGATCTGCTCTCTTTATCTCCTCTGGAGGCTTTGAAGGACGGCTCGACAATCTGTAAGGAACACAGTGTGAATTGGTAAGATGTCCCTTTCATTTAGTATCTGTACAGCAGTTAGAAGGGCACGTGCTTCTGCTTTGTAGTTAGTTGAGAAGCTTCCGGTGGCTACAGACTTGCTGATGGAACTGCCATCTGGGAACTTGATGAAAACACCGCCTCCCCCATTTCTTACAGCTTTCTCCGCAGAGCCATCTGTGTACTCTCGGACCCAAGTAGTGCTTGGGTAGTTCCTGGCTGGGTCTCAAGAGTCAGGGACTAGAGTTCTGTTTCACTGTGGTCTTCTTTAGCTCCAATGCCAAGAATGTCAAGGCTGATGGGGGGAGTATCAGCTGTCCACTCCACGCAGTTGGAGCATTTCCACTGGCTGGTCTGCTGTTAATAGCAATTTTCTGTACTTTTCCTGAAGCGCCTTGCTTAGATGCTTGGGGCTCTGGCGCTTGAGTCTGTTCTTTGTTGGAACATGAGGATAGAATCGATGACTGGGAATGCCATATACACAGAGAATGGGAAATAGTTAAGACCATAACGGACTAGAGGTTTCCTGGATAGAGTGGATGACTGGGAATGCAAAGCAGTCAGAGAATGGGAATTCTTTAAGACCATGATGGAATAGAGGTTTTCTTCACAGAGTGGATGACTGCGAATGCAAAGTAGACAGAGAATGGGAAATCGTTAAGGCCATAACGGAGTACAGGTTTACTTGATACAGTGGATGACTGGAAATGCAAAGTAGACAGAGAATGGGAAATCTTTACGACCATGATGGAGTAGAGGCTTACTGGACAGAGTGGATGACTGGGAATGGAAAGTAGAAAGAGAATGGGAAATACTTAAGACCATGATGGAGTAGAGGTTTACTGGATAGAGTGGATGACTGGGAATGCAAAGCAGACAGAGAATGGGAAATCTTTTAGACCATGATGCAACTGTGGGTAACTGGACAGAGTGGATGACTAAGAATGCAAAGTAGACAGAGAACAGGAAATCTTTAAGACCATGATGGAATAGAGTTTTTTTTGATAGAGTGGATCACTGGTAATGGAAAGCAGACAGAGAATGGGAAACTTTAAGACCATGATCGAATAGAGGTTTACAAGACAGAGTCGATTACTGGGAATGCAAAGTAGACAGACAATGGGAAATCTTTAAGACCATGGTGGAATAGAGGTTTACTGGACAGAGTGGATGACTGGGAATGCAAATTAGACAAAGGATGAGAAATCTTTAAGACCATGATGGAATAGAGGTTTCCTGGATAGAGTCGATGACTGGAAATGCAAAACAGACAAAAAACGGGAAATCTTTAAGGCCATGATGGGATATACGTTTACTGGATAGAGTGGATGACTGGGAATGCAAAGTAGACAGAGAAAGGGAAATCCTTAAGACCATGATGGAAGAGAGGTTTTACTGGACAGAGTGGATGACGACTGGGTGTGCAAAACAGACAAAGAATGGGGAATATTTAAGGCCATGATGGGATATATGTTTACTGGACAGAGTGGATGACTGGGAATGCAAAGTAGACAGAGAAAGGGAAATACTTAAGACCAGGATGGAGTAGAAGTTTTTGGATAGAATCGATGACTGGGAATGCAATGTAGAGTGGATGACTGGGAATGCAAATTAGACTTAAATTGCAGAGGTTTGCTGGATAGAGTGGATGACTGGGTATGCAAAATAGACAAAGAATGAGAAATATTTAAGGCCATGATGGGGTGTACGTTTACTGGATAGAGTGGATGACTGGGAATGCAAAGTAGACAGGAAAAGGGAAACACCTAAGACCAGGATGGAGGAGAAGTTTTCTGGATAGAATCGATGACTGGGAATGCAATGTAGACAGAGAATGGGAAATCTTTAAGACCATGATGGAATAGAAGTTTACTGGACAGAGGTGACTACTGCGAATGCGAAGTAGACAGAGTATGGGAAATTTTTAAGAACATGATGGAACAGAACTTTACTGGACAGAGTGGATGACTGGGAATGGGAAATCCTTGAGACCATGATGGAATAGAGGTTTCCTGGACAGTGTGGACGACTGGGAATGCAAAGTAGACACAGAATGGCCAAACCAACCTGGAAGTGTGGCATGAGATCGGATATTGTATTCCACCCATCTTCATCAAAACAAAGCTACTTTCATTGAACTCACTCTTGATATGCGAAAGCTTGTGAATGGAGCAAGGTCACATGCTAAACGAAGACTGAGGAGCATGCCAGTCCAGCCAACAGGTAGTCGGCCTTCCACGCCGAAGTCGTGGTCACAGAGGTTAGAGCGAGGGGAGGGTGGAAGCTGATCAAGCTATGAGCTCATGAAACAGCTCTCTATTTCCGGCAAGGAGGAGGACCAGAACCCTCAAGGCGATGGCAGACGAAGCTGAAGAAAGTTCTCACCGGATGTGGCCAGGAATGAGCAAAAGTGAACTTCACGAGGCTCACATTTTCCAGCCTATCAAGAGATTCGTCTAAAAAGGTGACGCCTTGAGACGCCCATCCAGAAGGTGCTGATATAAATCCCGGCAGTGCCAGGAAAAAAATCGAACAGCAGAAGGACATCAAGAGGTCAATGCCTGGATGTGTCCCGACCTTCGGGTGTGAAGAGTTTAGGACCCAAAGGCTTGTATGAAGTGGGGGGGAGGGGGGGGTCTTCTCTGAAGACCTGCGGTTCAAGCTCTAATTTGAGTTTCTTTCTACCCCTCTGTGATTAAAAGACATTGAATTCTCCCCCCCCCCCCCCCCCCGTGTGTGTGTGTGTGTGTGTGTGTGTGTGTGTGTGTGTGTGTGTGTGTGTGTGTGTGGAGAGAGAGAGAGAGAGAGAGAGAGAGAGAGAGAGAGAAAGAGAGAGAGAGAGTAAACTTCACTTTGGTAATGTAAAACAGAACTATGGCCATTTGAGACTGAAACATAAATACATACGTGTGTGCACGAGCCATGTACGCATGCACGCACGCAAGCACACACACACACACACACGCATGCACACATACACACGCACGCACGCACGCACACACGCACACGCACACACGCACACACACACATTGATAATAGAGAGGCCTCGAGTTGAACAGACATTCAACGAAAGTTACTGAGAACAGAAGCTACAGAAACTGAATTCCGAACGTAGATTAACAAAAAGAATAATTCTTAAAGGCAGTATAATCAAACAGTTATAACCCCCCCCCCCCCTCTCTCTCTCTCTCTCTCTCTCTCTCTCTCTCTCTCTGCCTGCCTGCCTGTCTCTCTGTCACTGTCCGTCTCTCTCTGTGTCTCTGTCTGTCTGTCTGTCTCTCTCTCTCTCTCTCTCTCTCTCACACACACACACACACACACACACACACACACACACACACACACACACACACACACACGCGTGCGCACACACATCGTGTGAATCTCTCCCTCCCACAAGATAGTGTTTGCTTGGGTTCTCAGCCATGTGGACATTCGAGGCAATGAGATGGTTGACCAGCTTGCCAAGAATGCCACAAGGCAAAAGTTGAGCAGGTTGTCTATTCCTCACACTGATCTGAAACCCCAAACACAGGCCTATGTCAAAGACCTCTAGCAAGAGGAACTGACCTTGCAGACGGATAACAAACTATTTAAAATCTGTCCAAAACTGAAAGAGTTTTTACCATGTTCCAGAGGCGGCCGTAAAGAAGAAACGGTCTTGTGCCGCTTGCGTACAGACCACTCGTTTTACACCCAATCTTATCTTTTAAAAGGTGAAGAAGCTCCTTGGTGCATTCCATGTCATGTTCCACTCACAGTGAAACATATTCTTTTAGACTGTTGGGACTTGCACGATGTGAGACATGAACACTTTACAGCAGAGTCCATGAAAACCCTGCTTAGAGATGTCCCACCTGCCGTGATCTTTGAGTTTCTGAAAGAGATCATTTTCCATCTGATTTAAGATTTTACAGAAGAAAGATTTTTAACGAATTTTAAGGTACGTTTTTAGAAGATGTATTTTAAAGAGATGTGTGAGAGTGTTGGTTGTTTTTTTTTGTTTTTGTTTTTGATGACTTGTGAGTTGATTCTAACGTGGTGACAGCCCTGATATGGCCCTTTGTGGTCGGCTGGGCTATGAGCAACATTACCTTACCTCACCCCTCCCTTTCTCAAAATCTTCCCGCTTACCTTCCTCCTCCCACCGTCCATTCCCTTTTCATTCACCCGCCCCCTCCTCCCTCTTTCCCCTTTGCACTTAACCTTGCCAGACAGACAGACAGACAGACAGAGAGTGGTCGGGGTGAGAGTGGAACAAAAGGAATGAGAGGAGGGTAAAGGGTAGTGGTGTTTGGGGGGGGGGGGCGTGTTGACAGGGATGCAAAATACGTGAATTGTTTGTCAATTACTGTGTTCACAAACGCCATTGAAAAAAAAAATGTTTCGAATGTGAGAGAATACGAAACGTCTAAACAAGTCATTCAGATAGCTTACATGAATCTTTATATCAACATGGACGGATTCTGCGCATTTATGAAAGTCTTGCGAAAGAGCGGCGCTATGATGTGGTGTGGTAATTTAGATACATATCACAAACATTCTCATGCGCGCTGATCTTATGTACCAAACGTGTAGGAAATCTCTTTGTTTCTTTGCATGAGCGTATTGATTTAGTTGATATAACGAAAATAAACGTCATTCAATGAACTTATTCTTACAGATGGATCTGAACATTTTCAACGGATATGGACAGTACCATCCTATAGATTTGTTCTCCAGTGAAGTTGCTAGGAAACAAACAGTTGTCTGGTCTTCAACTGATCACCAATATGACGTTGTTTTCCAGTCATCACCATTATCATCATCACCACCATCATAACCCATTGCTTTTCAGTCATGATAGAAGCGCATACGTTCTCACCTGAACGGTCACGCCCAACTCATCCAGATAATGATTACCGTATCAGACATATTACTGCACGAAATGGAGGGAACATCGGTTTGTTTGTTTGTTGTTTTTTTCGGAGGGAATATCGTAATCCCACCTGCCGGCAAAAAAGCTATCACGCACCGCAGGTAACTGTACTCCGTATGTGAAAACATCATCATCCGTATGAGCGCCTTCCCATTTTAGAAATGCCGCGTGGCTGGAAGTTGCATTAAGATAAGAAAATCGATTCTGTCGTAGTCTGTCTCTGATATGGTCACTCCTAACTACTCTCTGTGTCTGCCTGTCCCTCCTCTTCCTCTCCCTCTCGACCCTCTCTCTCTTTCCCACCCCCTCTCTCTTTCCTTCCCCCTCTCTCTCTTGTCCAGCCATTCGCTCCTCCCCCCCCCCTCACTCCCCGCCCTCTCTCTCTTTCTGTCTGCCTTTTACCCCACCTCCCACCCCCGCCTCCCCGAGCAGTCATCTTTTCAATCCCTTGTAAAGAAAACCTCAAATTACTGAGTTTAAAACAATCTGTGATTAATTAGCTGCATTTACGAAGATGGAAAGCAAAGAAGAAAAAAAAAGAGAAAAAGACACACACCCGAAGGTGCAGATGGGACCCAGAGAAGCGCTGCCCTCAACTGCCTGATAAACCAGCTGGGAGCAGTCCCGCACCACCCTTGGAAGCCTGTGTTGCGGGCACCCTTTACGAAGATGGTGTTTAATAAACCTAACTTTGCATTCAGTTTTATACAAATCGGTATTTTCCTTCGTTAAATTTGCGTTCTCACGACCCTCCATACCCGTGGCCTATCTGTAACAGAGGCAAGCCACCTCGCATCTGACCGTTGTCCCCCCCCCCCCCCCTTTTTTTTTTCCCCTCCACCACATTCTCCATGCCCATTCCAGTAAACACACAGGAAACACACACACACACACACACACACACACACACACACACACACACATACACACACACACACACACACACACACACACACACACACACAAGAGAGAGAGAGAGAGAGAGAGACTCAGTCATTTGCAATTGTGTGTGTTCGATTTGTTTTCGTACACCATCCTTATCAAGGCACAGTTGGGATCGGCGAGTTTTTACACAAATCTGAAGAATGTCTACAGAATATATTGTACTGTGCCTGATGTGAAAACGTACGTACTACTAAAACTGGATCTTGAGGCGAATTTCCTTTTGTAGCTTCTAGCCAGTATATTATATTCTTTCCGTCAAATCAAAGTCAGATCAGATGTAGAAAACACAGAAAATGCTCCGAAATGTCGGAGGATCACGCCATCAGATTCAATGAATGAAGTAAAACATTTGACGGAAAGAATTTCATTTACTGGGTGGGGTGGGGGACTACAAAACGACCCCTTCCAATCGGAAAGATTTCTTTTAGCTCCCCCCCCCTCCCTTTTACACAAGTTGATTCATGAAAATCTAACGGCATTGTTTCTTTGTTATGTTCGAGCATTATCATTACTTTCGGCAGCCGAAAAAGACCTTGAGATCTGACGAAGAGCAGAGTTAGTATGGGGAGAGGGTTTGAGTGGACATTTATCCCAACACCATTTGGTTTATGCACAGTACGTACACACACACACACACACACACACACACACACACACACACACACACACACACACTGTATACAAATATGTGTGTGTGTGTGTGTGTGTGTGTGTGTGTGTGTGTGTGTGTGTGTGTGTGTGTGTGTGTGTGTGTAGTTTCACAGAAGTTCTCAGGCAGAGCTTGCACCACACCATAACAACATAATTTCAACTGGTATTGTAGAATAAAATGGAGATCTTAGTTGGTAAACTTTTCCCACAGGGACAAATTATATAAAAATTCAGATTTCACCACAATGGCTTCTTCAGGAATTAAACAAATCTTCTGTCTGTCTGTCTATTTTTCTGTCTATCTGCCTTTCCATATCTATCTAGCTATCTATCCATGTCTCAGTCTGTCTGTCTATCTATATTCCACTCAAGTTATACCCTTTTCACTGTCTGTTCAAAATCATAACTTACCTTTACACAGCTCTGGAAATCCATTTCATTCAGTTGTGTTTGTCCCAGTTTGTTTCCAGTGATGAATAATTAAAAGCAAAAAAGAGAGCTACATTCCAAATGTCCCCACAGCTAGCATGACGATGCGACAGACACGCTGAGCGCGGTAAGCATTCACTCGTGTATGACCAACTCTGAGTACCACGAGTATCACGTGCTCCGTGTCCGAGTGTGCCGAGTTTTCCACTCTCCACTGACACAGCGCTTTGAAAAATCGAGTCCACCGCTGACTTTCGTGTTCAACAGCAACACGCATTTTCAAATATTTCTCAATGTGAACATTACCCGACTTCTATTCATTTGCTCCCCGCTGGGTCACCGTAAAAACTCTAGCAGCAGACGCATAGAATTTTTTTTTCATTTAGACATATGCTGGGAGCTCCTGCATGCATTTCAATTCATCACCGTTTTGCTATGAAATTTACAGTTCATATCTAAAAGTCTGCAATACGTCTACACACACACACACACACACACACACACACACACACACACACACACACACACACACACACACACACACGCACGCACACACACACACACACACACACACACAGAGAGAGAGAGAGAGAGAGAGAGAGAGAGAGATTGCTGACTGATGTTCAGAACGTTATCCTGCACTGTGATTTTCAGAATATCCTCTCCCTTCTACATTCCATTGCTCTACATCTGCATAACTATAAAGACACCTGCACACTACTTTGCAGACGAAGCAGTACATGATGCTTCCTTGTAAGGCATTCACGCTGGAACTCTTCAAGCAACGAAGACTGAAATAACGGCACAATGACAAAATGGACCGGAGAACCTCAACAAGTCAGCCAACTCCATACCTTGCAAAACAGATTCCATGGACATCTTTTTCTGCTCTAGGATTATTTCAAAATGAACGCAAGCTCTAAACTATGTCTATACACTACATCCTATAGAAAGAGGGATCTAGAGATTCTGGTCTGAAGAGAAATTTGGCTCAACGCAATTCAACCTTGTTTTGCGAGAAGTGACTCCAGTTTCTACTGAACTAAGCAGTAGTGAAGAAATTACTCTGCATCTAAACATCAAAATACTCGGACCTAATGTAACACCCGCTTATTACCGGTTCTGAACCGGCAAAAATGATTTCAGTCTACCTGACAACCACCTCTTTTACATAAAACGGTTCTACCCAGCTATTTTTTTTTCCATATTATTATTCATACTTTTGACGCGTAATGTTGATGATGCAATTGTACATAATTGTCAGATCTAACATTTTTCGCTTCTCTAGCTGCACCCCATCGAGAAGATCAGTGGCCTGTACACGAATGAACATTTAGTATTCTGTATTCTGAGAGCCCTTATTCATTCCTTCCCCTCCTCTAACCCGTTCCCGGTCTTTCCTTCTAAACCCTTACCTTTCTCCTAACATTACATCCACAGACCTTTCCCTGACCAGTCTCCTTTGCCCTCCACCTGACTCCTTGCCCTGGTAGTCTAAAAACCCTTTCCCACAGCCCTTCTCCTCACCCGTTCCTTTCCCAACCCTTTGGAGTTCTCAAACACTTACTAAAAGCCTCCTTCAGCAAAAGTGGCGCTTCCAACAAGCCTTTCACTTCAGTCTTCCAACTGTCTTTCCTCCTATTCCTTCCTCCTGTCTCGTCAAGCTGGCTTTTCTCTTGTCCCGAAGAGAGAGAGAGAAAGCGAGAGCGAGAGCGAGCGAGCGAGCGAGAGAGAGAGAGAGAGAGAGAGAGAGAGAGAGAGAGAGAGAGAGAGAGAGCGAGAGCGAGCGCGAGACCCCTACAACTTGTCCTGACCCTTTTTCTGACTCGCGCCCTTGACCCAGCCCTTCAGCTTTGCCCTTTTCCTCATTTCTCCCCTAAATCCCTTTCCTGCTCTGTCTGTCTGTCTGTCTGTCTGTCTGTCTGTCTCGCTCTCTCT
>CM065725.1:15105594-15135594 GCA_033310375.1 Conus canariensis | reverse complement strand
TGCCTGCCTGCCTGTGTGTGTGTCTCTCATTTCTTCTCCCTCTCCCTTTCATTACCTTCGTCAGCTGATGTCTGAACTGAATGTTTGAACACTATGCACGATTCGACCATGTCTTTGTTGTTTGTTTGTTGTAATGATTACGTATTTAACGTGACCTGACCTCGCTTCAAACAAAATGTCAGCTGTGCATATCTGCCTGGGAAAAAAACACGTGACCAAGATCGACAACTCCTAAAAGACAAAGTCTGAAGGTTCTTCCCCCTTGTGCTGCTATCCTGTTCCACACGCAATAGTTTCGCCGGATGCCTGGGCGAGAGATGCGCATACGCTTGTACGTTAAACATAGAAATTGTGACTATGTTGGGATGGAACGAGACAGATACGGGAGACAAGAGGGAAGGGGAGCGGGGAGGAGGCATGAGCCATGCACATTTACTCGCACGTTGTGTGTCTCCTCTGAAACAAGTGCGATTTCTGTCCCTTTGCTGGTCGGTTGGGCTGTAAGCAACTCTCTCTTCTCTCTCTCTCTCTCTCTCTCTCTCTCTCTCTCTTGCTCGTTCGCTCTCAAAAAGCTGAATCGAGACAACATTCTCACTGCTGGTTTTTCATGTGATTACTCTCGGGCAGATGTGAAACAAAAAAGTAAACAGACCATCAGGGAAGGACTGCGTACAGACCAAGAACGTGCACATACAGCGGACAAGACCGTCGTTGTCCGCCATCGTCGTAAAATTTCTTTCAAACAAAAGTCTGTCGTTTCATCTCCGGCTCGTAAACTGGAGTCGAAGATGTATCATGATGCCTCACAGATCAAGAGAGAAGAGGATAAGTATCTCGCCTTGTTCTCCCCAATATTCCCCTTCACTCCCACAGTCACTAACCACCTCCGGACACCAGTCACCGCGCGCCGCGTGAGAACTGTTCAGCTGACTGGGCTGCCCGCTGAGGTAAGGCCCGCGTGTTGTCCACAGCTGTTTAACGTGATTGGTCCATTGCCTGCACTGGATTTTTTTCCCCAGGCGCAAAGCACCAGGTGTGGGCATTTACAGTTTGACACTGTCCGTCCGCCTTGGCTTAAAGGTCTACTTTAGAGGTTTTCGATAATTGGTCAGCTTATGCAGAAATATGAAATGTTTGATAAATTGGTAAAATAAACATCCGATTCGCTCCCGATCACACGAAATCGATTCGCGAAAGTGGGCGTTTTCACCTGTAATCAAGAAAACGGGAGGTAATCAACTAAATCTTGGCATGGCTTAACTACTCTTGGATGTGACGTCACATGAGTGTCAGCGACGGCGACAGAAAGCGATTCTGATGGTTCTTGCACATCTCGCTCGGTATTAATTTATCATTTAAAAGCAGTGACTATGATTGCGACAGCCAATGTGACTCTGGGGATGTTTCTGCAAGGCCTTTACCTTATCAGTTTGAACGCTAAGTTCTTTTTACCACGTCAGTTCCAGCTGGACCACGGAAACGAGCTATTCAGTTCCAGCTGGACGCTCGAACACAGCATTCCGAAGGCGTACGGACTTTACCGAAGTCTCGAGGGAGGCTACCGACTGACTTCTTGATGCGATCACGCGTGGACGGCGAGCGGAGATTCTCCTTCCTCAAGCCTTAACGTGTTCATTCAATTTAACAAGTGTGATCTGTCCATAGATAAGAACAGAATAAACGTGCGACTATCGTACTCATCTGTACGAGCTTACCACTCCGCCTTCAAAGTATACGCGCACAATGCAGACGAAGTTTTTGATCCACTCGAACGGGCTCGGCAATTGTCGGAATAGCTCGTTTCCGCGGTCCAGCTGGAACTGACGTGGTAAAAAGAACTTAGCGGCCCAGCATGGTTGCACGAACCGAATCCACTTCTTTCGAGTATCTGGATCAGATGGAAATGTGTGCAAAGAATATCCGTCTCCTGCTGAGCTGCTGCACTCGCCTACAGCACAATATCTGCCACCCCCTCGTGACTTTTTAGGCTCTGGGGGATCGCAACTCGTGCTGATTTCACTTGGCGTTGGCTTGTTGTGTAGGTCGCGGCTGACGGCTAGTCCATCAAGTGACGTCACGGTTTTCGGTCTACCGCGCGGGGTATGAACAGGTGTGCAAAAGTCGTTTTTTATCTATTAAATTCTTCCGGCCATTGTTTTTGAAAAATGAATACCATACTGTAGTTATATGACATGTAGACCTGTTTTTAACAAATTATCGAAAATCTCTAAAGTAGACCTTTAAGGCTATGTCAGGCCATTTGACATAGGCTAGAACACCAAGGCTACATCAAAATGTTGTTATGCTCTGCATAGTTATGCGGGTATTGTCTTCAGTTGTGACAAGCTCCTAGCATAACATAATCAGTCTCAAAAAAACCCTGAAGTCGGAGTGTGGCTGCCCACATGGCGGGGTAATAAAAACGGTCACACACGTAGTGTTCAAGTACTTCGGCTGTTTGGATGATCCCTGGAGTCTTTTAGCCAGGGTACAACAACAACAACAACAACAACAACAACAACAACAACGACACTGTCCGCGGCTATCAGTAAACAGGAGGCACACAGAGGGCCAATACGACTAAGAAGATGTGCAGAATGCGTTATATACGTGTTCTGGAACTCTCACTGGCAAAAGATAAACATATCCATCGTTCCTCATTTTTGATCGAGGGGTGTCTATATCATGGAAGAGATAAAACCAACACGAAAAGCCTCGGTCAGAATTAAGGGAAATCCTATTTCAAAAGAACAAACTGCGAAGGTGTGTGTTGACCACGCTTGTCATAGGTAACGCTTTTGACAAGTTAGCTGACGCATGACAGGAAGCCAAACTGACAGCAGAGGGGAACAGGAATGTCTGATACACGACAAGGCAGACCACAAAACCGCAGCCAGCCACAGCACTGATATCAACGGACACCATGCTGCCTGTTGAGGGGTACCCCCATTTCCATCGGCGGGGTTTTAGTACCCCCTGAACTCGGCACAACCAAGCGGAGGCTCAACAACGTGCTTGAGGAGATCATACATGCTACTAGCACTGCCAAACCACACACCGCACTACCAGAAGCTGCAGCAATGACGTGCCACACGGCACAAGGCCATAAATCAAGGTCTCTAACAGTTATGATGTTTAGAACATGGAAGCGGGCTTTTCTGGATGGAGTGGACGACTAGGAGTTCACAGCAGACCTTCCATTATGGAACAACCATCAAGAGATCGTCAGGAAGAGCGGCATGAGACCGGACACAGTACTCCACTCAGATTCACCAAAACGAGTCTTCATGAAATCACTGTGCGATATGAAAGATGAATGGAGGAAGCTCATATCCACAAGACTGAGAAGTAGGCCAATCTAGTCAGCTGCTTGCAAAAGCCTGGCTTCCAAGCCAGTTGACTTCCGCACAGATGTTGAAACAAAGGAGTTTCCAGGCTCATCTGCCTCTGACGTCATGAAACAGCTCTTGATTGCTGGTTTGAAGGGGACCACAGCCCGAAAGGCAATGGCGGAAGATTTCCAGCTGCCAGTTTCAGTTACCAGTTACGAGCTTTCTCATCTGAGCCCAAGGTACTTGGTGTGTTCCCAGTTTTCTCATTTGATCTCATCGTGCACTGTGCGATCCCATTTTCCTCCTCTGTGCTCACAGGACATTGCGTGTTCCCAGTTTTCTCATTTGATCTCATCGTGCACTGTGCGATCCCATTTTCCTCCTCTGTGCTCACAGGACATTGCGTGTTCCCAGTTTTCTCATTTGATCTCATCGTGCACTGTGCGATCCCATTTTCCTCCTCTGTGCTCACAGGACATTGCGTGTTCCCAGTTTTCTCATTTGATCTCATCGTGCACTGTGCGATCCCATTTTCCTCCTCTGTGCTCACAGGACATTGCGTGTTCCCAGTTTTCTCATTTGATCTCATCGTGCACTGTGCGATCCCATTTTCCTCCTCTGTGCTCACAGGACATTGCGTGTTCCCAGTTTTCTCATTTGATCCCATCGTGCACTGTGCGATCCCATTTTCCTCCTCTGTGCTCACAGGACATTGCGTGTTCCCAGTTTTCTCATTTGATCCCATCGTGCACTGTGCGATCCCATTTTCCTCCTCTGTGCTCACAGGACATTGCGTGTTCCCAGTTTTCTCATTTGATCCCATCGTGCACTGTGCGATCCCATTTTCCCCTCTCAGCTCACAGTACATTGCGTGTTTCCACTTATCTCATCTAGGCTTATCATGCGTTGTGCGTTGCCAGTTCTTTTTTCGTCTGTGGTCATTGTGCATTGTGTTCCCCTCTCTCTCTCTCTCTCTCTCTCTCTCTCTCTCTCTCTCTCTCTCTCCTCTCTCTCTCATCTGAGCTCTTGGTGCATATTGTGATTCCTGTTTCCTCATCCGAGCCCAGGCCACGTTGTGTGATCCCAGTCGGCTCAGCTGGGACTATGACGAACGCAATTCAGTTTGGAAAAAACCCGTCATGACGACAATTCGGGTTGGAAAAACCCGTCATGACGACAATTCAGGTTGGAAAAACCCGTCATGACGACAATTCAGTTTGGAAAAAAAAAACGTCATGACCATATTTCAGGTTGGAAAAACCCGTCATGACGACAATTCAGGTTGGAAAAAAAACAAACCCGTCATGACGACAATTCGGGTTGGAAAAACCCGTCATGACGAAAATTCAGGTTGGAAAAACCCGTCATGACGACAATTCAGGTTGGGAAAAAACCCGTCATGACAATTCAGGCTGGAAAAACCCGTCATGACGACAATTCAGGTTGGAAAAAGAAACCGTCATGACAATTCAGGTTGGAAAAAACCCGTCATGACAATTCAGGTTGGTAAAAACCCGTCATGACGACAATTCAGGTTGGGAAAAAAAACCCGTCATAACGACAATTCAGGTAGGAAAAACCCGTCATGACGACAATTCAGGTTGGAAAAACCCGTCGTGACCATATTTCAGATTGGAAAAAACCCGTCATGACGACAATTCAGTTTGGAAAAAAAAACCGTCATGACGACAATTCGGGCTAGAAAAACCCGTCATGACAATTTAGGTTGGTAAAAACCCGTCATGACGACAATTCAGGTTGGAAAAACCCGTCATGACGACAATTCAGGTTCGGAAAAACACGTCATGACGACAATTCAGGTTGGTAAAAACCCATCATGACGACAATTCAGGTTGGAAAAATCCCGTCGTGACGAACCTTCAGGTTGGAAAAAACCCGTTATGACGACAATCCAGGTTGGAAAAACCCGTCTTGACGACAATTCAGGTTGGAAAAAAGAAACCGTCATGACAATTCAGGTTGGAAAAAACCCGTCATGACGACAATTCAGGTTGGAAAAACCCGTCTTGACGACAACTCAGGTTGGTAAAAAAAAAAAACCGTCAGGACGACAATTCAGGTTGGGAAAAACCCGTCATGACGACAATTCAGTCTGGAAAAAACCCGTCATTACGACAATTCACTTTGGAAAAAAAAAACCGTCATGACAATTCAGTTTGGAAAAAAACCCGTCATGACGACAATTCAATATGGAAAAAACCCGTCATGACGACAATTCAGTTTGGTTAAAAAAAAAACCCGTCATGACGACAATTCAGGTTGGAAAAAAACCGTCACGACGACAATTCCGTTTGGTAAAAACCCGTCATAACGACAATTCAGGCTGGTAAAAACCCGTCATGACGACAATTCAGTTTGGAAAAAAAAACCCTCATTACAATTCACTTTGGAAAAAAAAAACCCGTCATGACGACAATTCAGGTTGGAAAAAAAACCCGTCATGACGACAATTCAGTTTGGAAAAAACCCGTCTTGACAATTCAGTTTGGTAAAAACCCGTCATGACGACAATTCAGGTTGGTAAAAAACCCGTCATAACGATAATTCAGGCTGGAAAAAACCCGTCATGACGACAATTCAGGTTGGAAAAAACCCGTCATGACGATAATTCCGTTTGGTAAAAACCCGTCATAACGACAATTCTGGCCGGTAAAAAACCCGTCATGACGACAATTCAGTTTGGTAAAAACCCGTCATGACGACAATTCAGGTTGGGGAAAAAAACCGTCATGACGACAATTCAGGTTGGAAAAACCCGTCATGACGACAATTCATGTTGGTAAAAACCCGTCATGACAATTCAGGTTGGAAAAAACCCGTCATGTCGACAATTCAGGTTAGAAAAACCCGTCATGACGACAATTCAGGTTGGAAAAAAAACCGTCATGACGATAATTCAGGTTGGAAAAAACCCGTCTTGACGACAAGTCAGGTTGGAAAAACCCGTCATGACGACAATTCAGGTTGGGCAAAAAAAAACCGTCATGACGACAATTCAGGTTGGAAAAACCCGTCATGACGACAATTCAGGTTGGGAAAAAAAAAAACCGTCATGACGACAATTTAGGTTGGAAAAACCCGTCATGACGACAATTCAGTTTGGCAAAAAACCCGTCTTGACGACAATTCAGGTTGGAAAAACCCGTTATGACGACAATTCAGGTTGGAAAAACCCGTCATGTCGACAATTCAGGTTGGAAAAAGAAACCGTCATGACAATTCATGTTGGAAAAAAACCCGTCATGACGACAATTCGGGTTGGAAAAACCCGTCATGACGACAATTCAGGTTGGAAAAAGAAACCGTCATGACAATTCAGGTTGGAAAAAACCCGTCACGACGACAATTCAAGCTGGAAAAAACCCGTCATGACGACAATTCAGGTGGAGTCCAAACTTACTGCTTTCTGACGGTGTTCGTTACTAACGGTGACATCCTTGCTGGGGTCCCACGCCAGTTGTAACCACCAGCCATTATTCGTGACCAGAAGGGACCGCCCTGGCGACAGTGCTTGCTGTACATGAAACCACTGTTCTTACTGTCAGATTAAAAAAAAAAGTGATGAGGCCCGCGACAAGATCGCGTGTACTGCATGCGTGTCTGCTGCTGTTGTTGTACGACCACGCCCGTACCTAGCTCTTCTTCATGTATAGGAGGGTCCGTTGTGCAAGAACGGGTTCTTACACAGTGCACGGGGTCTCTCAATAACTGCTTTTTATAGTAATAGGGGATTTGTCTTTCTCTCTATCACACACACACACACACACACACACACACACACACACACACACACACACACACACACATGTACGCTCAGAGAGAGAGAGAGAGAGAGAGGGAAGGAGGGAGGGAGGGATCGAGAGAGAGAGAGAGAGCGGGAGAGAAAGGGGGGGGGAGCGTGGGGGGAGGAAAGAAGAGAGGGAGAGGGAGAGATGGAGAGGGAAAGAGAGGGAGGGAAGGAAGGAGGAAGGGAGGGGAGAGGAAGAGAGAGAGAGTGGGAGAGAGACAGAGAGAGAGAGAGAGAGAGAGACACTTGGGGCGGGGGGGGGAGGGAGGGAGCGAAAGATACCTTAACCTCTTTCACCATTTCTGACTAATCAGCAATCCAGGTTTCACTGACGCTAATGTACCGTCATCAGCCATCTGCCCTATCGTCGTAAATCAAAGCGTAGCTCGTTTGCAACACAACCCACGACGTGGGCGAATAGCTAGACGGCTGTGAGATCAGCTTGAGAGGAAGACAAAGAACTGGAAAATACCTCACCAGTACAGGCTATCAGCAGGACATTAACCTCTCGTTCAGACTACAGTGACGAAAGTTAAGATCAAACCAAAAGACGCGCGCTTCACGTTCAGGTTATAGCGGGCGGGAATCTCTCGATGACTGACAGCACGGACACAACATCACAGAACGCGACACAGAGACATTCATGAAACGTTGACGGATTTGGGGACACGCGGAGTGGGACTAGAAGAAATTAGCGAGGCTCTGTCCATTCTCCACCTTACCTGTCATGTGTCCCACAGCGGTATGTTCATGGTGGTATTTGTAATGATCTTTGAGAGAACGGTCACTGTTGAAACAAGTCAAGTTGTTTCACTCGGTGCTTTCATGCAGTTTCCTCGATTAATTCACCACTGATGACAGACACATTTCGTCTTGCTTTTTTTGCTACATTTTGGAAGGATATGTAAATAGGATGCATATCTTAATTGAATGTTTTGGTTGACGTTTTTCTTTAATTCATCAGTAATGATCAACCCATTCTGACTTACTTCGTTGAATTTGGCAGGATATGTATGTGTATGAGGCTTAGTTTAATCCAATATTTATTTTACATAGGTATTTATACTCATTCCACTGCTGCTTCAACCAAAGATATGTTCATGAAATTAATTCAATATCTGTTTCAACGAAACATACAGTAATACACATTATATCAGGTTAGAAGTCACTGTTCACATGTTATCCAATATCTGTCACAACAAAACATGATCTTATACATTTTAGTGGACTTAAAAACACTGTTCATATTTTTCTGACAAAGTATCAATTTCTTTCAATTCTCTTACTCGTGAATGAATTACATTACAAAATTGTACAACGTACATAAAAAAAAAAAACGCCAAATAAGAAACGATTCTCACAAAACAATCCAATTTATCTGTGAAAAAAACAGAAGAGAACACAACTGTAAACCAGCACCTGTGCCAGTATTCAATGCTATTGACATGCTTGAACATTCTGTGCCACATGTACGCAGAAATCTTTCTTTCCATTAAAACACGCGAGGTGCAAAGAATCGGGGGGGGGGGGGGGGAGGGGGGGGAGGAGGAGGAGGAGAGACACAGGATGTGAAGGTGTTGAGAAAGTGTCTGGCGACAAAGAACTCGGGGAAGGGGGGGGGGGGGGGGGGGAGGGGCACGGAATGGAGGTGTTGAAAGGAGGAGGAGAGAACAGGATGTGAAGGTGTTGAGAAAGTGTGGCGAAGAATGGGGGGGGGGGGGGAGGGGGGAGGGGACACAGGAATGTGAAGGTGTTGAAGAAAGTGTCTGGTGACAAGACATGGGGGGGGGGGGAGGAGACACAGGATGAAATTCCCTGGGGAGGGGGGGGGGAATGAGGTGTGAGAAGTGTCTGGCGACACATGGGGAGGGGGAGGGGGGGGAGGACACAGGAATGTGAAGGTGTTGAAGAAAGTGTCTGGTGACAAAGACATCGGGGGGGGGGGGGGGGAGGGGGAGGAGGAGAGACACAGGAATGTGAAGGTGTTGAAGAAAGTGTCTGGTGAAGAAAGACACTCGGGGGGGGGGGGGGGGGGGGGAGGAGGAGAGACACAGGAATGTGAAGGTGTTGAAGAAAGTGTCTGGCGACAAAGACACTCGGGGGGGGGGGGGGGGGGGGAGGAGGAGAGACACAGGAATGTGAAGGTGTTGAAGAAAGTGTCTGGCGACAAAGACACTCGGGGGGGGGGGGGGGGGGGGGGGGAGGAGGAGAGACACAGGAATGTGAAGGTGTTGAAGAAAGTGTCTGGCGACAAAGACACTCGGGGGGGGGGGGGGGGGGGGGGGGAGGGGAGGAGGAGGAGAGACACAGGAATGTGAAGGTGTTGAAGAAAGTGTCTGGGACAAAGACACTCGGGGGGGGGGGGGGGGAGGGGGGGGAGGAGGAGAGACACAGGAATGTGAAGGTGTTGAAGAAAGTGTCTGGCGACAAAGACACTCGGGGGGGGGGGGGGGGGGGGGGGGGGGGGGAGGAGAGAGACACAGGAATGTGAAGGTGTTGAAGAAAGTGTCTGTGACAAAGACACTCGGGGGGGGGGGGGGGGGGAGAGAGAACGGAATGTGAAGGTGTTGAAGAAAGTGTTGGCGACAAAGACACTCGGGGGGGGGGGGGGGGGAGGGGGGAGGAGAGAGACACAGGAATGTGAAGGTGTTGAAGAAAGTGTCTGGCGACAAAGACACTCGGGGGGGGGGGGGGGGAGGGGGGGAGGGGGGGAGGAGGAGAGACACAGGAATGTGAAGGTGTTGAAGAAAGTGTCTGGCGACAAAGACACTGGGGGGGGGGGAGGGGGGGGGAGGAGGAGAGACCAGGAATGTGAAGGTGTTGAAGAAAGTGTTGGCGACAAAGACACTGGGGGGGGGGGGAGGGGGGGGGGAGAGGGAGACACAGGAATGTGAAGGTGTTGAAGAAAGTGTCTGGCGACAAAGACACTCGGGGGGGGGGGGGGGGGGGGGGGAGGGGAGAGACACAGGAATGTGAAGGTGTTGAAGAAAGTGTCTGGCGACAAAGACACTCGGGGGGGGGGGGGGGGGGGGGGGGAGGGGGGGAGAGACACAGGAATGTGAAGGTGTTGAAGAAAGTGTCTGGCGACAAAGACACTCGGGGGGGGGGGGGGGGGGGGAGGAGAGACACAGGAATGTGAAGGTGTTGAAGAAAGTGTCTGGTGACAAAGACACTCGGGGGGGGGGGGGGGGGGGGGGGGGGGGGGAGAGACACAGGAATGTGAAGGTGTTGAAGAAAGTGTCTGGTGACAAAGACACTCGGGGGGGGGGGGGGGGGGGGGGGGGGGGAGAACACAGGAATATGAATGTGTTGAAGAAAGTGTCTGGTGACAAAGACACTCGGGGGGGGGGGGGGGGGGGGGAAGGAGAGACACAGGAATGTGAAGGTGTTGAAGAAAGTGTCTGGTGACAAAGACACTCGGGGGGGAGGAGGGGGGGGGGGGGAGAGTCACAGGAATGTGAAGGTGTTGAAAGAAAGTGTCTGGTGACAAAGACACTGGAGGGGGGGGGGGGGGTGCAGGAGAGACACAGGAATGTGAAGGTGTTGAAGAAAGTGTCTGGTGACAAAGACACTGGGGGGGGGGGGGGGGGAAGACACAGGAATATGAAGGTGTTGAAAAGTGTCTGGTGACAAAGAATGCTGAAAACGTTGATGGAGGACAGCGACCTTCAGAGTTGGTACAAGTTACAGCGTGTTTGCTTGTGTTATTTTTGTTTGTTTCTTTCTTTCTTTCACACTTCTCTGACGCAGGCAACGCTCATCCTGATGCGAAGGTTTCATACTGACAATTTACGAGTGGTCACAGTTTATTTCATGTATCTATCTGTCTATCTACCTATCTATCTATCTGTCTGCCTGTCTGTCTGTCTATCTATCTACTTATCTATCTGTCTGTCTGTGTCTATCTATCTACTTATCTATCTATCTATCTATCTATCGAGAGAGACAGACAGAGAGAGAGAGGAGAGAGAGAGAGGAGAGGAAAGAGAGAGAGAGGAGAGACAGACAGACAGACAGACAGACAGACAGACAGACAGACAAACGGACAGAACTGAAGTGAAAAGACAAAACGTGCAGTGTAACAAAACCTATTCCAATATTTCCAGCGTTGGTTTTTCTTTTCCAAGGACGACCTCCCGCAGAGCGTTCGTCAAAAGCGGAATGACCTTATTGGAAGGATGTTTAAAAAAAAAAAAACAGAAAGAAAAGAAACTGTGTCATGACGTTCACATCATCGCCATGCGATGTAAAGTCTAAAAGAGCGTCCCGCTATGATTAGTTTGTCACCCCTGCCCCCACCAATAGATCAACACACAACACCTCGCCACCTCTCTCCTCTCTCTCTTCTCTCTCTCTCTCTCTCTCTCTCACGTATATCATGTATACACAAAGATGGGATGTGTGAAGACTCATCTGAATGAGCAGCAGCGCACTGCATCAGCAGATAAGACGTCGGAAGACCAATGCCTGGATTTAAACCACAGTGCCAAGGACATCCACGCTGTTGGTTCGGATGAGGAATTTGCACAGGCCCTCGATGTCAGGCGCCTGAAACTCAACCTGTCACGAGCAAACGAAACTGAAGATTGGGAGAAACTGGATGCAAAAATCGTCCAAAGACTCGATGCACTGATAGGGAAAAGCACCCTGGAACACAAACTAGCCACATATGGGGATATTGTGTATGCCACATGTAGAGATGCCTATGGAGCAAAACTACCCAAAGAGAAAACACCTCCAAAGAAATCCAGACGCCAAGAAGAGATGGACAAAATCAGGGTCCAAAAGAAAAACCTCAAGAAGCAAATGAAGACCGCACTGCCAGCTGAAAAACAAGGCTTGGAAAAACTCTGGAAAGACCTGAAAGCAAAACACAGCGCCCTCAGCAAAGCGGAATCTGCGAGGAAGAGGAAGAGCAAAAAGAAGAAGACATAAAAGCGCTTCTTCAGAGCCCCCTTCCAGTTTGCCAGAATACTGTTTGAGCAGCCAAAATCTGGGACCCTAAGTGTGGACAAAGAAGTTCTTGAGCAGCATCTGAGGAAAACATACTCTGACTCACAGAGCAAAGCACCACTCGACATTCAAGGTCTGGTGTGGCCAACCAACCCCGAGGAACAGTTCAATGACAAGCCTCCAACATTGGCGGAAATCAAGAAGGTGGTCGACAAAGCCAGAGCCAAATCGTCACCAGGGCCAAACAGAATACCTTACCAGCTGTACAAGAAATGTCCCAAGGTGCTGGAGTGGCTCCACAGGCTGCTGCGATCAGCTTGGAGAAACCAGAAGATCAGCGGCCAGTGGATGACGGCAGATGGTGTGTACATCCCCAAAGAGCAAACCTCAAGTGACATCAGCCAGTTCAGGCCAATATCACTACTGAACGTCGAAGGGAAAATCTTCTTCTCTGTCATGGCAGCAAGGCTGACCAAGTACCTCATGGAAAACAAGTACTTGGATGTATCAGTCCAGAAAGGTGGCATCCAGGCGTAGCTGGCTGTGTAGAACACGCACAAATGATCTGGGACGCAATCCAAAGAGCAAAAACAGAAAAGAGAGACCTGGACGTAGTGTGGCTTGATCCGGCAAACGCATATGGATCTGTACCCATGAGATGATACAGTTGGCTCTTAAGATGTACCATGTGCCAAAGAACATCTGAGACATGCTCAAGAAGTACTTCAATGGCTTCTCAATGCGGTTCTCTACCAAGGAGTACACAAAAAGATTGGATCAACTTGGAATGTGGGCATTGCCATGGGCTATGCAATTTCCCCAGAACTGTTCGTGTTGGCAATGGAAGTCATCTTGAAAGCAGCAACAAGCAACGCAAGACAAACAGACCTTGGCGATGGATACAAGATGCCTCATCTCAAGGCCTTCATGGATGACACTACAGTGATTTCATACAGAGAAGACGAGACACGTCGTGTGCTGGAAAGGCTGGGCGACATAGTTGCCTCATCCAGAATGAAGTTCAAGCCAAAGAAATCACGGAGTCTCTCACTGAGGAAAGGAAAAGTGGCCGAATCTGTGGTCTTCAGTGTTGCCAACCAGGCCATTCCAACAGTCACAGAAGAGCCAGTCAAGAGCCTTGGAAGAGGGTATGATGATACGCTGAAAGACACACAAAGAGCAAAAGAAACCAAACTGATGTCGGAAGAAGGCTTGGAGACCATTGACCAGTGTGGGCTCCCTGGCAAATACAAGGTCTGGTGTCTGCAGTTCATGCTGATACCAAGGCTCCTATGGCCTCTGATGATATACGACATCTGCACCAGCATAGTGGATGCAATGGAAGCCAAAATCAACAAGTTCACAAGGAAAGGCTTGGTGTCCCACCTTGTCTGACTGACATAGCGCTGTACTGTCGCCAAGCAAAGCTGAAACTACCACTAAAATCCATCCTGGAAGAATGCAAAGCAGGAAAGATCAGACTTCAAAGCATGCTGGAGGACTCAGGAGACAAGGCGGTAGAAGCAATCAAGCCTCAGCTGAAGACAGGCAGAAAATGGAAAGTTCAAGAGACGATGGATTCTGCAAAAGAAAGTCTCAAGATCAGAGAAATAACAGGACACACACAGACCAACAGGTAAGGACTGGGGGTGATCAAAACTGAATGGTGGTCAAAGGCCAAAGGAAAAGCCAAAACAGACATGATGATTCAGGAGATGAGAAAAGAAGAAGACCAAAAAAGACTCCAAAAAGCAGTCCAGCAGAGCCAGCAAGGGCAATGGACAACGTGGGAGAATGCACTCCAAAGAAGTCTCACTTGGAATGACATTTGGCACATGGCCCCTCTCTGGATCAGCTTCATTCTCAGATCTGCATATGACCTTCTGCCCTCAAATGCAACCTGGTGAAGTGGGGAAAAACAGACGATCCTGCATGCCCCCTCTGCCATGAAAAACAAACAGTGGAGCATGTCCTAAGCTCATGTAAAGTAGCCCTGGCTCAAGAAAGGTACACATGGAGGCACAACCAAGTGCTCAAAGAGATTGTACAAGTAGTCTGGGCTAGTACCAACACCACAAAAGGGACAATCAGGACTCCAAAGGCACCCGCAACATTCTTCACGGCAGGAGGCGGCAAATCATGGCCAAGAACAACAGTGCCACTCGGAACATGCAGGCAGAGTCTGCTGGACGGGGCAGATGACTGGGAGTGCACTGCAGACCTCCCAGAATGGAAGAGTCACCAGAGATCATCAGCAAGAGTGGCATGAGACCAGACATAGTAGTCCACTCTCAGTCAACCAAGCAGCTGATCATGATCAAGCTCACGGTGCCATATGAGAACAGAATGGAGGCAGCTCAAATCTACAAGACTGAAAAGTATGCTGATCTGGCAAACAGCCCTGAGGAGAGAAGGCTTCAGGTCAAAGTCCTCACTGCAGAAATTGGAGCTAGGGGGTTTGTAGGAACGTCTGCATACAGCCTCATGAAACAGCTCTCAGTTGCAGGGAGGGAAAAAACCAGAGCCCTGAAAGCAATGGCAGAAGCGGCAGAGAGGTGTTCAAGCAGGATCTGGTCAAGGAGGAACAAAAGTGAACTTCATAAGGCTTAAATTTCCTGCAAATATCAGGTGTCCCTGTGGCTCAGTGGTTAGAGTGCGAGTCATTAAGTGGAAAATGAGCATGTCCAGAGGGTCTTGGGTTCGAATCCCAGCCATGGCTCGTCCCAAGATGGGGAAAAAAAGAGGGGCAGCAGAGGGACATCCGGAGTCATGAACCGGGTGTGGCCCAACCCCCCTAGAGTGTCAGAAGATAAGGGCCGAAACACTTGCTTGAAGGGGGCTTCTCTTCTGAGGACTCTCTGCTGCCACGCTCTCCACGAGTTTCTTTCTACTATCAAATGTGCTGAATGAATACAAAGTGGGGGAAAAAAACAAATAAATAAATACTCAATGCCCCATTGATGAGTGCTAATGAGCGACGGAAAGCCCCGGGAAGGCGAAACAAATAGCTCTCTCTCTCTCTCTCTCTGTCTTCAAGGCAGACTGTCATGGTCACATATCTTGCTAGTGAAGGATTTTATCAATAAATTCCAACATCCTCTTTTTTCCATATCTCTTTTCTTTCACAGCCTACCCCACCCCCCCACCCCTCCACCCCACCCCCACACTTCACTACCTCGTTTTTTCCTTTCATTCGTTCAGACAGAGAAGGGCTGAACAGGGAAATGGAAAGAGCCATGTATGTCGTTAAAAAACATGAAGAAGACCAAAGTAAGTCAACAGAATGATTTTTCGTTTCCCTACCACACAGCAGCGTTTTCTTCAACATTCAATCTTTCACTCTGACCCTTCCTTAACCCTGCCCACCCCCCTCCCTCTCTCTCTCTCTTTCTGTCTCTCTCCCAACCCCCCCCCCTCTCTCTCTCTCTCTCTCCTCTCTTATTCGCCTCTACTCAATCTTTCCTCATCTCAGGACCATTCCATGCTGTGTTTTTGTCGAAGCTCCTTTCTGCAAAGTCAGCACTGGCAGTGCTCATCTCTGCAAAGCTGCGCTGAGCACACTGACATCTTTACAGCGAAAAACAACGGAAAAAAAAAAAAAAAAAAAGTGACAACTGAGATCACGACGCCTACTAGTAAACCAGAATATGTAACTATTCATGGTGCATAATGATAATATTTTTTTAAAAGGCGCTTTGTCATCAGAAGTGATTTCCTTTCCGACTCCTAGCCTTAAGATCAAGGTTGTCTTGGTGGTACTGTGCAGTAAACTGATTATACAGGGAAAGACACTGACTCTGTTTTTCACCTCTCTGTCTCTTTTACCTGTATGTATTTAGCATACGTGTCGGGATCACGAGATACGCTGATCTCTTCTCACTTCCCCAGTACCGGTGGTTTTCCACGCTCTCCATCAACCTGTTGAGAAGTTCAAGCGAACTGTTTATATATAAATAGCCCGGAAAGAACGGAACTGCGTCTGATTTATCTAAAAAAACAAAAAATAAAAACAAATGCGTGACATCGAAGATTAGCTTTAACGAACAACCCCAAGGAATACGAAACGATTGATTTCTAAATCGATCACTCCAACACATGACACGGTTATAAATATTACTTCCTCGCGCACCTGCTATGACGTCATTCGTAGAGTGAAAAAAGACAAACAAACAACAGCAAACATTTATAACGACAGCGTGAAAATCTGTTCCAGACAAAGGAACAGAAGCTTTGTTCGCGTGACTCGTGCTATCATCCGAGAAACCTCTTCCATGTAGAGTAGTGGAAGGAACGCCAACACACGCAAAAAGCAGGTGGGTTGGCGGTTGGGGCGGGGTTGGGGTGGAGTCGGGGTGTGGTTGGGAGGGGGGTGGGGGGTGGGGGTACGGTGGAAGGGAAGGGAGAAGCAGTGTCAAGAGCATAAAGATCAAAGGTCGAGGTAACATTTCTTTTTTTTTAATGGACGTTGTCTTCTCCTCTTGAAATAGACTTGCTCATGGAAAGAAACCACCACATTTTTTTTTCTTTCACGCAAAGACCTAGATACGTTTCAACTAGGTTTCTACCATCGTCATCGTCGTTTTTATTGGCGTTATTGGTTTCGTTGCTGTTGTGATTTGTTGTCGTTGCTGTTGTGATTTGTTGTCGTTGCTGTTGTGATTTGTTGTTGCCGTTGTTCCACTCGACGACCATGACCACGTACTTACAATAACTGGCACGTTTCCAAGTGCACGTTCTAATTCTTTTCCATAGCTTTAGGTGTCTTTTATATGCTATTCTGTGATGTCAAGACGAGTCCCAAAGAAAGTTCGGGCGACAGAAAGGGCATGAAGAAGTCATTCAGAAGAAGGCATGGATGAAATGATAGGGGAAAACAAACAAACAATAGTAATGACATACGCTGGAAGAAAGAGAAGGAAGAGGTGGAGGAGGAAGAGGAGGAAGAGGAAGAAGAACATCAGAAGCAGTTTCCGCGCCGTGTGTGAGGTCTTTTCATGCCTGGACACTGGTTAGGAAAGCGATCAAAATTAAAGAGGAGAAAAAAAAACTGGAAGAAAATGCAAACATATGAAGCTTTGCTGTAAGGCTATGTATGTTCGTTGTCTTCAGATACTATGCGGAAAAAAAAACCTCTTTTCCCTCTCCTCTCCCCTACCACCATCCCTCCACTCCCCCCATCCCATCTCCCACCCTCTTGTCTCCAACTTCCTCCAAAAAATGACAAACCACAAGAATTGCAACAATAATAATAATAATAATAAATAATGATAACAGTAGTAATGGTAATAATGATGATGATGATGATAACAACAATGATAATAGGAATAATGATAATATGATCATAATCACAATAATGATATTAATAACAATTATAACCTTCCATTCTTGCTCGACAGTCACATGCGAAAGAAGAGTCCACACCTTGGTGACACGTGTCCTTTAGAGACACTGACGCACGCACGCACCCCCCCCCCCCCCCCCCCCCCCCCCCCCCCCCCCCCCCCCCCCCCCCCCCCACCGCACACAGAAGTGTGTCAAGGGCGTGAAACCTCTCAAAAAAGACCTTAAGCGCTTAGTAGGCAAGCAATGTTGTACCTAGTAGCGAAATAGGTAATAGACCCATTAGCAGTATGCCTTACCCACCGCACACGGTCGAACTGTGTCAAGGAGGACGAAGTGGTCAGGTGACAGATGGCACCTAAGGTAGTAAGGACACTCCCAGGTTCGAACCTTCCCGATAGCCAAAGAGGAAAGGGATGTAACCACTAGGACCTCAGAGCATCAGGTGCGCACTAAATACTCAGTCAGCTGAGGTCGCTTTGTAAACAGTCTTTGAAGAGCAGGAGTCTTGGGCTCGTTCAGATGGTATTGCCGTGGGGCACTGTGTTGGTTCTATTGTCAAGCTGGATGAATGCGCCTGGACGTTGTTGTCGTAGCTTTTCTCCGGGTTAATTACTGTGTAAGTGGCCCCCAAAGTCGGCGGGAATTTTCGATGTCCATTTGGTGCCAAGTGGTTGTTTGCTAATCAATTAGGTAGGCATGTGTGTAAATGCTGATGTGTGGAAGAATGTAGAGACGACCATGAAGACCCAGTCCTGAAACCTGGAGCCAGTCAACCAAAGGCATCACCATCAAGCAGTGCTGAAGAAAACTTGAAGAGACTTGTTCAAGAACTGTGGTGTGGTGTGAAAGCATGGTTGTGTGTGTGTGAAAACCTGGCCAGGTAAGAAGAAGCCATTTTTTTTTATAACCCGGGATTAGGAAGTATTGATCTTTTTTGTGTTGATGATTCCATTTTGTGTAATTGGATTCTTCATGTTTGATTATAAGTAGCATAGAAATTGTATTTCTTGTGCTCAGTCGTGTTAGGAGAGAAACGAATGCGTGACATCCCAATCCCAGAGAGAGGTGAATGAGTGTGCATATGCGTGTACAAGTGCAGAGATAACCTTGGTGTGTTGAGCCTGACTTAGTGCGTCAGCCTGAATCAACTTAGTGCACTTAAGCAATACCATCACGATTTCCCCCGTCCTGGACAAAGTGGCGAGCCTGCCAGGATTGCATGGCCCAAATTAGTCTCAGGAGGGAAACAAAGTGAGTACTAGAGTAGTACTGGGGCGAAGCGTCCACTAAAGGCAATTATAATTAGCTCTTCTAATTATTTCCTTTAGTTCTTTGAGTGTTGAGTATTGACTTGTGTGTAGGGTGGTTGTATTAATCAAAGGTCGTTCAGAGAAACGAAGAACAAGGTTCTAGTCTTAACTCTCACAGAAGCTGTAGTTTAAGATTAAGGCTCCTTTGTGTTAGGAACACTACCACTGGTTGGCGTACTCATAACGTTAAACAGATAAACTGTGTACTAACCTTTTCCAGGTCTATAAGAGTAACTGTTTTAGTGGTGCTAAAACACACACACACACACACACAACAACACACACACACACACACACACACACACACACACACACACAAAATGGTTGAAGAAAGTTTTACCCCCATAGGAAAGCTAGTAAGTTTGGGGAAAGAAATGGGATATACAGGAGATGAACTGCGTAAGTTCATTGAAATTCAGCAAAAGACTGAGAGAGATGAAAGGGATGAAATAAGGACATTTGAAAAGGAACAGCTCGATGCTGTCAAACGAAACTCAGAGGTCGAGGCTGAGAAACTTCGACTTCAAGCAGAATCAGCAAACGCTGAGGCTGAAAGACTTCGGCTTGAAACTGCTGCGTCAAATGCAGATGCAGAGAGGCAAGAGCAGAAGCGGAATTGGAGATGTTAGCCAAACAAATTGAGTTGGAACGAATAAAATCTGAAAATCATAGTGAAATAGACACCAGTTCTGAGTCAGTAGGCCGCAGACTAAATTCCGCACTAGGCCTAAACTCCCACTTTTCAGAGAAGAAAATCATTCGATTGATGCCTATATTAGTCGTTTTGAATCGTTTGTCGAGCATGTAGGCTGACCCGAAGGTGACTGGGCAATAAACCTGTCTGCCTTGTTGACAGGTCGTGCGTTACACACTGTTTCTACCTTACCCAAAGCTGATCAGAGGGATTTTGACAAGGTAAAACAAGCAGTTCTAAAAGCTTATGATTTAAGTGAAGAAGGATTCAGGCGTTAAGCTTTGCGAAGTGAAAATCGAACAGGGTGAGACGTACACACAGTTTGGGGTGAGTCTGGATCACTATTTCAACAAGTGGGTAGAACTTAGTGGAGTGGACAGTGATTTTGAAGGCCTCAAGACACTGGTGATAAAGGAACAGATACTTGATGGTTGTGGGCCGGGACTCACAATCCACATCAAGGAATGGAAAGCGGCAACAATCGCTGAAGTACTTGAGGTGGCAGAGACTTACCGTGAAGCAAGGCGTGATTTGCCTCAGCAAGAGGAAAGTCCAGAGGCATATCCAGAGGATGGCAGGCCAACACATTCTTCACACAATGGGTCTAGAGTAAACGCCGGTAGACCCATGGCATCACGTGGGCAAACATGGGTGAAAACCAATAGCCATGTGGTTAGGACTGTAGATAAACGTACCTGCTTCTTGTGCAACAAGACAGGCTACGTGGTGAGAGACTGCCGATTTAGGCCCCAGAAAGCAGCAGCAATGAGGGTCAGGCCAAGTGAGAGGCTGGTAGAAAAGATGACAGTGTTATTTTGTCTGGATTGTGTTGTGTGTTCACAGATTCAGGAGATAACATGGATGTGCACAAAGGCAGAGTTGGGGAAAATGTAGTTAGTGTCATTAGAGACTCTGGATGCACTGGTGTAATGGTGAAAGAATCCCTGGTTAAGAAGGGACAATTCACAGGTAAAACACAGAGGTGTAAGCAGATTGATGGAACAGTATCTGAGTTTAGAATAGCCAGACTGTTTATTGATACACCGCCGTTCCAAAGCCACCGTATGACGTGGTAATCGGGAACATCCCAGGGGCACGTGATTACCACAACCCCAATCCTGACTTCTCTGTTAACTCCGAGAAAAGAAATCACGGGAGAGAAAGGCCCCAGGCAGTCACACACTCCAGAAAGCACTGGAGCGTGTCCAGTAAGCCCAACCCCACTCACTTACGAGAGGAACAAAGGGGCGATTACTCGCTTACAAAATTGTTTAGGCTCGCTGACACGGGACAGAAGAAAAATGTTAAGGAGGGTACGATCAGTTTTGAGTTAGAAGAACGGCATCTTGTATCAAACTTTTACTCATTCGCGTTCGGGAAAAAACGAAGAAGCAGATTGTCGTTCCTAGGCAGCACAGAAAGGCGGTGATGTCTGCAAATCATGTGACGTCAGCCTCGGGCCATCTCGGTAGAAGGGCCACACAAAAGATTGTGACGCGAGAGTACTACTGGCCCGGTATCCTAGGCGATATCAGGCGTTTCTGTGTACAATGCAGCACATGCCGAAGGGTACGGCAAGGTGTGTGTACAGAAAGGGAGATCGGACGGGTCTTACCAAAAAAGGGACCATAGACCAAAATAAAATGGTCGGTCTGAAAGTCGGGTGGTGTGCGCCTGTGTCTCACACGTGTCCCTTATGCGTGACGTAGTCGGTTGCGGGCCACGTGTATGAAGAGAAAGGGAGAGAATTTCCATAGAAACAGAATTTTATGCATATATGGCCACACTATTTAAAGCTGGTGGAAATTTCAGACTGGTGTTGATATTTGCTTAGTTTTTAGTGTGTATGTATTGATTTTTCTCTAATTTTGTTGCAAGATAAATCTTGCATGCGTTCTCTGGTGTAAGTAGGCTTATGAAACGCCTAGAAGTGTATTCTCTGGTGTAAGTAGGCTTATGAGACGCCTAGAACAGAGCTGGTTTATACGAGAAAATTATGAGAGTTTCAGCTTCTTGAAGGTGTTTTAGCCAATGCAGGGCATTGCCTTCAAGGGGGGGGGGGGGGAGGGGTTGTCAAGGGCGTGAAACCTCTCACAAAGGACCTTAAGCGCTTAGAGGCAAGGAATGTTGTATTTAGTAGCGAAATAGGTAATAGACCCATTAGCAGTATGCCTTACCCACCGCACACGGTCGAACTGTGTCAAGGAGGACGAAGTGGTCAGGTGACAGATGGCACCTAAGGTAGTAGAGGACCCTCCCGGATTCGAACCTTCCCGACAGCGAAAGGGGGGAGGGATGTAACCACTAGGACCTCGGAGTATCGGGTGCGTGCTAAATACTCTAGTCAGCTGAGGTCTCTTTGTAAAGTCTTTGAAGAGCAGGAGTCTTGGGCTCATTCAGATGCCATGGGGCACTGTGTTGGTTCCATTGCCAGGCTGGTTGAATGCGCCTGGACGTTGTTGTAGCTTTGCTCTGGGATAATTACTGTGTAAGTGGCCCCCGAAGTCGGCGGGAATTTTCGATGTCCATCTGGTGCCAAGTGGTTGTTTGCTAATCATTTAGGTAGGGATGTGTGTAAATGCTGATGTGTGGAAGATGTAGCGAAAGGGGAATTCCGGGTACTTGTGAACAAGGTAGTGGAGAATGCAGCATGGACAAAGGCATGGCACGAAGGGAAATCTTTTGTGTCCATCCCTATATAAACAGAGGAGGATAACACCACGAGAGAGAGGAGAATAACACCACGAGAGAGAGGACAGAGGAGAGAGAGGAGAGGAGAGTGAGCAGGACAGGGTAGGGTCGAGAGAAAACGTGATCTGGGAGACAGAAGTGACAGCAAGGTCTTAGGGTAAAAGACAAGCTGGAAGAGAACAAACTGAGTTTGAAGCCCAGAGGTGGGTGAAGAGAGACAAACTGAGTTTGAACCCAGAGGTGGGTGAAGGAGACGAAGAAGAAGAGTTCTACGTCGAGATCCCAGAGACGCCCACGAAGATCCAGTCCTGAAACCTGGAGCCAGTCAACCAAGGGCATCACCATCAAGCAGTGCTGGAGAAAACTTGAAGAGACTTGTTCAAGAACTGTAGTGTGGTGTGAAAGCATGGTTGTGTGTGTGTGAAAACCTGGCCAGGTAAGAAGCCATTTTATTATAACCTGGGATTAGGAAGTATTGATTTTTTATGTGTTGATGATTCCATTCTGTAATTGGATTCTTCATGTTTGATTATAAGTAGCATAGAAATTGTATTTCTTGTGCTCAGTCGTGTTAGGAGAGAAACGAATGCGTGACATCCCATTCCCAGAGAGAGATGAATGTTTGGTGGGCGCATGAGTGTGCATATGCGTGTACGAGTGCGGAGATAACCTTGGTGTGTTGAGCCTGACTAATAATACATCAGCTTAGTGCACTTAAGCAATACCATCACGATTTCCCCCGTCCTGGACAAAGTGGCACAGACCATGCTGAGGACCAGGTCTGACCAGCGCGTTGGTTTTATGCCAAGGTCTGGCATTTGTTCAATCTTGTCTGACTGATCCGTTCCAACTATTTCATTATTATTAATAACATTATTGTTGTTGCTGTTGCAATTATTATTGCCATTATTATCGTTGTTATTATTAGTATCATTTTCATTATCATTATTATTGTCGTTGTAAATGTTATTATCATTATCATTATTATAGTAGTTATCATTATTATTGTCGTAATTACTATTATTATTATGATTATCATTATTGTTATTATACTTATTATCATCATCATCATCATCATTATTATTATTATCATCATCATCATCGTTAGCAACAGCAGCAGCAGCAGTAGTAGTAGTAGTAGAAAGTAACAGTAGTAGTAAGTAGCAGTAGTAATAGTAGTAGTGGTAGCAGTAATAGTATTAGTACAAGTAGCAACAGCAGTAGAAGCAGGAGCAGCAGCAGTAGTGGCAGTATTTGTAGTAGTGTTGGTGGTGGTGGTAGTAGCAGCAGTCGTGGTGGTACTCGTAGTGGTAGTGGTATCAGAAGTGTTGACATCATTATTTTCATTATTCATGCAATACGATGAACCTTACTCCATTTGTCTTTTTCTACATTTTTATGCATTTGTACATTTGTAAAATTTTGTCTGACTATATTTCACATTTCCTGATGAGATGATGATGTGATGATGAATGATGATGATGATGATTCGTATATTTATTAGATTTAATCTGATTCTCTTTCCCATTGTCTATATTGTCATTACCATCATGATGATGATGACGACGACGACGACGATGGATGATGATGATGAGAGATGTGATAGATGATGATGATGAGATGATGGGTTGTTACTGCATTATAACCATAATCACGTAACATTTTCCTCATTCTTTTCGTTCCTCTTCTTCTTCTTCTTTTATTATCATTATCTTACTACAATTACGTTATCATCATTGCTGGTATTACTATTAGCATAATAATGATCATAATACCATCATCATTTTTGTTGTTGATATTATTATTATTACTATTATTAAATTATCATTATCATTATTATTAAAACCATCATCATCATTATTATCGTTGTTATCATTTTAACCTATATTTTCTCCCTTTCAATCTCACTCCCATTCCATAGTTTTAATTGTTCACCCAAGACCATCGTTTCGAATTCTACTTGTCCTGCCTGGAAAACAAAAATCACTTGTCCTGCCTGAATAAGACCCAATAGGTCGAAACCCGCTACATTTGTTTTGCAATTCGTTTGTTCCTTCTTTCAGCGGCCCAATAATTCTGTTTTTGCTCTTGTTTCAATTTCCGCTAGCAATCATCTCACTTTGAAACACCTATCCTTCCTCATTGGCTTTTTTTCCCTAATCTTTTGCCCACTTTGGTCTCAGGGGCTTAAAAGATGGGGCGCATCGTTTATGAACTAGTCCACACACGGTAACAGAGCTGAAACTGGTTGCCAAACGTTATGTTGGCGGTCCGCTCGGGGTGTAGGGAGAATCAGGCTTACAATATTTTTTTTTAACTGACTTGAAAAAATACACAGCGTATTTTTTCTTCTATGGCGACTTCGTCACAGAATTCTTGCATTTATAACCAAAACCGTGCGGAGATGATACTTCACTGCCGTGGATACCCCCATGTGTGCGGGAAAAAAAAAAGATGTTGTGAATACGTGTATACAATAGTCAAACATTAAAAAGTACGAGTTTATACGCAGATCAGACGGTCATACTGACACGGAAATGGAAAACGATTTAAAAAGAAAAAAAATGAAAGAGAAGACAGAATGAAGAGGGAATAAACAAGAGAAAAATGTCTTGGGAGCAGCGTTTTAGGGCCAATATAGAAATCAAAGGGAGAAATCATACGAGAAACGATTCATGGACGGCATGCAAATCTCTCTCTCTCTCTCTCTCTCTCTCTCTCTCTCTCTCTCTCTCTCTCTCCCTTACTCAGAAAACAAAGAGGGAAAATGAATCATACAAGACACGATTTATAGACGGCATGCAAATCTCTCTCTCTCTCTCTCTCTCTCTCTCTCTCTCTCTCTCTCTCTCCTCTCTCTCCCCTCTCTCTCTCTTACTCAGAAAACAGAGAGAAAATGAATCATACAAGAAACGATTCTTAGACTGCACGCAACTCTCTCTCTCTCTCTCTCTCCTCTCTCTCTCTCTCTCTCCCTCTTCTCTCTCTCTCTCCCCCTCTCTCTTACTCAGAAAACAGAGAGAAAATGAATCATACAAGAAACGATTCTTAGACTGCACGCAACTCTCTCTCTCTCTCTCTCTCTCTCCTCTCTCTCTCTCTCTCTCTCTTACTCAGAAAACAGTGAGAAAATGAATCGCACAAGAAACGATTCTTAGACTGCACGCAACTGTCTCCTCTCTCTCTCTCTCTCTCTCTCTCTCTCTCTCTCTCTCTCTCTCTCTCTCTCTCTCCTCTCTCTCTCTCTCTCTACTAGAAAAGAGAGAAAATGAATCATACAAGAAACGATTCTTAGACTGCACGCAACTCTCTCTCTCTCTCTCTCTCTCTCTCTCTCCTCTCTCTCTCTCTCTTACTCAGAAAAGAGAGAAAATGAATCATACAAGAAATGATTCTTAGACTGCACGCAACTCCTCTGTCTCTGTCTCTCTCTCTCCGTGTGTGTGTGTGTGTGTGTGTTGTGTGTGTGTTGTGTGTGTGTGTGCGCGCGCGCGCGCGCGCGCCAAGAAGTGGACAAGATGCGTAGAAGGGAGTGTAACTCCTTTAAGTCAATCTGCCGGGTAAAGCTGATGCTAGATATATATCGATACACCGACAGCATCCAAAGCCTTTGCTCTGCGGCATTACCAGCAATCGGCCCGAACTCTATCTCTTCACTCCCTGAAACATTTACTGCAAAGGACAAGGGACGAAATGCACATGAACACACAGAACCAGGTGCAAAGTCACGCTGATTTACACAGTATCATTCTCATACTGACTAAGATCTTGGGACTATTGTTTTGTGTGTGTGTGTGGTGTGTGTGTGTGTGTGTGGTGGTGTGTGCGTGCGTGCGTGCGTGCGTGCGTGCTGTGTTTGTGTGTGTGTGTTGTGTGTGTGTGTGTGTGTGTGTGTGTGTGTGTGTGTGTGTGCGTGCGTGTATTTGTGTGTGTGTGTGTGTTGTTGCTGTTGTTGTGGTGGTGGTGGTGTTTTCTTTTGTTTGTTTGTTTTTGCTTTTTGTTGTTGTTGTACCTGTTGTTTGTAACGTTCGAAGACGACACATTTGTCAAAAATTCATTTGTCACATTTTGTGTGTTCACTTGCAGTTTGCCTTGTGTTCGTGGCGCGGCCATGTATTTCACTGTACAACTGTAGAGACATGAAACACCAAACGAGTTCTGCATTTAACGGGATGTTGCCAGAGTTACATAACCTTTGTTGTTGGTTCTTTTGTGAGTGTTACATGTATCCTGCACACCGATAAAAAAAATTCTGGCGCGACTTGGAATGAGACACAGACCTCCAATTCAAGGTGTGAGAGTGGACGGGTGGGTGAGGGAGACTCAGGTGTTAAGACTCTAATCACGGCGATGGCATATTATGCGATCCTATCAGTTGGACATGTAACATATCCAACGATCACTTCTTATGTCTCTGTTTCTAGTCCTGCCATCTACACGAGGCCGAATCAAGGCTGCAGCCGCTTGAACACAACACACACAAACACTACACATACATGGACATTTACCTCTACTAGCGCACACGTAAACATATACATGCAAGCACGTATGCGTGCTAGCATACGCACGGACACGCGTGCGCAAGCGCTCACGTACCCACCCATATTCACAAGCTCGCGCGCACGCGCACACGCGCACACACACTCACACACACACTCACGCACACAGGCACGCACGCACACGCACACACATACATCAAATCGACATGAATGTCATTTGTCAAAAACAAAAGCACAACTAGCGGTTGGAGGAGGCAAGAAAGGGGGGTGATGGGGCAGGTGGGATTGGGGGAGAGGGGGTGGTAAATGATAACTTTGCTGGTTATCGCCGAACCTTGGCTTATGCCCTTCAACAGTATGTCAAACTCCTAATGGCTTATGCCCTTCAACAGTATGTCAGACTCCTAATGGCTTAAGCCCTTCAACAGTATGTCAAACTCCTAATGGCTTAAGCCCTTCAACAGTATGTCAAACTCCTGATGGCTTATGCCCTTCAACAGTATGTCAAACTCCTGATGGCTTATGCCCTTCAACAGTATGTCAAAGTCCTGATGCCTTTTGCCCTTCAACAGTATGTCAAACTCCTTATGACTAATGCCCTTCAACAGTATATCAAACTCCTGATGGCTTATGCCCTTCAACAGTATGTCAAACTCCTGATGGCTTATGCCCTTCAACAGTATGTCAAAGTCATGAAGGCTTCTTCGTCTTCTTTCTTTCTTTGAGTGTCGCCCTTCAGCGAGTTGAAGATTCTGACACTTTTGTGTGTATGACCGTTTTTTATCCCGCCATTAAGGCAGCCGTACTCCAACTTCGGGGATGGTGTATGCTATGTGTAACGTGTCATCCATACCAACGGCCAAACTGGCCTTCTCATCCGAAAGTTGGTGATGGGATTTGACGTGTGTGCAAGATGTTGTGCGTGCGTTCACACATGGAACCTCGGTTTATAGTCTCATTCGAAGGACTGTATGGGGACTGTATGCTTATGTCCTTCAACAGTATGTCAAACTAATGGCTTATACCCTTCAACAGTATGTCAAACTCCTGATGGCTTATGCCCTTCAACAGTATGTCAAACTCCTGATGGCTTATGCCCTTCAACAGTATGTCAAAGTCCTGATGGCTTTTGCCCTTCAACAGTATGTCAAACTCCTGATGGCTTATGCCCTTCAACAGTATGTCAAACCGATGGCTTATACCCTTCAACAATATGTCAAACTGATGGCTTATGCCCTTCAACAGTATGTCAAACTCCTGATGGCTTATGCCCTTCAACAGTATGTCAAACTCCTGATGGTTTATGCCCTTCAACAATATGTCAAACTCCAGAGCCGCTGGTCTTCAGCCTGATTTTGTTGACAAGGTCGACTGAAAATGCAAGTGTTCATGGAAATGCTTTCAGGAAATGTCTTACATTACCATTATCATTTTTCACATATTTCGCGTAAAAACTGAAACAGCTGCAACAGAAAAAGACGCCCTTCGAAATGCAAACGAAAAGCTTCCGAGACAAGCCTCAAGACTATCGCACGGACTGCACGCCCGCCCGTCCGCGCGCGCGCGCGCGCGTACACACACACACACACATACACGCGCGCGCATACGCACCTATGCACGCACGCACACACATACCTACGGACACATATACGCACATACACACGGACAAACACACATACACACGCACGCACACACACACATGCGCGCGAACGCACGCGCACGCACATACACACACACACACACATGCGCGCGAACGCGCGCGCACGCGCGCGCACACACACACACACACACACACACTGCCAAAAAACTCACACACGCAGACAGACACACGAGCGCGTTCAACACCAGCAAACACGCCCACAGTGGTAAGCGGGTATCGTTAATCAGTCCGAGGGAAAAGAGGTGTCTTTACGGAGGTTTTAAAAGTCTCTAAAGAGTCCGTGTTACACAGAGAAGAAGGGAGACTATTCCACGGAGCAGGAATGTGTACATATAGTCGACTCCAGACACATTTTGACAGTGACGGGAAAAAGACGGACAACAACTCACCAATTTGAACTTCCCAGCTAACTGTCTCTGAGATGTCACCCGAACACTGAAATTCTCCTCTTCTTTTACAGAAACCACACCACGCAACAGCGAATGCTCAATTGCCTGTCCATCTAATGTCGCAATTGACCACCTCCCCCGCACTTTCTAAAACAGACTCCAAATCACTTTGCCAATTTCCACACCAAACTTCCGACAAACTTGGAAGAGCATGCAGACGACAAAATGTCACCGGTGCGCCACCACCCGACGACACCAAGGGAAGTAAATGCGCGCACCTGGAGAAAAGGGACCCCAAACTAACTCTTCTGTCTCTCCGGAAGGTATTTTATCTGACGGCACAAAGCGACTTACTGTCTAATTTGTCATGTGACTCACATGTTGCATGGCAGTTGCGTGCGCCAACATTGTCTGTGTGCGTGCGAGAGTGTGGTAAATAAATCCCTAATTGTCATTGGCCGCGCAATCAATGAGATTGTACGTGACACTGAATGTTTTAGCGCAACGTACAGTTTAGCTTGCTTGGTTAAGAAAGGTGTGGTTATTTGGTTCCCAAACATGCACGCAAACGCAAGCATGCTCGTGCACACACACACACGCGCGCGCACACATACACACACATGTTCGCGCACGCGCTCACACACCAAATGGATAGACAGAAAAAGGAGGGACAGAAAATAGGCAGACTTTAAAAAAATCAAACTGGTTTGGAAACAATAAGTATTTAATCATAGCTAGTTCATGGTCAGTTTATCTTGCCCACAAAAGCGAAATGCTTATCCCCCCCACCCCCCCTCCTCACCTCACCTCACCTGTCCTCCATGCATATTGTACTTATAAAGAAATAATCGATGTTGTATATGATCCTCTAGTATCTCGTCGTTTTTGGTTCTTACCTATTTTCCTTTGTAATTTTTTTTTAAAGTAGTCACATGCTTATCTCTAAAGTTCGTAAGTTTGAATTAGTGGACATTTTTTGAACATGCTTATTGTTGAAATGCTGGTGTTTTCTATTATTTTTGATAATTTAAAGTACAGAATCTGATGTGAATAAACAAGAAAAACAAACAAACCAACACTAGTATGCTAACACTAATACTAACACTTATAATTAGTCGCTCTCTAACCCCAATCGCTTCTTAGAAATGCTAACATAGATCACCATAGAACAAACAAAATGTACGTTCTGAATTTCCCCCGTATATCTTGTACCTGACACATATGCACAGCATCAACAACTTAAGAAATGCAAACAAGACAAATTAACAGTTATTCACCACAGCACAGTTATTATCAATCTTAACATTGTCAAGCAAACACA
>CM065725.1:15090594-15100594 GCA_033310375.1 Conus canariensis | reverse complement strand
ACGATGTTACAACTATTGCACCCAGTTGTTTTATTATTACTCTTTTTGCGACCTAACAAAGGGAGGGGGAGAGGTCAGAAAAGAATTAACACTTGAAGCTTTGGCACAGTAACACACCATCAGCATGTAACACAGACAAACTCTGTGGAGATGAACACAGTAACACATCATCAGCATGTAACACAGGCAAACTCTGTGGAGATGAACACAGTAGCACACCATCAGCATGTAACACAGGCAAACTCTGTGGAGATGAACACAGTAGCACACCATCAGCATGTAATACAGGCAAACTCTGTGGAGATGAACACAGTAACACACCATCAGCATGTAACACAGGCAAACTCTGTGGAGATGAACACAGTAACACACCATCAGCATGTAACACAGGCAAACTCTGTGGAGATGAACACAGGCCGACTCGTCAGAGCTGAACGCAGCAAACTGTGCGGAACAATGGACACGGCGTAAAACCCAGCAAGCACACTGGTGGACAGTGAAGCGGGAACCTGATACAGCGCGTAATTTCACAATCCCACGACTTGCTGCAATGCCTCAGACCATGGCGAAGCCCAAAGAAAAATCATCACTTTTTGTTTGTTTTTTTCTTTGTTGTTTTTTAATCGAAGTAGGCCTTTATGTACACGGCGCTACCAGCTGCCACAACTCGTGGCGAGATGACTCCTGTTGGGGCGAGACAGTTCGCGTGAACAACTTCGACAGACAAGCCGTTTGTCTAACAGACTCCATTTTAAATACTTTGCTATTGTTTGGAGACGTCTTTTGTATTTCTAGTTTTCTTGAGCGAACTGTTCTTTCTTTCCTTTTCTTTTCTTTTTTGAACTTCAGTTAGTTCTCTGAAGAGAGAGAGAGAGAGAGAGAGAGAGAGAGGAGGGAGAGAGAGGGAGGGAGAGAGAGACGGAGAGAGACAGAGACAGAAATAGAGGAGAGAGAAAGAGACAGTGAGAGAGAGAGGGGGGGGGAGAGAGAGGAAGAGAGAGAGAGAGAGAGAGAGAGAGAGAGAGAGAGAGAGAGACAGACAGACAGACAGACAGAGAGACAGAGAGACTGAGACAGAAACAGAGAGACAGAAAGCGACAGAGAGAGAGAGAGAGAGAGAGAGGGGGGGAGAGGGAAAAGAGAGCGAGAGAAGAAGAGAGAGAGAGAGAGAGAGAGAGAGAGACGGAGAGAGACAGAGACAGAAATAGAGAGACAAAGAGAGACAGAGAGAGAGAGAGAGACAGAGAGAGACAGAGAGAGAGAGAGAGAGGGGTGGTGGTGGTGGAGGAGATGGGAAGGGGGGGGGGGGTAAGGACGGAGGATTATTTTTCAAGTCTCAGAAAAAAAACATAAAACCTTCTCGCAACAATTCATCCAACCCTTGCCAACCACCACAGTTACGTCAAAATGCGGCAGTCACTCTCGATAAAAAAAAAAAAAGTTCAGCCCCTGTTGACACACGATGAAAATCTCTACAGGCGTTCCTCACGGTTTTGTCGCAAACTGCAACAAATTGCAGGATTGTGACAATGCGCGATGCAACGAAGTCCCAACAATTCACAATACAGAAGAAAAAAAAAACGACCTGTATTTTGTAACGCAAAAAAAAAAAAAAAATTATTGTTGACGGACAATTAATCTACTTATTATTATTGCCTCTGGTATCACAATACTATCTGGCATTCGTTCACAACTAACACCATAAAAACACAACCAACCAACCAACCAACAAACAAACCAAACAACAGAGCATTGGCGAATCGGTTAAACAATGACCAGGTCCAAAAATGAATGGATGAGTGAACAGCACTGCCGCCCTGATTGCGAAGACGGTGACGACAAAAACATCGTCGTCATCATCATCGTCATCACCGTCACCATCATCATCATCATCATCATCACTACCACCATCAATTAAGATAATACACATGAACATGATAACAAATATTGTGGTGGTGAATTCTTCACCGAACCAAGGCAGCAAACACGACCCATAATATTAAACGCACGCCGATACAAACGAACGCCCCCTCCCCCCACACACACACACCTCTCACATCCTCTTCCCTCTCTCACAAACTATTCCCTCCGTCTATGTCTTTCTAACAGTACATTCACATTGTGTCATTTCTTCACGAAGCATTCTCAATGTGAGATTATTGGGGTTTTTTCTGAGCTTAAAACTTGACGGTGTCATATATTACACAAGAACTGACAATACTATACAATACAATTGTCAATGTTATAACATGAATATGATACAATTTTCAATGCCATAGTATAAATGAACTAACGATATCATACAGCAATTAACTGACAGTATCATAATATGTATATGGACAATATCATACAGCAGATTAACTGACAACACAATACCATGTATGAATTAACGTATACACCATATGAACTGACAATGTTATGCAGTACAAGAACTGACGATATCACGCGGTACGCAGACAGACAATACCATTACCATACATACGCAAACAATATCATTCAATACCTGAACCGACAATACCACACAAAACACCAACGCAGCATATGAAATTCCGCATGCCACAAGACAAGGCATAAAAGACAGTGTAACTCAAAACAGAGTGGACATTTCACAACGACTTGATACACTGAAATACAGCTGGGTGTGTTGAGTAGTTCTATGAGGAAACACGGGTTAAAATCATCTGCAAGACCAACACACACACACACACACACACACACACACACACACACACACACACCACTACAACACACTACCACCACAAACACACACACCACCACACACACACACACACACACACACACACACACTACAAAGACACTACCACACACAGACACAACACAGACACACACACACACACACACACACACACACACACACACACACACACACACCACCACCACACCACCACCACACACACACACACACACACACACACACACACACACACAACACACACACACACACACGCACACCACACACACACGCACGCACGCACGCACGCACACACACATATCTATATCTGTGTGTGTGTGTGTGTGTGTGTGTGTGTGTGTGTGTGTGTGTGTGTGTGTGTGTGTGTGTGTGTATTCCGGGGGCTGGTGTGGCTCAGTTGGTAAAGCACCGAACTCGTAATTCTGGTGATCCTGATTACGGGTTCGATTCTCCACTTGGCTGTTTCTGACTTATCACTGGTTCTGACTCCATTGAAAAAAAAATTCTTCGAATGAGACTATAAACGAGTTTCCGTAAACTATGCGAATGCAACGTGGAGCACACATACAATCCCATCACCGACTTTCGGAAGAGAAGGTCAATTTGGGCGTTGATATGGATGACACATTACGTATTGCATGCATCATGCGTAAAAAAAAAATCGAGATTGAAAAGCGAGTGACCGATTTTGACTGAATGGAACGCGAAAACGACTATATGTAGCGTCAGCAGGCATCTCTTCAATCGGCTCTACCCAGGTAGGCAGCCCGTCGAGTAAACGACGGCATGGATTGTAAAGCGCTTAAAGCTGGCCCCCTAACGGGGAGAATAGGCACTAAATAGCAACTCTTGATGAAATGATAATCAATTCGAAATAATTATCAGTCAATAACGTAAGCTGTTTCATTCTACATAGTTAAAAAATAGTTGAAGACCAGTAAGAAAATCAGGTCACTTTTTTTTTTCATTTCGTAAAAATGTGTGTGTGTGTGTGTGTGTGTGTGTGTGTGTGTGTGTGTGTGTGTGTGTGTGTGTGTGTGTGTGTGTGTATGTGTGTGTGTGTGTGTGTGTGTGTGTGTGTGCGTGCGTGCGTGCGTGCGTGCGTGCGTGCGTGCGTGCGTGCGTGCGTGCGTGTATGTGTTACGCGTGAGCGGATTTTTTGCGTGTATTACACGTGAGTGGATAACAACTACGCGGAGACAGACCTGTCAGTTGCATATGATTACGTGATAAAAACAAACAAACAAACAAAAACTATCGGAAACTGGATATTTGTGCAGACTTCTTTCTCTGGTTCTTGAACTAATATGTACCGAAGTATGCAGACTTGACATTTTACTTACGTTGAAGCCTGCATACCGGATGCTTCACTTTTCGGTATATAGCAAAGTTCACTATCCAATTTCTGTACAGCAGTGTGTATAGTAAACATTGATCGTTTACAGCCGCGGCTTGTTCAGCTGCGGAGCTAACAGTCTTGAGTTCGGGCCACTCCTAGTGTCAGACTTTCACGGCATGGAAACTCTCTAATTCTGTCCGACAGTTCATGGGAACGTGATTCACTTCAGGGAAGGTTAACGCGGCAGAAGGAGTGAGTGGCTTGGGTAACGCCTTCTGTAATGCTGTGCACGGACACGGTGTACCTTTCACAGTTTATTGCCTCTCGAGACAATCATCAAGGCACAACAAGGAATAAAATGGCGCCTCCTGCATCCCAAATACAACCCAGAAGACACATACCATTTGCTGGGACGACGGGAACAGGTCAAGATCTTCCGCCTGAGGACTGGACACAATCGCCTGCTCCACCACATGCACACAAAATTTGGCATTGGACAGAGTGGAGAGTGCCCTTGTAGTGAGGGACCAATGACAACTGACCACATCCTTCAAGTCTGTACGACGTATGCAGCATCCAGGAGAAAGTACTGGCCAACACCGACAGCAGTGGAAGCCAAGCTGTATGGCACCCTGGAGGAGCTGCGACGGACGGCAGCCTTCATCGAGGACACCGGGCTGCTCATCTAACGGGATGGCGAACGAGGAAGAAGAAGAATTGCCTCTCGAGTTATCAGGCGAGTTTTTTTTTTTTAACCTTTTCTTTTTTTTCTTAGTAACTGTGATGTAAATTTTTTTTAAACCTGTATAGTTTTTCTATATATATTTTCAGACTAAAAACAAAACAAAACAAAACAAAAAAAAAATCGCAGATACATATCTGGAATGACGCAATCCAGTTAAAACAAAATAAGATGAAAACGCTACTCTGATTTCTTATCATTTTTTTTTTCTTATTCCCAACCGTACTTAGTGACTCTGCTGTTAACACCTATCAAAAACATCCTGCTGCATAATATAACACAACACATCAAAGCGTAATACAATACAGCGCAACATATCGTAACACTATAAAAGACAGCAGTCTATGACACTGTAAAACACAGTCTAGCGTAACAGTACTAAACACATTGTAAACTGCAAAACACGATATAAAACACAAAACCTATGACACGCTACACAACACAACACTGCAACACACAGCAGCGCTGCTAGTACGTTACCATTACAAAAAGGCAACACACCGTATTACTCTAAACAATACACCGTACCGCTACAAAACACAAACACATTGCAAAAGTTAAAACAAACAAACAAAAAACATAATACAACAAACTACCAGACACAAGTAGTTCCACAACTACAACACATCGGTTTACTACGAGGCACAAATCACCTAGCACTGAAATATCGTTATACTACAAACAACACAACATAACACTACAAACCGTCGCAACACGAGACAAAACATAACAAAAATCTGAACACTACAAAACACAGTAACACTATAAAAGACAATGCAAATGATTGTTACACTACAAATGCTATAAAAAGAAAAAAAATCCTATGACTACAAATGAAAGACATACTGCACACGAGGGTATGACATCGAAACACTGCGAACCACAAAATATTACGAAAAACCACAGTACATCATATTATTAAGACTAACAAACAAACAAAAAAACAAACAAACACAAAACAAAAATGTACTAAGACAACGAAAAAAAAACCCAAGTATATATCGTGGCATTGCAAAACTGAACACTGCAAAACAACCTATCGGGTCACTAAAAAGAAAGGTAATGCATCGTACCTCGGATTTTAAAAAAAAGCAACAAGATGCAAAGCATATAAACGTACTCCCAGTTTATCCTGAATACGCGTGAGATATTCCATAAAGAGGAAAAACCGTCTTGGGCTGCTGTAACCGTTAGTAATGGCTATTGTGGTAAACATCAGCTATCGTCTGTGACCTAAAATGAACATACTTACAAATTTTCAGAAAGATCGGCCAAGAACTTTCTGAGATTTTCCATAAAGAAGGAAACCATTATGGGCAGTTAGTAACGGCTCTAACGGTAAACTTAAACATCGGGCATCATCCGTGACCCATAATGAACATGTCTACAAATTTTCAGAAATATCGGCCACGTACTTTCTGAGATATTCCATAAAGAAGAAAAACCGTTACAGGCCGTTACAGCCGTTAGTAACGGCTGTAACGGTAAACTAAAACATCGGGCATCATCCGTAACCCATAATGAAGATACCTGCTAATTTTCACAAAGATCGGCCAAGTACTTTCTGAGATATTCCATAAAGAACAAAAGCGTTACAGGCCGTTACAGCCGTTAGTAACGGCTATAACGGTAAACTAAAACATCGGGCATCATCCGTAACCCATAGTGAACATACCTGCTAATGTTCTCAAAGATCGGCCAAGTACTTTCTGAGATATTCCATAAAGAAAAAAACAAAAACGTTACAGGCCGTTACAGCCGTTAGTAATGCTATAACGGTAAACTAAAACATCAGGCATCATCTTTGATCCATAATGAACATACCTGCTAATTTTCACAAAAGATCGGCCAAGTACTTTTGAGATATTCCATGAAGAAAAACAACCGTTACAGGCCGTTACAGCCGTTAGTAACGGCTATAACGGTAAACTAAAACATCGGGCATTATTCGTGACCCATAATGAACATACCTGCTAATGTTCACAAAGATCGGCCAAGTACTTTCTGAGATATTCCATGAAGAAGAAAAGGCGTTACAGGCCGTTATAGCCGTTAGTAACCGTATAACGGTAAACTAAAACATCGGACATTATTTGTGACCCATAATGAACATACCTACAAATTTTCAGAAAGATCGGCCAAGTGCTTTCTGAGATATTCTATAAAGAAGAAAAACCGTTACAGGCCGTTACAGCCGTTAGTAACGGTTATAACGGGGTAAACTAAAACATCGGGCATCATTCGTGACCCGTAATGAACATACCTGCTAATTTTCACAAAGATCAGCCAAGTACTTTCTGAGATATTCCATAAAGAAGAAAAAGCGTTACAGGCCATTACAGCCGTTAGTAACGGCAGTAACGGTAAACTAAAACATCGGGCATCATCCGTGACCTATGATGAACATACCTACAAATTTTCAGAAAGATCGGCCAAGTGCTTTCTGAGATATTCTATAAAGAAGAAAAAGCGTTACAGGCCGTTACAGCCGTTAGTAACGGCTATAACGGTAAACTGAAACATCAGGCATTATTCGTGACCCATAATGAACATACCTACAAATTTTCTGAAAGATCGGCCAAGTACTTTTTGAGATATTCTATAAAGAAGAAAAACCGTTACAGGCTGTTACAGCCGTTAGTAACGGCTATAACGGGTAAACTAAAACATCGGGCATCATCCTGCTAATGTTCACAAAGATCGGCCAAGTACTTTCTGAGATATTCCATAAAGAAGAAAAAGCGTTACAGGCCGTTACAGCCGCTAGTAACGGCTGTAACGGTAAACTAAAACATCGGGCATCATCTGTGACCCATAATGAACATTTCTACAAATTTTCAGGAAGATCGGCCAAGTACTTTTTAATATATTCTAAAAAAGAAGTAAAACCGTTAAAGGCTGTTACAGCCGTTAGTAACGGCTGTAACGGGGTAAACTAAAACATCGGGCATCATCCGTGACCCATAATGAACAACCTGCTAATTTTCACAAAGATCGGCCAAGTACTTTCGGAGATATTCCATAAAGAAGAAAAAGCGTTACAGGCCGTTACAGCCGTTAGTAACGGCTGTAACGGTAAACTAAAACGTCGGTCATCATCCTTGACCCATAATGAACATACCTACAAATTTTCAGAAAGATCGACCCAGTAGTTTTGTCTGGAGCGAGTGGAACACATTTTGACCACGGACACACAGACAGACAAGACAGACAGACAGACAGACAGACACACAGACACACAGACAAAACAGACACACAGACACAGACAGCATTTCTTCGTTCCCATTCTAAAGTACTCCCTGTTCTTTAAGAACTGGGAGTACAAAAAGGACAAACAACAACAACAACAAAAAACCCAAAAAAAACCCGCGTAACACAACACACTGTAACTAGACAAAACGCGGAACATCGTAGCACTAAAACACAGAATATAACACAGCTCTTCACATTCCAACCCACAGTAATGAATCTTCACACTGTGTGACAGGAGATCGGGGCATGCAACAGTGTTGCTGAGTCCACTGAGCAATTGGAGACAGAAAACACGAACACTGCACACGGAATCCGCTGTATTTCTTCAGGCCAGCCTTGGTCCTACCTCAAACTCCCTTCTTCCTCATTCACCGCCGGACTTCTAGCACCCGGACATTTGAAACCCCGAAATTTTTGGTCAGTCTGCGTTCCTGATGTCGGAACTACGTCATAACCTGTATGTATGTAAGTAGTAGGGGGCCGGATTAGCTCAGTGGTTCAGCGCCGGACTCGTAATCTTGGTGACCCTGGGGTTGCGGGTTCGAATCTCCGCCGGGCCGTTTCGGTACATGTGGATTTTTCCCTCGGAGTTAATATTGGTTCTGACTCCATTTCCCATACAGTCCTTCGAACGAGACCATAAACCGAGGTTCCGTGTGTGAACGCACGCCTAACATCTTGCACACACGTAAAATCCCATCACCAACTTTCGGAAGAGAAGGCCAGTTTGGCCGTTGGTATGGATGACACGTTACACAGAGCATGCACCTTCCCCTAAAGTTGGAGTATGGCTGCCTTAATGGCAGGATAAGAAAAACGGCCATACACACAAAACTCCACTGCCTTTGTTGAGTAGATGGGATTAATCCTTGCCCGTCTATACAGGGTGTGTCCGCAGGAGTATCAGCCTGCATACGCAGAAAAAAAAAAATTGAGTAGTAGCCCCATGCCTTAGCACAGATGATATTGAGAATCGTATTAGTCAGTCCTAATTTTTTTTTTCCTTCTTTTTTTCTTTTTTTTTTTTTTTGCTTTCCGGCGCTACGTTCGACTGTATGAGGCACTGTTCTACCAGCTTAATTAACCTTTTGCTGCAATATTCCTACCGAGCGCCGCTCGCTTTCTCTATTGCTTGTCGCTGCAGTGTTGTGGTGACGATCCACTATTGCTTGTCGGTGCAGTGACGATCCATTATTGCTTGTCGGTGCAGTCGTGTAGTGACGATCCACTATTGCTTGTCGGTGCAGTGACGATCCACTATTGCTTGTCGGTGCAGTGTTGTGGTGACGATCCACTATTGCTTGTCGGTGTAGTGACGATCCACTATTGCTTGTCGGTGCAGTGTTGTGGTGACGATCCACTATTGCTTGTCGGTGCAGTGTTGTGGTGACGATCCACTATTGCTTGTCGGTGCAGTGATTGTGGTGACGATCCACTATTGCTTGTCGGTGCAGTGATGTAGTGACGATCCACTATTGCTTGTCGGTGCAGTGATGTGGTGACGATCCACTATTGCTTGTCGGTGCAGTGATGTGGTGACGATCCACTATTGCTTGTCGGTGCAGTGATGTAGTGACGATCCACTATTGCTTGTCGGTGCAGTGATGTAGTGACGACCCACTATTGCTTGTCGGTGCAGTGATGTAGTGACGATCCACTATTGCTTGTCGGTGCAGTGTTGTAGGTGACGATCCACTATTGATTGTCGGTGCAGTGTTGTAGTGACGATCCATATTGCTTGTCGGTGCAGTGTTGTGGTGACGATCCACTATTGCTTGTCGGTGCAGTGTATGTGTGACGATCCACTATTGCTTGTCGTGCATGTTGTGTGACGATCCAATTGCTTGCCGGTGCAGTGACGATCCACTATTGCTTGTCGGTGCAGTGTTGTGGTGACGATCCACTATTGCTTGCCGGTGCAGTGACGATCCACTATTGCTTGTCGGTGCAGTGT
>CM065725.1:15080594-15083094 GCA_033310375.1 Conus canariensis | reverse complement strand
TTACGTACAAAACAAATGAATGATCAAACAGACAAAGAAGTAAATACCATACGTAAGAACATAGCTGAGTAAACAAACAAACAAAAACAAAACAAAACGCAACCCATGAACGATAAATAAATGATCACACATACGATATATCAAATAACATACATAAAGACAGTGCTGATAAAAAAAAAACAGCTTTGAATTACGTACAAAACAAATAAATGATCAAACAGAAAATACAGTAAATACCATACATAAGAACATGGCTGAGTAAACAAAAACAAAACAAAACAACAACAAAAAACGCAACATATGAACGTTTAAACAAATAAATGATCACACAGACGATATATCCAATAACATAAATAACAACAGAGCTGATTTGTAAATTAAAAAAAAAGCAGCAAATAATCAAACAAATAACATAATGATTAACAGACATCAGAACAGAACTAAATGTACCTCAGCAATTGAAAAAATAAAAATAAAAAAAAAATAAAAAAGAGACTGTCGATAGCTAACAACAGGTTTGTTTTCCCAGCCTTCCATTCTCTATGCAAATGATACCACTCCACATTCTCCCTATGTCTTTAACGCAATGACAAATGCTAACATAAATCAATTCATTTGATCATCCCTTTGTTTCTGGGAACTTGTTCATGATAATCATCTCTTTGTGGACCTAAACACTCGTTTGACAAAGTCTGGATTGCGACACATCGGTTAAAGGTCCGAAGCAAAACAAAGGGGAAGTCACTTCTTGTGAGGTACAAACACGAATCGTCTATTGCATGATGATGTCTAAGCATTCAGTGGCTCTGTTTGTTTTGCAATTATTTGAAGAAATAAAAAAAAGAGAAAGGAAGAAACAGAGGGGACTGGAAGCCTAACAAACAACAGCAGCATTTAAACAAGAAGGACAGAAGTCACACATGAAGCATGGAGCATTAACAGTGAGTAACAGCCAGGGAAGATCACACAACATTATCATATTATTGTTGTTATTGTTATTATTGTTATCATTATTATTTCAGTGGTAGTAGTAGTAGTGGTAGCAGCAGCAGCAGCAGTAGCAGTAGCGGCAGTGGTAGTAGTAGTAGTAGTAGTACAGCAGCAGCAACAGCAGCAGTAGTAGTAGTAGTAATATTATCATTATCATCATCATTATTGGTATTATCATTATCATTATTATCATCATCATCATCCTCGTCGTTGTCGTCATCATCGTCGTCATCATCATCATCATCCCTCATAATCGTCGTCATCGTCACCATCAGGATCTAATCAATTCGATGTCCCAGGTACTTACAATCAACAAGTCCACACATCAAACTGAAGAACACCTGAACAAAAAACAATCAGAAACACACGAAACGCAAGCCACGATCAAAAACGCTCGCAGCATCCATCTTGAGAGCCCTCTCACTCCCTCTCTCCACTACCCCCTCCCCCCTCTCCCCGCGCCAACCCTACCTCTCAAACAAAAAAAGATTATCAACAAATTAATAGAGACTCGCATTCAACGCATACGACACTTCGAACAACACTAGCACATACCTCTACATCAAACAGGAGGGGAAAAAAAAAGACAAGTGTTCAGATCTGATCGGAAAGACGGGCGAGAGGCGGAATATAATTATCTAAGTCGAGGAGGAAGTTGACTCCAAAAATGAAATGGGCTGGAAGGCAGCGGAGACCAACCAGAAAGAAGTTGCAGACCAACAGCGGGGGAGTCTGGGAAAGACGACTGACAACCAGACGACAAATAGAGTTCGCGTCATAGGAATGTTACAGGTGTACACAGACCAGTCAGACAGGTGTACACAGACCAGTCAGACAGGTGTACACAAACCAGTCAGACAGGTGTACACAGACCAGTCAGGCAGGTGTACACAGATCAGTCAGACAGGTGTACACAGACCAGTCAGGCAGGCGTACACAGACCAGTCAGACAGGTGTACACAGACCAGTCAGACAGGTGTCTACAGATCAGTCAGACAGGTGTCTACAGATCAGTCAGACAGGCGTACACAGATCAGTCAGACAGGTGTACACAGACCAGTCAGACAGGTGTACACAGACCAGTCAGACAGGTGTCCACAGACCAGTCAGACAGGTGTACACAGACCAGTTAGACAGGTGTACACAGATTAGTCAGGCAGGTGCACACAGATCAGTCAGGCAGGTGCAGACAGACCGTTCAGACAGGTGTACACAGACCAGTCAGACAGGTAAACACAGATCAGTCAGGCAGGTGCACACAGACCAGTCAGACAGGTGTACACAGACCAATCAGACGACAGGTGTACACAGACCAGTCAGACAGGTGTACACAGACCAGTCAGACAGGTGTACACAGATCAGTCAGACAGATGTACACAGACCAGTCAGACAGGTGTACACAGACCAGTCAGACAGGTGTACACAGACCAGTCAGACAGGTGTACACAGACCAGTCAGACAGGTGTACACAGACCAGTCAGACAGGTGTACACAGATCAGTCAGACAGAT
>CM065725.1:15055594-15063094 GCA_033310375.1 Conus canariensis | reverse complement strand
AATTTCGCAACTGATTTAATTACAAGTTCATCATCTGATGATAACACCACAGCAACATTTTGTCTTTTCGCTATATCTAACTGGAAAAGTGAGCAATTTGTCCGCACTTCATTATAAGCAGTACAGTGGAACAGAAAGTGTTCTTCGTCATCAATAATGTGTCTACATGCAGGACAAGGAGATTCTGTGGATGTTTCACATTCAAACCATCTTTTGTTCGCATTAAAACCTAAAGTTCTCAACCTAAATCTTGCGTAATTTATTCTGAGCCATCTATCTGTTATGACATTGAGAAACTTTTCAGAATGAAACACATTCTTAAATGAGAAAAACCATCGATATTTTTCTTTACTTTCCATATACGAGTGCCAATTCTGTTTAAAAGAACAAATAAGCCTGTCTTTAAATTCCGCAATAAACTGTTGCTCATTTCCTACTTCCTGGGCCATCCACACTATTCCAAAACCCTGTTCTGAAAGGACTTTCTTTACTTTATGAGCCCAGTTTTCTTTACCTTTTTCCATTTCTAAAAGCATCATATCATAGGCTTGCCTGCTAAAACGGGACTGGGGTAGCTTCAAGATCTTCAACCAGTACTTGATACATTTCACAAATGTACTTATGTACAAAGGGTATCTGCCCATCTCTCCATATAAAACGGTGTTGGATGAATGAATAGGTACTTGAAGGAAACGCTTCATAGCATACTATGTACTTGAGAGAGAGAGAGAGAGAGAGAGAGAGAGAGAGAGAGAGAGAGAGAGAGAGAGAGAGAGACAGAGACAGAGACAGAGACAGAGAGAGAGAGAGAGAGAGAGAGAGAGAGAGAGAGAAAGGGAGAGAGAGAGAGAGAGAGAGAGAGAGAGAGAGAGAGAGAGAGAGAAAGGAGAGAAACACACACACAGAGAGAGAGAGAGAGAGAGGGGAGAGAGGAGAGAGAGAGAGAGAGCGACTCAAAGACGCAGAGAAGCCAAAACAGTACAGAGAAAAGTGAACATAGTGAACAATTATCACTATTCTATCCCCGTCTAAGTATTGACAAAATCAAAATCAACGTGTTGAAACGTGAATGATAGTCTTTTGCTTTGGACTGATTTCATAACATTCTGCAAAGAGATAGAAAGGGGAAAAAATGAAGACAAAAAAAAAAAAAGGAAAAATTTCGAAATTTGGCGGCTTCTAGTTACCTGGCTTCAGTTTCTGTATCATCAAGTCGTCAATTTATGTGGATTGAATTTAAAAAAAAAAAATTCGTAGTGAGTCCACCAAACAACAAGGACAAACACATTACGGGTCAAAATACGACAAAAATACGATAAAATTCGATCTGTTAGGTCTTCTTCAGATCAACTACATTCAGGACAATGAAAACGAAGACCGGGCAATCATTTATCTTTTCGGCGCAAGATGGACGTTGTGGATTCAACAAGATATGTGACTGCTCGCTCTTCGTTTTCATCGTCCTGTATGTTGTTTATCTTGCCTGAAGAAGACCTATGAGGTTGAAACGCGTCGTGTTTTGTCTTGTAGTTTCTTTGTCCCTGTCGTTTGGCGGACTCACTAAGAATTATCTTTAAAAGGGGTTTCAGTTTCCGCCTGCGGTCACCTCTCGTTGAAACTAATTTATCATGTGGACTGGTCCGTATATCTACACCACATCTGGTAAGCCATAAGGCCACAAAGCGGAGGGTGATACAATCCAAATGAATGAGTGAACGAATACATCAGTTGAGATGAGGAGACGGGGATGGAGAAAAACGGTCTCTTGAACAAGGGTAGCAGATGCCTGACATTTAAATGCACGTTCTGGACAGGCCTTGCGTGCCCAGGTAATATGGTGCGTGCCAGTACTGTAGCTGTGTGCGTGTGTGTATGCGTGTGTGTGTGCGTGTGTGCGTGTGTGTGTGTGTGTGTGTGTGTGTGTGTGTGTGTGTGTGTGCGTGCGTGCGTGCGTGCGTGCGTGCGTGCGTGCGTGCGTGCGCGTGCGTGCGTGCGTGCGTGTGTGTGTGTGTGTGCGCGCGTGCGTGTGTGCGTGCGTGCGTACATGCGTGCGTGCGTGCGTGCGTGCTCCCGCACTTTTATAGTTTCTTTCTATTTTTCTCATTTAATGTGAAATCCATCGTCCAATCAGTTATTTCTTGTCAACAAGAATTTTGAACACATGTGCGAGCAGAGAAACTATCCAACACACACTTTAAAAAACAAACTTTGAATGTATATTGGTAATATTGAAAAATAAAGCATTTGTACTGTTCTGTATTTCCACGCACCAGTCATCTTCACACACACACACACACACACACACACACACACACACACACACACACACACACACACACACACATACACACACACACAGAGCTACAGTACTGGCGCGCACCATGATCACTTCCATCACCAAGCACTCCTCCCACCCTCTCTCTCCTCCTCACCTTGGTCTTGGGGGCGAACCAGTAGCAGATGGCGAGGACGGGGTAGGAGATGGTGATAGCCAGAACGATGATGGCCCGTTTGAACCAGTTGGATCTCTCTAACGTGCGCAAGTCGCCGTACCAGATACTGACCAGTTTTTGCTGGCAGCTGGCGTGAGCCACGAACTGCGCAGAGAACGAGAAAAAAAAAGTTAAACATTGAACCACGAATTAGACAGAGAACGAGAGATACAGAAACTAAGAGGTGAGCCTTGAACCAGAAATAGAACATTAGAAAGGGAACCGAAGGATGTAACAGACAAGTGGACAGAGAACGAGAGAAAAGTAAAAACAAAAACAAAAAAACAAAAAACAAAACAAACAAACAAAAAAAAAAAAAACTGAAAGATGAAACACGAACTAGACAGAGAACGTGATATCAGGAACTGACGGATGAAACACGAACTAGATAGAGAACGTCAGATCAGATACTGAAGGATGAAACACGATCTATTCAGAGAACGTCAGATCAGGAACTGAAAGATGAAAACAGGAACCGGACATAAACGAATGAAAAAAAAGCTGAAGGATGAAACATGAACTAGACAGAGAACGTCAGATCAGGAACTGAAGGATGGAACACGAACGAGACATAGAACATCAGATCAGGAACTGAAAGATGAACCAATAACTAAAGAGAGAACATCAGATCAGGAACTGAAAGATGAACCAATAACTAAAGAGAGAACATCAGATCAGGAACTGAAAGATGAAGCAATGACTAGACAGAGAACACCAGGACAGGAACTGAAAGATGAACCAATAACTAGACAGAGAACTTCAGATCAGGAACCGAAAGGTAAACCAATAAATAGACAGAGAACTTCTTATCAGAAACTGGAGGATGAAACACGAACTAGACAGAGAACTTCAGATCAGGAACTGACGGATGAAACACGAACTAGACAGAGAACTTCAGATCAGGAACTGACGGATGAAACACGAGCTAGACAGAGAACTTCAGACCAGGAACTGACGGATGAAACACGAGCTAGACAGAGAACTTCAGATCAGGAACTGAAAGATGAAACACGAGCTAGACAGAGAACTTCAGATCAGGAACTGACGGATGAAACACGAACTAGACAGAGAACTTCAGATCAGGAACTGAAAGATGAAACACGAGCTAGACAGAGAACTTCAGATCAGGAACTGACGGATGAAACACGAACTAGACAGAGAACTTCAGATCAGGAACTGAAAGATGAAACACGAACTAGACAGAGAACTTCAGACCAGGAACTGACGGATGAAACACGAACTAGACAGAGAACTTCAGACCAGGAACTGACGGATGAAACACGAACTAGACAGAGAACTTCAGACCAGGAACTGACGGATGAAACACGAACTAGACAGAGAACGTCAGACCAGGAACTGACGGATGAAACACGAACTAGACAGAGAACTTCAGACCAGGAACTGACGGATGAAACACGAACTAGACAGAGAACTTCAGACCAGGAACTGAAAGATGAAACACGAGCTAGACAGAGAACTTCAGACCAGGAACTGACGGATGAAACACGAACTAGACAGAGAAGTTCAGATCAGGAACTGACGGATGAAACACGAACTAGACAGAGAACGTCAGATCAGGAACTGACGGATGAAACACGAGCTAGACAGAGAACGTCAGATCAGGAACTGAAAGATGAAACACGAGCTAGACAGAGAACTTCAGATCAGGAACTGATGGATGAAATACGAACTAGGCAGAGGACTTCAGATCAGAAGCTGAAAGATGAAAACAGGAACCGTACAAAAAAAAAGAAAAAAAAAAAAAAAAAAGAAAAAAAAACACTGAAGGATGAAACATAAATTAGACATAGAACTTCAGATCAGAAACTGAAGGATGAAATACGAACGAGACATAGAACTTCAGATCACAAACTGAAAGATGAAACACGAACGAGACATAGAACTTCAGATCAGGAACTACATGATGAACCAATATTTAGACAGAGATCGACAGAACATAAACTGAAGGATGATCCACAAACTGGACAGATAACAACAGAAATGGAAGTGAAAGAGGAACCACTAGACAAACACAATGAGGTAAAAGGAACCAGCTGAAAGATGAACTGAAGGACAAGCCACAGACTAGACCGATATCAAGGTGAACAGAAGCAGCTGAAGAATGTTTGAGGAATAGGCCATAAACCAGACGGAGAACCAAAGGAAAGGAATATTAAAGGACGAGCCATCAACTGGACAGAGAACGAAAGTAGAGAACAGGGACTGAATTGTAAACCATGAAGAAGACAGAGAAAGAGAGAGAGAGACAAAAAAAAAAAAAAAAAAAAAGAAATATAAACCACCGACTACTCAGGGAATAACATAAAACGCACACGCGTGTACATGGACTAAAAACCCACCGGAACGCTCACACCAGTGCGCCATTTCTCTACCACTCACATGCTTTCCTGAACACGTACATCCCCTCAGCCCCCAAACAATCAGCAACAAAGTGGCAAAGAGAACTCATAGTACACAAAACGACAGACTAAAAGACATGCAATAGAAAGGAGATCACACCAAAAAAAAAAAAAAATTGCTCTGAATGAAGAACTCTCATAATCCAGAAGAAACCACCCACCCAACAAAAAAAGAGAGAGAGAAAAAGAACACACACACACACACACACACACACACACACACACACACACACACACACACAACACAAAACAACCAAACAACGTCCCCCCCCCCCCTACCCCCCCCCCCCCCAGCAAAATGAACGAATCAAGTAAGCAAATTAACAAATTAATAAGCTAAAAAAAAATCGTAACCAAGAGATTTGAAATATGACAGAATGAAATAAAATGTCCTCAAAATGCGAAGGAAAGAAAAGCAAAACAAACCAACTTGAACAAACAGACATACAGACACAAACACAGTGGAAAGGGCACTCAGGAAAGCACAAACCTATGCCAGGGTCAACAAATGATAGATCGGCCCTCTGAGTGAGTCAGTTCATGAGGCAAAACAATTACTTAGCTACAGGGGAAGTAATAACTGTTACGAATTGAAGGTATTACCTCCCACGTACATTTAAAAAAAAACAAAAACGTATGCAAAATGAAAACTATCAACGTGTGTGTCACTAGGAAATTGCATTCTACAAAAACATGTGACGTCGAAAATAGATATTGATTCGCAATGAACACTTCGCAGTGTCCATGCTCAGTGGAAAAAGTGTCATTGTTTTGTCAATTATGTCAACGGATCCCGGATCCACCACTGATCCAGATCCGTTCCACGGATCCGCACCGAAATTTCACGGCTTTCTTCTTGGGCCACATTTCATCCTTCCACCCAGCCGTGTTAAAAAAAAAAAAAATTTAAGAGTTTTTGCATAACAAAATGTGTACTCATCTTACTGGAAGATCCCGAATCCGCTGTTTAATTCGCCATCAGTGCCACATCTCCGCACTGACGTATAATGGGTGTGCCATCAAAATTTAAAGGGTACGCCACCGAAGTTTAATGGGTTCACCATGTTTTGAAAGCTTGATGAAAATGGGTTCGCTGCCGAGAGATAAGACAAACAAACAAGCGAACAGACGTTGGTGAAAACATGTCTCCTGTGGCAGAGGTATGTAGAGAGGCAGTCGGGAGAGCACAAACATCGGCCGCGGTACGACGGATCTCTAACTCATGCTATAATCCGGATCTACACCGAAATCTGATAGGGTGGCCTTTTTCCCCCTTACTAAATTGATTTCAAAGTGGGGTGATTGCATGCGAAAATTGGAGCACACAAGCAACAAAAAAAAAAAAAAAAAGCCCGAATAAATAAATAAGTAAATAAATAATAAATATGTAAATAAAAATAGAAAACTTACTGAGCCTCCAAACGAATGAACAAATAAATTACGCAACAGACCACCATTACGCGTTTCGACCGACTGGGTCTCCTTCAGGCAGAACAAACAACACGTTCAAAACGAACATAAACAAAGGACGAACAAGCGCCAAGATCGAAGAGATCAACGACTGTTTGTCCTTTGTTGACATTGTTTTGAACATCATTCGTCCTGCCTGAAGAAGACCCAACAGGCCGAAACGCGTCGGGTAGGTTTTGTCATTAGTGTGTTCCTTCGGTTTGGCGGGCTCTGTTATTCCGTGTTTTTTTTTTTTTTTTTTTCTTTTTTTTATGTTTCAGTTTTCGGCCTGAAGTTACGACACTTGGAAAACAACTGGCTCAGGAGGCATACTACTCCCCGAAACCCGCCAGGTCAGGGGTCCACTTTCTCTCCGAGGGGTGTCACCTTTTTCTCCCGATAGCGGATGGCCAGCTTGAGACGGGCCAGCAGTTCGTAGGTCTCCTGCTCGCTGTCGGCCCCTGTCTTGTTCAGCAGCACCTGCAGCTCGTCGTGCCCTCGGATCTTGTCCAGGAGCTTGACCACGTAGTCGCTGAGCTGGTCGGCCAACAGCAGGTAGTCCCTCTGGAACCAAGGGAGGGGGGATGAAGAAGAGGCGTGGGGGATGATAGGTGGTGGAGGGAGCTTCAGTCTATGGAACATTGTAGATGTCGAAACGTCAGAATTAGCAGTTTACTTCATTGAACACACGTAGGGATGATAGGTGGTGGAGGGAGCTTTCAGTCTATGGAACATCGTAGATGTCGAAACGTCGGAATTAGCAGTTTACTTCATTGAACACACGTAGGGATGATAGGTGGTGGAGGGGAGCTTCCAGTCTATGGAACATTGTAGATGTCGAAACGTCACAAATTAGCAGTTTACTTCACTGAACACACGTAGGGATGATAGGTGGTGGAGGGGAGCTTTCAGTCTATGGAACATTGTAGATGTCGAAAGGTCAGAATTAGCAGTTTACTTCATTGAACACATGTAGGGATGATAGGTGGTGATGAGCTTTCAGTCTATGGAACATCGTAGGTGTCGAAAGGTCAGAATCAGTAGTTTACTTTCAATGAACACACATAGGGATGATAGGTGGTGGAAGGGAGCTTTCAGACTATGGAACATCGTAGGTGTCAAAAGGTCAGAATCAGTAG
>CM065725.1:15035594-15040594 GCA_033310375.1 Conus canariensis | reverse complement strand
GGGGTGGTTGTGAATAGGGAGTCATTGTGTCCGTCCTCTTCTGCACTCTGTAGGATAGTGATGGACAGTGGAGTCATGGCCAGATACTTGTCCCACATCCTCTGTACTCTGTAGGATGGTTTTGGGTAGGAAGTCATGGCAAAATACATGTCCACCCTCCACTGTACCCTGCAGAATGGTCTAGGGTAAGGAATCATGGCAAGACACATATCCCCCTCCACTGTACCGTGTAGAATGGTGTTGGACAGGGAGCCATGGTGAGATATATGTCCACCCTCCACTGTACCCTGTAGAATGGTCTTGATCAGGGGGTCATCGCCAGACACAAATCCGCCCTCCTTTGTATCCTTTAGGATGGTGCTGGACAGGGAGCATGGCAAAATGCACTATGCACTGTATCCTGTGTGATGGTCTTGGACATGGAGTTACTGAGGGATGCATGTCCACAGTCCTACATGCCCTGTGCGATGGTCTTGGATAGGGAATAATGGCGAGACACACATCTACCCTCATTGCACCCTTTAAAAGGGTCTTGAACAAAGTCCAATACAAGACACATGTCTACCGACAACCAGGCACAATGTCCCCCCTCTCTCTCTCTCTCTCACTCTCTCTTTCTCTCTCTCTCCTCTCTCCCTCTCTCTCTTTCTCTCCTCTCTCTCTCTCTCTCTCTCTCTCTCTCTCTCTCGTTGTTGGTGTGTGTGTGTGTGTGTGTGGTGGTGTGTGCGTGCACGCGTGTATGTGCTGCGCGCGTGTGCGTGTGTGTGTGTGTGTGGTGTGTGTGTGTGTGTGTTGTGTGTGTGTGTGTGTTCCATCACGGCATATGACAATGAGCTGAAGGAGGAGGACACCCTGCCCATCCTGTCTGTAAGTACTCTGGTGCATGCTGGTTGTTGTCATGTTTCCACACACTCACGGAACACCGACGTCAATTTCAGGACCTCTAATGTGTCTCCCTTTTCTTCGACATCCGTTTCCAAACGAAGACCCGTAATAGTTTAGGTAGCAGAGCGCCGGACTTGTAATCCTGATGATCCTGGGGTTGCCGGCTCGAATCTCCGCCGGGCCGATGCGGCAGAGGGGGATTTTTCCCTCGGAGTTAACATTGCTTCTGACTCCATTTCCCAAGTAGTCCTTCGAATGAGACTGTAAACCGAGGTTCCGTGTGTCAACGCACGCATAACGTCTTGCACACGTAAAATCCTATCACCAACTTTTGGAAGAGAGGGCAAGTTTGGCCGTTGGTGTGGATGACACGCACAAACATGGCATGCACGGCAAGAATGAAAACACGAGCGAAAAAAAAAGAGTGAGTGACTGACTGACAGACGCGGAAAAGGACCGAATGCAGCGCCAGCAGGCAGCTCTTCAGTCGGCTCTACCCAGGTAGGCAGTCCGTTGTGTAAACGAGAACGTGGATTGTGAAGTGCTCAAAGCTTTGCCTCTATCGGGGGATAGGCACTATATAAGTACTTTTAATCATAAAAATAATGGAATTTAAGCTCTCACGGTCTCCACATACCGTTGAGCTGAGGAGATGGGGAGAGAAAAAGAAATCTCCGACTCCCTGTACAGAATCCAGGGCTCGGATTCACTGAGCCTACGGTAGACAGAGAGTCCTGCGACTCCCTGTACAGAATCCAGGGCTGGGATTCACTGAGCCTACGGTAGACAGAGTCCTGCGACTCCCTGTACAGAATCCAGGGCTGGGATTCACTGAGCCTACGGCAGACAGAGAGTCCTGCGACTCCCTGTACAGAATCCAGGGCTGGGATTCACTGAGCCTACGGTAGACAGAGAGTCCTGCGACTCCCTGTACAGAATCCAGGGCTGGGATTCACTGAGCCTACGGCAGACAGAGAGTCCTGCGACTCCCTGTACAGAATCCAGGGCTGGGATTCACTGAGCCTACGGTAGACAGAGAGTCCTGCGACTCCCTGTACAGAATCCAGGGCTGGGATTCACTGAGCCTACGGCAGACAGAGAGTCCTGCGACTCCCTGTACAGAATCCAGGGCTGGGATTCACTGAGCCTACGGTAGACAGAGAGTCCTGCGACTCCCTGTACAGAATCCAGGGCTGGGATTCACTGAGCCCACGGTAGACAGAGTCCTGCGACTCCCTGCACAGAATCCAGGGCTGGGATTCACTGAGCCCACGGCAGACAGAGAGTCCTGCGACTCCCTGCACAGAATCCAGGGCTGGGATTCACTGAGCCCACGGCAGACAGATTGTCTGACAACCTGGCAGGGGCAGGTAATGAATACGTCTATAACGTCCCTGTCTGCTCTGACCACATGATCAGGCTCTGAGCCACTGCCGTCCTCTTTGTTTTTGATGGATGAGCATGAAGTCTGGCCAAAGGCCATAAACGCCTTCCTCCTGTTTTTCCTTTTTGTTTTGGGGGAGGGGGTGAGGGGGGGGGGAATCCACCAAGCTTCTTTTTTCCCCCGCGTTATTGTTTCCTTTTTCTGATTTTTGTTGTTGTTTGTTATTAAGTGTTCTCTCACTTAATATCTCCCTTCTTATTTTTTAAAAATTTTTGTTGTTGTTTGTTTATTAAGTGTTCTCTCACTTAATATCTCCCTTCTTATTTTTTTTTTTTAAACCGAAGTTTCACAAGCTATGCATAATTTGTATGTTCCACTAACAAACGGACATATTCTTAAAGGTCTACTTTAGAGGTTTTCGATAATTGGTCAGCTTATGCAGAAATATGAAATGTTTGATAAATTGGTAAAATAAACATCCGATTCGCTCCCGATCGCACGAAATCGATCCGCGAAAGTGGGCATTTTCACCTGTAATCAAGAAAACGGGAGGTAATCAACTAAATCTTGGCATGGCTTAACTGCTCTTGGATATGACGTCACATGAGTGTCAGCGACGGCGACAGAAAGCGATTCTGATGGTTCTTGCACATCTCGCTCGGAATTTAATTCATCATGTAAAAGCAGTGACTATGATTGCGACAGCCAATGTGACTCTGGGGATGTTTCTGCAAGGCCTTTACCTTATCAGTTTGAACGCTAAGTTCTTTTTACCACGTCAGTTCCAGCTGGACCACGGAAACGAGCTATTCAGTTCCAGCTGGACGCTCGAACACAGCATTCCGAAGGCGTACGAACTTTACCGAAGTCTCGAGGGAGGCTACCGACTGACTTCTTGATGCGATCACGCGTGGACGGCGAGCGGAGATTCTCCTTCCTCAAGCCTTAACGCGTTCATTCAATTTAACAAGTGTGATCTGTCCATAGATAAGAACAGAATAAACGTGCGACTATCGTACTCATCTGTACGAGCTCACCACTCCGCCTTCAAAGTATACGCGCACAATGCAGACGAAGTTTTTGATCCACTCGAACGGGCTCGGCAATTGTCGGAATAGCTCGTTTCCGTGGTCCAGCTGGAACTGACGTGGTAAAAGAACTTAGCGGCCCGGCATGTTTGCACGAACCGAATCCACTTCTTTCGAGTATCTGGATCAGATGGAAATGTGTGCAAAGAATATCCGTCTCTTGCTGGGCTGCTGCACTCGCCTACAGCACAATATCTGCCACCCCCTCGTGACTTTTTAGGCTGTGGGGGAACGCAACTCATGTTGATTTCACTTGGCGTTGCCATGTTGTGTAGGTCGCGGCTGACGGCCACTCCATCAAGTGACGTCACGGTTTTCGGTCTTCCGCGCGGGGTTTGAACAGGTGTGCAAAAGTCGTTTTTTATCTATTAAATTCTTGCGGCGATTTTTTTTTTTAAAACGAATACCATACTGTAGTTATATGACATGTAGACCTGTTTTTAAACAAATTATCGAAAATCTCTAAAGTAGACCTTTAAGCAGATTTCTGGTGTGCTGGCTCCTGATAATTAAAAAAGAATGTCTGAGTTTATTTATGTTCTAACACATACACCTTGTTCATCTCACTGAGGAAGGGCAACTGGCCTGACCTCAACCGTCCTGCAGGGTTGGCAGGCATGCCAAGAGAGGGAAGAAGTGGCCTGTAGCAGAAGAACTGGGAGGACAAGGTCAGGGAGTGGGCAGGCCTGCCGTTCGCCAGCTCTGAGAAGGTGGCAGAGGCCCGCCACAGATGAAGGGATGGTGTCAGGAAGTCATCACCGGAGAGGATGGCAGATGCCGGCCACAGATGAAGGGATGGTGTCAGGAAGTCATCACTGGAGAGGATGGCAGATGCCGGCCACAGATGAAGGGATGGTGTCAGGAAGTCATCACCGGAGAAGGTGGCAGAAGACGGCTACAGATGAAGGGATGGTGTCAGGAAGTCATCACCGGAGAGGGTGGCAGAGGACCACCACAGATGAAGGGGTGGTGTCAGGAAGTCATCACCGGAGAGGGTGGCAGACGACCGCCACAGATGAAGGGATGGTGTCAGGAAGTCATCACCGGAGAGGGTGGCAGGAGACGGCCACAGATGAAGGGGTGGTGTCAGGAAGTCATCACCGTTGCTTCAGCCACCTGCCCCTCCCCAGCTGGCTTCCCAGGACACTTGGCTTTCGCGGCCACTGTTTCTTTTCTTTTTCTTTTTTTTTTTTACTTGCATGAAGTGCATTTTAACCTCTTGTGAAACAAACGAGTGGAACAAGAGAGAGAGAAGAGAGAGAGAGAAGAGAGAGAGAGAGAGAGAGAGAGAGAGAGAGAGTGAGAGAGAGAGAGAGAGAGAGTCATCAAGCCAGAGAAAGAAAACATAAAAGGTGAAAACGCTAGCAGACGACAGACAGACAGACAGAAGAAGAAGACAGACAGACGAAAAGTAATGCAGAGTCAGCCCTATACTTTCTCTTACACAACGAACTGACGTCCACTGTGTGCTGCCCCCACAGTGACCCCTGACGTCCTGTCCACCTGGTCCGATGGAGCAAGGCGTGATTGATACTGTCGTCAGCTGATTGCACCGTTCAATCCCCACCCCATCCCCAGCATCAACCCCCCCCCCCCCCCCCGAATGAGTCATTTCTTTCTCACTGTCACTTCCTCTTTCCTCT
>CM065725.1:15020594-15023094 GCA_033310375.1 Conus canariensis | reverse complement strand
CAGACAGGCAGACAGACAGACAAACAGAGAGAGAGAGAGAGAGAGAGAGAGAGAGAGAGAGAGAGAGAGAGAAAAGAGAGAGAGAAGCAAACATGTGTGGATTTCCAGCTACTGATTGACAGGCTATATAGGACAACACTTTCTTCCTCTTTGTCTTCATCTTTGTTAACAGGAACTTCCACTTCGCACATCTTTCCATTGTCGTTCCTCTCTTCCTCTTTGTCTTCATCTTTGTTAACAGGAACTTCCACTTTGGTCATCTTTCTTTCTCTCCTCTCTGTCATTTTTTTTTTTCAGTTTTTTTTTCTTCGCCATCCCCTCCCCTTTTTATTCTAAATATCTCCCTCCATGGCCATCATTCTGATTGCAAACAAATAAAAGAGTAAATAAAACAAAAATAAAAAAAGCACAGAACCCCCTCCCATCCATCCCCAGTTCCCCCCCCTCCCCCATCCCACCTCTCTCCTAACCGCCAACCCGGTCCAAATCAAATCAGTGCTCTCGTACGCAAATCAATGGGGAAAAAACAGTGACGTTAGTCGGTTGACATACTGAAACAAAAAAGTGGAAAAAAAAGAACACCGCATGAAAACAAAGCACATGAATGGCGAATATGCCGGACAGGCAGAAAATCAATCACAAGAAGCAGAAAGCAAAATAAGGCCCACAACAACAACAACAACAACAACAACGAAAATTACAATGCGTTGCTTGCCCACTTCTACACACATGAGAAACTATTTCAAATTTGCTTTTTCAACAACAAAAAATCGATTCCACGGAATTCTAACTGCGCAACGGCCGATAAAAAAGTGTGAAAGCGATTATTGCTCTGGCAGCTGATCTTATTCCCAAACCGTTTAAATTCTTAAACAGCTGAACGGAACAGCTTCCGCCAAAAACGGTATGGTGAGTGTTAGTCACTTGGTGGGTGGGCTTATCAAACACCCACTCCACCACCACCATCACCCAGCCCCCTGCCCCTCTGCCTCCCCCGTTTTCACTGCAGGAAGCCGTTTGCATAGAATTTCACACACACCGCTCACACCCACCCACCCACCCCCTCCTCCCTCTACCTTCTTCCCACCATCCTCCCTCTTATCTTATTATCCTCCTATCTCTCATCCCCCTTCTCCACTAACACCACACGCCACTCAATCGTCAGTTGTTTTTTCTTCTGTCTTTTGCCTGTGAACCCCCCCCCCCCCTTTCTCATCTCCCTCCATCATCCGCCCTCCTCCTATCCATTCTCCTATAATCCCGAAAACCCCTCTCTCAACTCCCGCCAATCTCCTCCTTTTCCATATGATACTGCATACCAAAAAGTTAATGCGCCAAGGCCTTGCTTGAGGAGTCGAGTACTTATAGACAGGCGCCATTAGATTGTTTTGAGATTGTTTATACTGTCTGAAAGTTGATTCTCCTCATTTTCTTTCATATGGCCATCAAGGTACAACACGCCAGGTGGTTCCAAGCGGACAGATTAAAATCAAAGGAACGGGACTATTTGGGCGCTTCCAGCTGGCGCAAAGATAGGGTCACGGGTGAGTGCACTGGCCTGAAATGTGACGTCAACTAAGGGGTAGGTCATGGATTTGAAGATTGTGATTTCATTGATGGAAATCCTTCCCCCCCCCCCCCCCCCCCCTATGCAAGGGAAATAATTAGTGGGAAGTGTTCTTTTGATCAATTATCAGTTTAACATTGAATGCCGCCTCAAATTTATGGTAGGACTCGAAACACTCACATGAATTATGTTGTGTTTTCGTGCAAAATTTCAATTGTAGTGTGCAGCCTGATACTTAGTAATCGAGAGGCCTGAGCGAGAGACTGCCTTGAACTACTGCTGAGCATCCAACCTGTGATTGCTACCACGAGCTGAACGTAGGATTGACAGTTTGACCCACATGACAAGGCGTCTCTGAAAAGGATGCTCAAATGTCCTAACACCGCAGGCATCTGTATCTCTTGGACCTGATTAACGCTACAATGTTTTACGAAATGAGTGCACAGCGTCACAGACAAGACTGTTGTTTGGGGAACAAAAATATCCACTGAGACTGATCGTACAAATCGATCATTTTCTCGCTGTCCTGAAATGGGTACAGCGTGTCTTGTTCTGTCTGCGTTTCTTCCGAGAGAAAAGCATACAGTTCAGTCTTGACTTGGCGTCTCAAACCAGCAGGAAACTCCTTAGCGTTATCTTCACTGTTGGACATTCAAAGTCCCCAATAGTCAGGCCCTCCACGCCCTGCTCTCGTGACGACCTCGGCTACCACATCCTCTCCATAGCCTGCAGTAAATTCATTATTTCTTGTGGCCTGGACAGCGGTGCGCCCTCCACAATGAAACGCTCACTCATGCTGGGTTTTACGACAAACCGGTCACAGCGCTCAGCAAAGGACTTCTATGTCTGTGATGTAACAAACTAAGGCTTATGATGCTCATTACGGGACTGAAATTGGTATGAGTTTAGTGTTGTTATAAGTAGTAGTAGTAG
>CM065725.1:15000594-15008094 GCA_033310375.1 Conus canariensis | reverse complement strand
CTAATAATGTTATGCTAGGAGCTTGTCACAACTGAAGACAATCCCTGCATAACTATGCAGAGCATAACAACATTTTGATGTAGCCTTGGTATTCTAGCCTATGTCAACTGGCCTGACACAGCCTTAAGCCAAGGCGGATAGAATGGACTAATCGTGGATTAAAGAGAAAGGTTAAGTTTATCCAGAGAACTATCAAGGTTACTTTAAAAAAAAAGTCGATTGATTAAAAAGAGAGAGAGAGAGAGAGAGAGAGAGAGAGAGAGAGAGAGGAGAAGAAAAAAAAGTTCCCAAATTCATAAAGAATGACTTGATACGAAACATTGATCGACTGAATACTTAAACGAATCGTTCAAATTAATCGTCCACATATTGGCTGAAGTGGCAAGGTGAATTGTTCAAAGAACAAATGAAAATGTGGGCATTGGTGCATGTTCGGTTTAATTCAGTTCAAATTCTTTGGGAGTAGTTCAAACCTCTTTTTGTATTCCCAGTCGAACTGATATAGGAAGGTCATAAAGGAATCAGCACGTTTGGCTCAGAAGATAACAAGAAGTGAAGAAGAAGATTTCATGGAGCATATCACTCATCACATAAGCGTTTTAGGTCAATTACACAAGTTCATGTTCGACAAGGTTTTTGAAAATGTTCATACTGCTCTCTACTTTGGAAAGCGTGGATGACTAAATGAATGATTGAAAAAGAGGATTATGCAAGAAACGTAACATACTTGCCGCATAAAAAAACACAGACTTGATTAAAAAAAAACAAAAAAAAAAACAACATAAACACACACACAACGATAAACGACGCTTAGAAAATTGGAATGACATAGTCACATCAAATCCATGTTGTCAAAATGTCGTGTTCTTGTTGCCAGCCTCCGCTCATTTAAATACCGTCTTAGTCGGAAATCACTCGAAATAGTGTATAAGTCATTTATTTTGCCCCGTTTCGATTTTTCGGATGTCGTGTGGGATAATTGTACAAACAAACAAGCTGAAGATTTAGAAAATGTGCATCTGGATGCGATTAGAACTATAGTCGGCTCAGTCCGAGGGACTAGCCACCAAAAATTATACAAGGAATCCGGTTTTACATCATTAAAAGAGAGACGACGACGTCATAAATCATTCTGTACTACAAAATTGTCAACGGTATTGTTCCGATTTATCTGTCTAATCGACTTCCCCATTTTATATCCTCTGTAAACCCTTATCACCTCAGGCCCCCCTGGAGAGGCAGATGCCAAAGTGTAGACTAGATATGTACAAATCTTCCTTCTTTCCTTCATCTACTGCTCTTTGGAATGACCTCCGTGACAATATTAAAGTATCTAATTCTCTTAGTTTTCTCAAGCGTTTCCTCAGCAGTACCGATAGTATCCTGCCTAGATGTTACTACTTATCTGATAGGACGTCAGAAATAATTTTGTGTAAGTTGAGATTGGAAATGAGTGACTTAAACCACGATCTTTTCAAACGACATCTTAGAAACAACCCTTCATGTGACTGTGGCACGGCAGTTGAAGATGCAGCCCACTTTTTGATTAATTGTCCACTCCATCAACAGGCCCGTGCTCTGACAATAGAAACTCTACACGACACAGCAAAACGCGATATCTCAACATTAGTGACTGGTAACCTTGACTTGGATGTGGACGCAAATACAGAGATACTTACTATGGTTGGAAATTTTGTTAAGCTATCTAATAGGTTTGCACTTAACTAAACTTATTCCGCTTACCACATTTACCTTCCCGGTCTTCTACCTGGTATGGAACACTATTGATTGAAATGGCATAGCGTGGTTCGGGCGTGGAGTGGGTTATTTTATTATTGTGTTGTAGTTTGAGTGTACTCTTGTGTGTTAAACGACTTTTCGTTTGTTCGCTTGTCTTTGTTGTTGTTTTATTTTTGTTTGTGTCTGTTGATTTTCCTCCTTTCCAATTTCATTTTGATAACTTTCTGACGCAGTCACTCCAATGTACATTTTCTTTGAAAGAGTACGGTTTATAAGCCTATGCTTGTTGTACTCCATGATTTGATGAATATTGCTGCAAAATTGTTCTCGAACAAATAAAATCTGTTTAAACCATATAGTCACAAAGAGTTAATCGGGCGGAAAGAATATAACAAGCACACTGTACTGACTGAACAATCTATCGAACAAAGTTTGCCTTTTTTCCACACACGTGTGAAGAAATACACACAACAGAAATGTATAGAAAGAAACGAGCCTACGGTGGCCAAAGTAAATGGGCAGTGATGGAAACATGCAGATTTGTATGCACGTGACAAAAATCTAAAGTATTCAAAATTTTAAAAAAAAAAGAGAAAAACTCCAGTCTGGAAAAAAAATGTATCCTAAAGCAGCGGAGATCAAAGGGGAGATGAGTGGGGGGTGGGGGTGGGGGGTAGCGAGGAGGGAGGGAGCATGGCTGTCTGTCTGCAAAGTTTGCGGTGTGACAATGGTGAAGAACGTCTCCTGTCAAAGGGCTCCAGGCAGCAGAGTTGAACTGGGAGAGTATCCTGAAGTCTGCTGAACTGAGAAGCGTTTTGTCACACGTTTTTCCAGCAGACGTCCACTTCGACATCGAACGTGACTTTTCATTTAAAGTTTCCTTCCGCCCACTTTGTTTTTTTTTTCTTTGTGTAACGATGATCACCGACTTTCTTTTATTTTTGTTCCAACAGCGTGTTTATGATGAACTGGTATGGTGGTTATGAAATCCATTGTTGAAACAAGGCCGATTTCATTCGCTGCTTTGGTGGTGGTGCAGTTTCACTTGCCTGATTCACAATAAATGATACCATCATCTGGTCTTATTTAGCGTTGTTCTAGCAAGATGTATGGACTGTTTCAGAACTACAGTTGGTGGCTATTTGTATGCTCTACTGTTTAGTTGAAATCGAATGAAATGATATAGATGTACGATGAATGTGATATCTGTAGCTGCATTAACAAAAACTATTATCATTTAGCACAAATAAAATATCTTTCTCAGAAATCTGAAACAGGGTGAAAATCAAGTAGAACTCACTTTGTAGAACACACGGGAGGGAAAAAAGAAAGAAAGAAAAAAAAAAAACAAAGAAAAAAAATGAAAAAGAAAAAAGAAGAAGCCAGCGCGTGGGAGTAAGTGGCATCATGGAGGCAGGGGAGGTAAAAAAAAAAAAAAAACACCTAGAAATTAAGGACATAGGAACAGACAAACCGGGGACTATTTTGAAAGTCTGTAGCAGGCTCTCAGCACTAACTAATCAGCTGGACAGAGACAAACCCTGACATTATCGGACAATCGGTGGATTTTCCCACTTCAGCCATTAACAGTCGGTGGATTTTCCCACTTCAGCCATTAACAGTCGGTGGATTTTCCCACTTCAGCCATTAACAATCGGTGGAGTTTCCCACTTCAGCCATTAACAATCGGTGGATTTTCCCACTACAGCCATTAACAATATGTGGGTTTTCCAATTTCAGCCATTAACAATCTGTATGTTTTTCCACTTCAGCCATTAACAATCTGTGGGTTTTCCCACATCAGCCCTTAACAAAAGGTGGAGTTTCCCACTTCAACCATTAACAACCGGTGGATTTTCCCACTTCAGCCATTAACAACTGGTGGATTTTCCCACTTCAGCCATGGACAATCGGTGGAGTTTCCCACTTCAGCCATTAACAATCGGTGGATTTTCCCACTTCAGCCATTAACAACCGGTGGATTTTCCCACTTCAGCCATTAACAACCGGTGGATTTTCCCACTTCAGCCATTAACAACCGGTGGATTTTCCCACTTCAGCCATATAACAAACTGGTGGATTTTCCCACTTCAGCCATTAACAACTGGTGGATTTTCCCACTTCAGCCATTAACAACCGGTGGATTTTCCCACTTCAGCCATTAACAACAGGTGGATTTTCCCACTTCAGCCATTAACAACTGGTGGATTTTCCCACTTCAGCCATGAACAACGGTGGATTTTCCCACTTCATCCATTGACAACAGGTGGATTTTCCTACTCCACCATTAACAACCAGTGGATTTTCCCACTTCAGCCATTAACAACTGATGGATTTTCCCACTTCAGCCATTAACACCGGTGGATTTTCCCACTTCAGCCATGAACAGTCGGTGGATTTTCCCACTTCAGCCATTAACAACCGGTGGATTTTCCCACTTCAGCCATGAACAATCGGTGGATTTTCCCACTTCAGCCATTAACAACCAGTGGATTTTCCCACTTCAGCCAGGTCAAGGACTTTCAGAGCAGCCCTGGTACAGCTGGCCAGTCTCACCACTCCTCAGCCACGCTAGCAGTGGATCCAAAGCAGATGGGTCACGGGTTGATGGAATGTGTGTAAATGATCCCTAATTTGTGAGCCATTAATCAGTCAGCCGTCATCACTCTGACTGACCTAATGAGCGGTATGATCCACGGGGGTAATGAACCATTAAGGTATGTAAGTAAGCGCGCGCATACGTACACACACACAAAGGCGGGCATACATATACACTGACACAGTCACACAAACAGACACAAGCACAGACACATACACATACACACACACACACACACACACACACACACACACGATGCTCTCGCGCGCGCACACGCACACAAAGGCGGGCATACGTATACACTGACACAGTCACACAAACAGACACAAGCACAGACACGCACACATACAGACACACAGAGACACACACACATAAAGACAGACAGACAGACAGTCACACACACGCGCGCGCACACACACACACACACACACAAACACACGCGCGCACGCACACACACACACACACACACACACACACACACACACACACAAGCGCACACACACACATACACACACACACACACACACCACACACACACACGCACACACACAAGCGCACATATCCACACACACACACACATACGCGCGCGCGCGCGCGCGCGCGCGCGAGCGCCCGTGTGCGCGGAACAAAGGACAAAAGGAGAGTGCGGTTGAGAGTAGGGCATGTGGGGCGAAGAGGAGTGGATGTATATATAGAAACAGAATAAAAGTTGATTGATATCAGTAGTAAGGAGTAAGGAGGGGACTGAGAATGAGAGAGAGGGGGGGAGGAGGAAAGAGGGTGAGAAAAAGGAAAAACAGAGAGAGAGAAGAGAGAGAGAGAGAGAGAGAGAGAGAGAGAGAGAAAGACAGACAAACAGACAGACAGATAGAGAAGGAGAGAGAGAGAGAGAGAGAGGGAGAGAGAGAAAGACAGACAGACAGACCGAGGAGAGAGAGAGAGAGAAGAGAGAGAGAGAGAGAGAAAGACAGACAGACAGACAGACAGACAGAAAGAGAGAGTCAGTGAGCGAGAGAGAGAGAGAGAGAGAGAGAGAGACAGATATAGAGAGAGTGAGAGAGAGACAGACAGAAAGTGGGGGGGAGAGAGAGAGAGAGAGAATGAGTGAGAAAGACTGAGAGAGAGACAGTGAGTGAGAGTGACAGATAGAGGAGAGAGAGAGAAAGAGAGAGAGTGAGGAGACAGAGAGGAGAGAGAGAGAGAGAGAGAGAGAGAGAGAGTGAGGAGAGAGAGACTGACAGACAGACAGACAGAGACACACACACAGACAGACAGGCAGACGGACAGACAAACAGACAGACAGAGAGAGATAGACAGACAGACAGACAGACAGAGACAGAGAGAGAGATAGACAGACAAACAGACAGACAGACAGACAGGCACACAGACAGACAGACAAACAGACAGACAGGCACACAGACAGACAGACAGACAGACAGACAGCGGCAGACGTACCGATCTGTTAAACTTGTCATTGCTGAGGTTCAGCCGGGAGGCCCCCCTCTTTTCCCGAGCCGACCTTGGGCCCATGGGGTCATTGGGGTCAGTGTAGCCACGCACTGCAACACACACACACACAGTATGCATCATCAGCATTATTGCATACACAGAGACACACACGGTAGAACCAATCATAATACTCCTCTGATCAATATATACCGAAACGCACACACAATATACACCATCTGTGTACTCCTTTGATTCAGTATACAGTGAATGACACATCATCATCATACTCCTTAGATGTGTATGCACTGACACACACACACACACACACACACACACACACACACACACACACACACACACACACACACACAGTGTACACATCCTCATTAAACTCTTCTTACTAGTATGCACTGAAACACACACACAGAGTACACATCGTCATGATACTCCTAACGGTTAGTATACACTGGAACACACACGGCGGTATACACCATCATCATACTCTTTTGATCAGTATACACTGAAACACACACAGCATTCATCATCCTCATACCCCCTTGATCAGTGTACTCTGGAACACGCACGCTGTATACGCCTGTCAAGCGACTAACTTCTGAAACGTTACTAGTACTACTATCTTCTGAAAACACTACTACAGTATCATTGACCAGTGGTCATTTTGGCCCAAATTCACTGTTTGACAGCTAGTTAGTGTAGAACGAGTTCAGGTGAACAATTTATGACGTTGTTGACCAGTGGTAATTTTTGCCTTATTTCACTGTTTGACTGCCAATTAGTGAAGAACGAGTTCATGGGAACAATTTATGACGTCGAAATTGGGTCAAAATGACCACAGGTCAATGACACTGACCACTGGTCAGAAACATCATAAATTGTTCACATGAACTAGTTCTACACTAATTAGCTGTCAAACAGCAAAATTGTGCCAAAATGACCACTGGTCAATGATATTGACCACTGATAAGAAACGTCATAAATTGTTCACATAAACTTGTTCTACACTAATTAGCTGTCAAACTAAAATTGTGCCAAAATGACCACTGGTCAACCACAACATGAATTGTTCACATGAACTCGTTCTACACTAACTAGCTGTCAAACAGTGGAAATTGGGCAAAAAAGACCACTGGTCAATGACACTGACCATTGGTCAGCAACGTCATAAACTGTTCACATGAACCCGTAGTATACTGATTAGCAGTCAAGCGGTGAAAATAGGCCAAATGACCATCGATCAGTGACCCTGGATAGTAATAATACTAAGAAAGAGGACATAATTTCACACAGGGATCATTTCACTAGATAGTCGCAACGCCAAGCTACTAACTTCTGAAAAGTTACTAGTACTACTATCTTCTAAAAACACTACTATAATTTTCATAACTTAGTAGTATTACTACTATCTTATGAAAATTATAGTAGTGTTTTCAGAAGATAGTAGTACTAGTAACGTTTCAGAAGTTAGTCGCTTGACATACGCCCACCATGATACTCCTGGATTGATACACACTGAAATATACACACAGTATGTGATGTCTTTGTACTCCTTTAATTCGCAATCACTGAAACACACACACACACACACACACACACACACACACACACACACACACACACACACACACACACACACGCACGCACGCACGCACGCACGCACGCACACACACACACACACACACACAGGCGCGCGT
>CM065725.1:14993094-14995594 GCA_033310375.1 Conus canariensis | reverse complement strand
CGGTTTGGAGCTATCCTTCAGAAAATAAACTATCAGTTGTGTGTGTGTGTGTGGGGGGGGGGGGGGGGATGAGGAGGCAAACAGAACAAAACCAAATTCCTTGAGTTTGTTTTTCTCTCCCCCCTACCCCCCCCCCCCCCCCTATCTTTCTTGAAAGGGGATAGAGGCGCATGAAGACAGGATGGGTGAATGGCAGAATAGGGGGTCGGAGGAGGGGGGAGTAGGAGATGGACGCCTTGGGGTAGATAACACACTGCTTTAGACACCATACACTATGACCTATTCTATGTAGGATCTGGAGAGAGTTGAAGGAGGGGGAGGGGGAGGGAGAGGGCCGTAGAGCGACTGGTGGTGTGTTAGAGAGAAAGAACTAACGGCAAATAACACCGAGAGAGAAAGAGGGAGGGGGGAGAGGGGGGGGGGGCGTAGAGCGACTGGTGATGTGTTACGGAGAAAGAACTAACAGCAAATAACACGGGAGAGAAGAGGGGGAGGGGGAGGGAGGGGGCGGTGGAGCGACGGGAGAAAGAACTAACGGCAAATAACACAGGGAGAGAGAGAGGGGGGGGGGGGGGAGGGGGGGGCTGTAGAGCGACTGGTGATGTGTTAGGGAGAAAGAACTAACGGCAAATAACACAGGGAGAGAAGGGGGGGGGGGGGGGGAGGGGGAGGGGGCTGTAGAGCGACTGGTGAGTGTTAGGGAGAAAGAACTAACGGCAAATAACACAGGGAGAGAAGGGGGGGGGGGGGGGGGGTGGGGGGGGGGGGGGGGAGGGGGCTGTAGGAGCGATGGTGATGTGTTAGGGAGAAAGAACTAACGGCAAATAACACAGGGAGAGAAGAGGGGGGGGGAGGGGGGGGAGGGGGAGGGGGCTGTAGAGCGACTGGTGATGTGTTAGGGAGAAAGAACTAACGGCAAATAACACAGGGAGAGAAGGGGGGGGGGGGGGGGGGGAGGGGGGAGGGGGGGGCTGTAGAGCGACTGGTGATGTGTTAGGGAGAAAGAACTAACGGCAAATAACACAGGGAGAGAAGGGGGGGGGGAGGGGGGAGGGGGGAGGGGGCTGTAGAGCGACTGGTGATGTGTTAGGGAGAAAGAACTAACGGCAAATAACACAGGGAGAGAGAGGGGGGGGGGGGGGAGGGGAGGGGGCGTAGGGCTGGGAGGGGGATGTAAGGAGCGACTGGTAGATGTGGTGTTAGGGAGAAAGAACTAACGGCAAATAACACGGGAGAGAAGAGGGGGGGGGGGAGGGGGGAGGGGGGGGGGGGCGACTGGTGATGTTTAGGGAGAAAGAACTAACGGCAATACACAGAGAGAGGGGGGGAGGGGGGGGGGGAGGGGGCTGTAGAGCGACTGGTGATGTGTTAGGGAGAAAGAACTAACGGCAAATAACACAGGGAGAAAAGAGGGGGGGGGGGGGGAGGGGGGAGGGGGGAGGGGGCTGTAGAGCGACTGGTGATGTGTTAGGGAGAAAGAACTAAAGGCAAATAACACAGGGAGAGAAGAGGGGGGGGAGGGGGGGGGAGGGGGGGGGGGAGGGGGAGGGGGCTGTAGAGCGACTGGTGATGTGTTAGGGAGAAAGAACTAACGGCAAATAACACTGGGAGAGAAGGGGGGGGGGGGGGGGGTTGAGGGAAGCGAGTGGGCAGGCAGGTAGGAGAGGGGGAGAGGAAGCGTGGTGGGAAGGGGTGGGGGAGGAGGAGGGAGAGGGGTGTGGGTGCAAAAGAGTAAAAACTGGCAGTTGGTGTGTGTTGATGGTCTGCTGTTGGCTGTTTTCAAACTTAGTGGAGAAAGTATGTCGCACTTCTGCGTATGTGTGTGTGTGTGGGGTGGGGGATGGCTGGGGGGGGGGGGGGGGGGGGGGGGGGGGGGGCGGGGAGGGGCAATGCTTAAAGGGTTCAGGGTCTAGTTGTGCTTTTGGTTTAGTAATGTTTTTCATTTGTCTGTGTGCATAGATGTCGTGGACTGATTGTGTTTTGTTAGAACAGTTGTTTGGATTAATTTTGATACTTTTCATCGCTTTTGTAAGTGCTGCGAGCAGGGGTTTTATCATCATCATCATCATCATCATCATCATCATCATCATCATCATCATCATCATCATCAATTAATTTATTATTACTAATATTTTTTATTACTAGTATTATTATTAATATTATTATCATCATGATCATCATCATCATCATTACTACTACCACTACTATTCGTCATTATTATTATTATCATCATCCTTATTGTTATCAATATATTATCTTATTACTATTATTATTACTATTATCATTATCATCATTTTGTTGTTGTTGTTCGTGGGGGTGGTGGTGCTGGTGGTGGTGGTGTGTTGATGCTGTTTTTGTTGATGTTGTCCCTGTCTCTCTGGCTGTGTCTGTCTCTCAAGGACACCTACATTCCAAATTGCTTTCTCTCCTTTTTTTTTTTGGTTTTGTTTTGTTTCGTTTTACCAGTCCAGACATCTACAAGAGCCACTCACTGTCTGTC
>CM065725.1:14975594-14988094 GCA_033310375.1 Conus canariensis | reverse complement strand
TCAGTAATGCTGCGGCGAGGAATATACATACATACATACATACATATATACATATCATACACATGTCTATACATATGTATATATATATATATATATAATATATATATATATATATGTGTGTGTGAGTGTGTGTGTGTGTGTGGTGTGTGTGTGTGTGTGCGCGCGCGCGCGTGTGTGTGTGTGTGTGTGTGTGTGTATATAAAGACACAGACAGACAGACAGACAGAGAGAGTGAGAGAGAAAGAGAGACAGACAGACAGACAGACAGACAGAGAGTGAGAGAGAGAGAGAGGGAGAGAGAGAGAGTAACCTGTCCATTCTTGGCATCAGCGCTATCATTGCGTGTCCTACGTCATTAAAATAAAAACCAACCTTTTGTGACTCGCGGGGCAATGTCCAGATATGTTCTCGGTATTCTCTTGTTGTTTTTTTTTACTTGAATTTTTAACCTGTACAGATTGCTGATTTTTTAACGGGTCCAAGAGACCATGTTTTTATTTTTTTTTGTCTGTTTTTTTTTTTCCTTTTTTCTTCTTTCTTCTCTTCTTCTTCTTCTTCTCTCTTTTCTCTTTTTTAACATTTCCATCTATTGTTTTTCAGACTGACATTAGTCACCGCTTTATTCAAAACGTGTTCTTTCCCTTTCATAGAGGGCTCATGTCTGTCTTTTCGAAATATATTCGCCATGGACTAAAGTGGCCAGTGCAGTTTCTTTCTCTTCTTCTTCTTAGTCATGAGGAAATTCTCCTCTCCGCTCTGGGAATCAAGAAGCAGTAGCAACCTGGCAGGCTTCTTAAAGCAGAGGAAAACAGCTGCTGTTTGTTGCTCCCCTGATAGGTTCTCAACAGAGGGAAAGAGTTGTTGGTTGCTGGACCGCTACAGTCCCCCTTCAAGGACTAATTGACCTATAGAGCGCTCACTGAAAAGGTTAGTTCTCTCCCCCTTGTTTTCTTTGTTGTTTCCTTGGACGTAAGTCGACTACTTTAGCTTATTACAATTAGAGGAGGACAGTTTGGGGAGTTAGTTCCTCTCTCTCTCTCTCTCTCTCTCTCTTCTTGGAAAGGCACAAAGGTCTGGGTTAATAAGTATTTATGCGCACGCACGCACGCACGCACACACACACACACACACACACACACACACACACACACACACACACACACACACACACCACACACACGCATACACCAGTTCAACAGCAGATTTGAGAAAGTTCAGATATTGAAAGTGGGAAGAAAACATACCTGGAACAACCTGGTACATTTTGTAACTGAAGACAACAAGGGAAGGCTAAGAACTCTTCAGTGGTTTTGTAAATGCCACAATACAGGAGCTTTTGAACACACACCTAACCACGAAGGTGGGTGTACCAGCGTTTATGTCGTTTCTCCATTCCCGAACGCTTACAATCGATAATTTGGTTTCCCTTACTCAACAACAAAGGCATAACAACAAGTTCTACTGCCAGTGCAGAATTACTGGTCATTCGGAAGAAACAAACCTCAGGAGTATAGCATAAGCGCTTAAATGAAATGGAAAACGATCTTTTCAAAATCACATGGGTATACTTCATGGGGAACCGCATTCCGGTAATAAAATATAATAGCAATTGAAACAAAGAAAATTTTGTCAGGAAAAAAGTCTTCAGCAAACCTTAGTTAAAAAATGCGCCGGAACACGTACTGCGTACCCTATCCCACCCACCCCTCCCCTCCACCTGCTACTCAACAGGCCACGTTTTTGATGGGGGTGGGGGAGAGGGGGGTAGTCTTCTTGATCTGGTAAACCACATCCCCACCCTCTACCAAGACTTCAAAATGAAAGCATTTCCCCTGCCACACCCTGGTCAAAATGACCCGCCCCTATACATCTATGCCTAAAGATGGGAACCATCACTTGCCAGAATACGAAGTAAGACAAAAACAAAATCATTAATTTGTATGGTAACAGTAGGTCTATATCAAATAATGTGTTCACGATCCATTGTAGCATAGCGATGGCTGTCATTCACATTCATTCTTGGGTCTGATAAATCAGACACTTTATGTGAAAAAGTCCTTCCTTGTTATGGGGGGCTCGACGCTTACATAAGGCATCGCCCCGTTAGTCGGATTGGTCTAATTGTAGACTGAACTGAATAAAGGTAATATTGTCTTTGTGCTTTTCTTTTTCACAATAAGATAAATAGAGGTTACTAAATAAGTGTTAATGACAGGCTAAAAACCTTTTACTAAGTGATGAGTACATGGTTAAGCTACAAAATGAACACAACATTTTTGCAAATGTCTGAAAAAACGATTTTTCACACAAATCTATGTAGGTCTGCCACTTTCTACCTCCTCCCATGCTGCGCTGAACGTATAAGTGTCACGAAAGACGTCACGTCTGTGACCTAATACCACGCCATTTCTTCGTCACATCAACTGCCCATCCCGACAATACAACAGAGATCAACGCCCTGAAGTCCCCTCTGTGGATCAGATACCTGTCTTTTTCCGATTACTGTTAACGCTTCGTACCTTTGAGGTCGCTGAATAACAACTGTAATCGTCTATTAAAATCAGCACAGACTGGTCGCCAACGATTACCTCAGCCTAAACAATTGGTCTAATTAGATGGGGGGACTGATCTACCTGAGCTAGAACCCGGAACGTAAGTAAAAACAATATTTATTGATTTTTAAGTTCTTCTTTAACAGTAAGCTAAACACACAGTGGTAAGCATATGGTCTTCATGATCAAGACAGCTCAAAAGCCCGTCTGCGGCCATCTTGTACTGTTTAAAAAAAAAAAAAAAACAGCTTAAAATGCAGTTCATACAAAATTGAACAACATCGCAAAAGATCCAAAAAAAACGAGGCAGTGAAAATCAATGTTCTCTAAACGCACAGTCAGAAACGATTCGTCAAGACTGAATTTGAATCTGAATAGAATGTGTTATGTATTTACAGACGGAAATATACACTGAGCAATCACAATTTTGATTCGCAGTATTGTCACCTATTTTGAAGCAAAATAGCACGTAAACCGGCAAAGTCACAAACCCTCAAAGTTCCATTGTCAAGCTATCCCAGCGCTATGTTTTGCAAAAAGAAATAACGCAATTTCAAAATGAAATTACGACCGAAACCAAGCGAAAACCCTTCTTTTTTTTTTTTTTTTTTTTTACCCAGCGCAAAGATTTCAGAGACTTTCACTAGAAATATTAACAGATAAAGAATTCCAGACGCTACGTTCCGTAATACCTGAAATAGAAGTCCGGGATGCGGAGGAGGTTGCAAGAGGTTCTGAGAGAGAGAGAGAGAGAGAGAGAGAGAGAGAGAGAGAGAGCAGAGACAGACAGACAGACAGACAGACAGAGACAGAGAGACAGAGAGAGAGAGACAGACAGACAGAGAGAGAGAGAGAGAGAGAGAGAGACAGAGAGAGAGAGAAAGTCAGAGAGAGAGACAGAGAGAGAAAGAGACAGAGACAAAGAAAAAGACAGAGACAGACAGACACACACACACACACACACAACACACACACACACACACACACACACACACACACACACAAGCCAGCCAGCCAGAGACAGAAAGAGAGAGAGACAGACAGAGAGAGAGACAGAGAGAGGATTGAGGAGGGGAAATTGAGAGAGAGAGAGAGAGAGAGAGAGAGAGAGACAGAGAGAGAGATTGAGGAGGGGAAATTGAGAGGAGAGAGAGAGAGAGAGAGAGAGAGAGAGGGTTGAGGAGGGGAATTGAGAGAGAGAGAGAGAGAGAGAGAGAGAGAGAGAGAGAGAGAGAGAGAGAGAGAGAGGAGGGGGGGGGACATGAAGCCTCTATGGAGTTCATTGAATCTCTTCTACTATATCTGCTTTCCGAGCAGTGTTGCCCCGTAACTACGTGATCATGCATATTTCATTTGTCGTCTTGAATAGTGGCGATGTCAATGGTCCCATTACACCCACCGCAAACACTTCCAAGGGAAGTCATCTAGTCTTTCTTTCTGTCTCTTTTTTTTCTTTCTTCTTTTTAATTTTTTTGTCCTTTTCTTTTTTTTTTTTTTTTTGCTTTAATATACGAGGCCCCTGTCAACTTCTCTTTGAAAAAAAGCTGTTCTGTCTGTCAACACTAAATTCGTTTGAACAACACGTGTGCCATGCAGAGTTGTTTTCTAATCACATTTACTACGATCCTTGACGGAAGAAAAAACACAACAGAGACAAATCAGGCTTGAAGGCAAGAAATAAGCGGTGGCTGTTCCTGGCTAGGACACAGACTCAGGCGTGTTAACACCACAACACACAAACCTGCTTATTGCTGTGAAACCAGTTCTAATCCTCTGCAAGGCCTGTCAGAGTCCACCACCACACATTATCTTTCGTACGTCCAGTTTGTCTCCCTTTGGCTGCGACCTCTCCCGCGTTGTGGTCGGTGCGTGGCATGAGGGCCATGGCGGCTCCACTCTCTGCCCTCCTGTGCGCCCTCAGTGCCAGACCAGTCCTGCCGTACTGTCGGCTCCGCCAGCACACACTGCATGCTCTGATCTCTCCCTCCCTCTCTCTGTCTGTCTGTCTGTCTGTCTGTCTGTCTGTCTGTCTCTCTCTCTCTCTCTCTCTCTCTCTCTCTCTCTCTCTCTCTCTCTCTCTCTCTCTCACGCATCCATAACACGCAGTTCGGAGAAAATAACCCGTTGACACACGGATGCATGCGCGCGAGTACACGCACACATATCTCCATATGCCTGACTATCTATCTATCTATCTCCTATCTGTCTCGGTTTCTCTCTCTCTCTCTCTCTCTCTCTCTCTCTCTCTCTCTCTCTCTCTCTCTCTCTCTCTCTCTCTAACAATAATGTCTGTTTATGCATATGTCTATCCATCTATCTAACAATGTGGTCATGTATCTGTCTACCTATCCATCTATTTACACATACATACATACACTCATTCATTCATACATACATACATCCATCCATACACACACACACACACACACACACACACACACACCACACACACACACACACACATGCATACATATATAGACATAATTATACGTTAACAGGGACACATCTGAGACGGACGCCAACCAGAGATATGGGAGGTAGTGACGCCAACCTCATGAAGACGACCCTGTCGACTTCAAACACCTCTCTCCCCCATCCTCACCTCACCCCACCCTCATCCCCACTCATGCCCCCCCCCCCCCCCCCCACCACCACCACTTCAAGCTTTCCTGTCTCACCATTCCTTATACCTCCTACCTTCAGCCCCCCACCCCCACCTCCCTCCCTCGCCACCCTCTCCACGCTAACAGCTGTGACAGTAGTCGGGTAAGGCCAAATGTCAGTGGTTTGTCTGGTACGACACAGAAAAAACGGCAATAAGCGACACACAACCCGCGCAACAGATGGTCCTGTCTTGCAGATTAGCTGTCAAACCAGGTTATCTATCATACACCGCCCTTTCACTTCCCCCACTATCCCCTCCCTCCCCTAAACGTACATCCTCCCTTACACACGTTCTTGCCCCCTTCCTTCCCCTCCCTCCCTCCCTCCCGCTTCTTCTTCCACCCTCTCCCTCTCCAAACACCTCCTCCCCCCTCCCCACTCTTTCGTCTTCATATCTTTTTTTTTTTTCTCCAACGTTGAGCTCAATCGAAATGGGTAAAATGTGTATTAGGTGTAGGGACAGGGACTGGGAGGGGGTGGGAGGGGGCGGGAAGGGGTGGGAGGGGGCGGGGCTAAGTAAGAGGACAAGGAAGAATGGGATAGTGTGTGTGCGTGTGTGTGTGTGTGTGTGTGTGTGTGTGTGCTGTGTGTGTGTGGTGTGTGTGTGTGTGTGTGTGTGTGTGTGGTGTGTGTGTGTGTAGGGGGGGGGGGCGGTAGGCAGCACGGGTTTGTGTTCTTTAATTCTTTTGTTGTTGATAATGGCGGTGAAGGTGAAGGTGGAGGTGACAATCGTGGTGGTGGTGGCGGCGGTGGTGTTGTTGTAAGTGTACTCAGAGTGGATGAAACAGAAAATGTAAATCATGAGAATACAAAAAAAAAAAAAAAAAAAAAAAAAAAAACAGAAAAAGTGGAAGACATAGAAGCAAAGCTTTGAACGTTGCATAGGAAGACGGTAAAGGCGTAATGTTTATGGTCACGCACACCATAACATTCAGTACAACAGGGATTAATAATTGTCAATTGATATTCATTTACAGAAAAAAAATCAAATTGAACAAACGATCCAACGGGACTCCGTATCAAAGCTTCACAGATCCACAATCAAAATATAGGACAGAATAACATATTTCGCAAATTTTCTTTACAAACGGAAAATAATTTGATGTAACTGACCCTACTGTGTCCATTGAGGATGCCATAGAATATGATTAAGCGTCACTAGTTCACCACCTAGGCAATGGAATAGTAGAATGGATAATTCGACAACTTCCTCGATGTGATTCCTTACGGAAATGTCCTTGGTGATGGAATCTTCTTGTACTCGTATCAAACCTTAACTATACTTTTTTTTTTGTAAATACGAGACTACAATGTTCATCTACCGATTAAGGGGTGTTTAAATCTAAAGTTCTCTTTGACCTCGCTGCACATCTTTAGTTGCACTATAGGCCGTCCCATTGCCATTTATGTCACAGTGAGAGGACCCCCCCCCCCCCCCCCCCCCCCCCCCCCACAATAACAACGCCGTTAGTGGATATACATAGCGATGAACGATTTATTTTTGTAAATGAGGCCGGGCTTTGCATTTATATTGAATGAACTCAAAGTATAATAAACCGAGTCTGAGTCAGCCCGCACTTCTAATTTGATTTTTGTTACTTATTTGTTTATTTTGCGGGACAAGTTTACTTTTTTTTTTACTTTCTTTCCTCCCTATACCTATATTTCCTTCCCTTTGTGAATTCCCTTGCATGAATCTGTTGTTTTTTTTTAAATAATATATCTTCATTTCCTTGCATTGTTATGTATTCGAGGAAAAAACAAACAAACAAACAAAAACTTTACAGTCAAAAGGCGCTCAACATGTTCTGTTCCTGCTCTTCCCCGGTCTTTCTCAGCAGGACGTTTTAACATTGACACACACTTAGAGGATTGTAGATTCAAAGAGCATTGAGACCACCATACTTGAGAAGCGAAATGTTTGAAAACCAGTTGTTTCCTGCGCGAGTTTTTATTGAATACCTTGGCCAAATAGTCAGGGTTTTTTTTTTGTTTGTTTGTTTCTTTGTTTGTTTGTCTGTTTTATTACATCGGAGCAGTGTGTGGTCAGTTACATGAAAAGCCTTGGCAAAGTCTAGAAAGAGGGCATTGGTGATGTCGCCATCCAACTGATAGGCTGGCCAGTGCTTTGTGGTGGGAGTCGCATTTTCTAAGTTTAGACTGATTTCTGTGAAACACATAGAATAGGTTTTCTATTGTGTCGTTCGAAAGATGTCGGGAGTAAGAGAGGAGGGAGAGAGAGAGAGAGAGAGAGAGAGAGGGAGAGGAGGAGAGAGAGAGAGAGAGAGAGAGAGAGAGAGAGAGAGAGTCGCATTTCCTAAGTTTAACTGATTTCTTTGAAACACATAGAATAGGTTTCCTATTGTGTCGTTCGAAAGATGTCGGAGAGAGAGAGAGAGAGAGAGAGAGAGAGAGAGAGAGAGAGAGAGAGAGAGAGAGAGAGAGAGAGAGACAGACAGACAGACAGACAGAGATAGACAGACAGACAGACAGACAGACAAAAAAAGAGAGACAGAGAGAGAGAGAGACAGGGGGGGGGGGGGGCGCGCGGACAGAGAGACAGATAGATAGAGGAAGGACGGAGGAGAGAAGACAGGGTGGGGAGAGAGAGAGAGAGAGAGAGAGAGAGATCGGGTGTCGGGCGGTAGGGAGGGAGATGAGGGGGTGGGGGGGGGTTTGTGGGGGGGGGGGGGGCAGTCGAGAGGCAGACAGCCCCAAAAGCCCAACTTAACTCCCTTTGCCCGAGCGGGGTCCCCATCAAATCACCTTACCTATCGCCCTGTCCACAATCCAGTGGGCCCAGTCAGCACGAAGTGCCAGAAGCAACCCCCCCCCCCCAACCCACCACCTCCCTCCATCATAAGATCATGGCACTGTGGGCCATGGAGGACAGGGGGGTGGGGGGAGGGGGACGGGGGTGGGAGTGGGGGGGATCTCCATCTCACGCCATCCGAGGCTGTCTGTCTCCGCCGCTGTTCTCTCTCATTGTCTTCAGGACCTGTCTACTCAGACCGGACCATTCATCCTCTATCTGTGTGTGTGTGTGTGTGTGTGTGTGTGTGTGTGTGTGTGGTGTGTGTGTGTGTGTGTGTGTGTTTGCTTGTCTGCCTCTCTTTGTCTGTGTCTGTGTCTGTCTGTCTGTCTGTCTGTCTGCTCTTCTCTCTCTCTCTCTCTCTCTCTCTCTCTCTCTCTCTCTTCTCTCTCTCTCCTCTTCTCTCTCTCAGCCGAGGTTCAACATTTAAAAAATCTCTTCTTTATACACGTTTTCCCCTGTCTTTTTTTTATCATCATCATCATCATCATCATCATCATCATCATCATTTAATCGGAACTTGCGACGGACAGCAGACTGTATGGAATCCCACACAGGACTCAGCAGCGGTGAAGGGGTATCAGTTAAGCGTTGTCGGTAAAACGACCACCACAGTATGACAGAACACTCCATGTCTGCTGCTGATCACAACAACAACAACAACAACAACAACAACAACAACAACAACAACAACAAATAAAACTTCTTTGTATGTGAGCCAAGGGTTTGGGATTCTGGCAGAGAAAGAGAGAGAGAGAGAGAGAGAGAGAGAGAGAGAGAGAGAGAGACAGACAGACAGACAGAGACAGAGACAGAGAGACAGAGAGAAACAGAGGGAGAGACAGAGAGAGATAGAGAGAGAATGAGAGTGAGAGAGACAGAGAGAGAGAGAGACAGAGAGATAGAAAGAAACAGAGACAGAGACAGAGAGACTGAGCGAGACAGAGACAGAGACAGAGACAGAGAGAGAGAGAGAGAGAGAGTGAGAATGAGAGAGACAGAGGAGAGAGAGAGAAAGAGAGAGAGAGAGAGACAGACAGACAGACAGACAGACAGACAGACAGACAGAGAAAAGGAGAGAGAAAAGAGAGAAGTAGAGAGAGAAAGAGAGAGCGAAAGAGAGAATGAGAGAGAGAGAGGCATGCGCGCGCGGCGCGCACACACACAACACACACACACACACACACACACACACACACACAACACACACACACACACGGACAGACAGACAGACAGACAGACAGACAGACGGCGGACAGACAGACAGACAGACAGACGGACAGACAGACGGACGGACGGACGGACAGACAGACAGACAGTCAGACAGACAGACAGACAGAGACAGAGGCAGAGGCAGGGAGAGAGAGAGAGAGAGGTCGGGCGAGGGGTGTGTGTGCTGGGGGTGTGGTGTGGAGGGGGGTGGGGGGACGCGCACAGGGTGGGGGAGTGGCTGCTCGGAAGACTGACTGTGGTTTGAGATGGGTTGGGGGGACCAGAACCCTCGTGTCCGACCAATGGCCTGTGTGGGGGGACAAGAACTAGTATAGAAGCCTCGTGTCCGACCAATGGCCTGTGAGGGGGACCAAAACTAATATAGAACCCTCGTGTCCGACCAATGGCCTGTGAGGGGGACCAGAACTAATATAGAACCCTCGTGTCCGACCAATGGCCTGTGAGGGGGACCAGAACTATAATATGAACCCTCGTGTCCGACCAATGGCCTGTGAGGGGGACCAGAATTAGAATAGAACCCTCGCGTGTGTGTGTGTGTGTGTGTGTGTGTGTGTGGGTGTGGTGTGTGTGTGTGTGGTGTGTGTGTGTGGGGGGGGGGGAGGGGGCAGAACTAATATAGAACCCTCGAGTCCGACCAATGGCCTGTATGGGGAACCAGAACTAGTATAGAACCCTCGTGTCCGACCAATGGCCTGTGTGTGTGTGTGTGTGGTGTGGTGTAGTGGTGGTGTGGTGGTGTTAGTGTGTGTGGTGTGGGGTGTGATGTGTCGAGGGGGGGGGGCCAGAACTAGTATAGAACACTCGTGTCCGACCAATGGCCTGTATGGGAACCAGAACTAGTATAGAACCCTCGTGTCCGACCAATGGCCTGTGTGAGGGGGACCAAAACTAGTATAGAACCCTCGTGTCCGACCAATGGCCTGTGTGAGGGGGACCAGACTAGTATAGAACCCTCGTGTCCGACCAATGGCCTGTGAAGGGGACCAGAACTAGTATTATAGAACACCTCGTGTCCGACCAATGGCCTGTGAAGGGGACCAGAACTAGTATAGAACCCTCGTGTCCGACCAATGGCCTGTGAGGGGGACCAGAACTAGTATAGAACCCTCGTGTCCGACCAATGGCCTGTGAAGGGGACCAGAACTAATATAGAACCCTCGTGTCCGACCAATGGCCTGTGAGGGGGACCAGAACTAGTATAGAACCCTCGTGTCCGACCAATGGCCTGTGAGGGGGACCAGAACTAGATAGAACCCTCGTGTCCGACCAATGGCCTGTGAGGGGGACCGAACTAATATAGAACCCCGTGTCCGACCAATGCCTGTGTGAGGGGGACCAGAACTAGTATAGAACCCTCGTGTCCGACCAATGGCCTGTGAGGGGGACCAGAACTAGTATAGAACCCTCGTGTCCGACCAATGGCCTGTGCGAGGGAGACCAAAACTAGTATAGAACCCTCGTGTCCGACCAATGGCCTGTGCGAGGGGGACCAAAACTAGTATTAGAACCCTCATGTCCGACCAATGGCCTGTGAGGAGGACCTCCGCTCACAGCAAAGGAAACACAATTTTTTTTTTATCCCCTTTCCCACCCTCCCCCTCCCCTCCCTTTCCGCCACCAAACAGCTCACGACACTGAAATGTGAGAGAGAGAGAGAGAGAGAGAGAGAGAGAGAGAGAGAGAGAGAGAGAGAGAGAGAGGAGAGACAGACAGACAGACAGACAGACAGACAGGACGCAGGCAGGCAGGCAGGCAGGCAGGCAGCAGACAGTCAGACGACAGTCAGACCAACCGACAGACAGACAGACACAGGCAGGCAGACAGTCATACAGACGGTCATACAGACGGACAGACAGGCAGGCAGGCTAACAGACAGACAGGCAGGCAGACAGGCAGGCAGACAGTCAGACAGACAGACAGACAGACAGTCAGGCAGGCAGGCAGACAGACAGGCAGACAGACAGGCAGACAGACAGACAGACGAGGACTGAGACAGAGACACAGACAGAGACATGGGAAAAATCTGACACAAATACTCGGCAACTACAGCCGACGAATCGTCAACCCCCCCCCCCCCCCCCCCCCCCCCCAGGGATCCGTACCCATGTTCCATCCCCCCACCCCTCTCTCATGATGGCTTTGAAGCTATCTAGAGAGACACTCTAACCTTTCTCTTGTAGATGGGAGAGAACTGAGAAAACTGATCCACTGGATCCGCCTTTTCATCTGGACTCTAATACGGATCCATTAACACTTTAACGGTTCGTTCTTGGGTGGTCTATTTTTTTCTGTCAATTTTTTTTCTGAAAATCGGTTCAACACTTTTTTTTCGCTGAATTGCCGACAGACAAATGACCAGGTCAACAGTCACATGACCTTAAAGGGAGAGCGCAGACGCCTGCATGATCGAAGAGGTCTTGGACCTGCGCTTTGAAATGGATCTGCTTTAAACTTCGGTCAATGTTTTTTTTTTTTTTTTTTTTTTAATAGAAAATATGTACGAGTCAATGGTCCGTTCCTAAAAAAAAAAAAAAAAAAAAAAAAAAAAAAAAATCAATGGACCATTGCCTGTCATTAACTGGGCGACACATCTAAGTCTGAACGCACAGATCATGTTTTAAACGTGAAGTGTAAAAAAAGAAAAAAAAAATCGCACAGTTTGATGCAGTTGAAAATGGTGGTGATTGTCCCACCGGTGTAGAAGCCCCTCTTTGTGTCTGCTGACACGTACTCTACCCTGGCTGTTCTTCGCTGCTTCCACAGTTTGCTTCATTGTTTGTTTGTCGTCGCCTTCTGGCCCCGCGTCATCAGCTCACTCCCCTTTCTTCACAGCAAGCCAGACATCGAAAGTGTCCACTTCTGAGCTCACACTGACCCTCATTATACTTGACTTTGTTCGAAGGGGGGTGAGACGGAAGGAGAGGGGGGTGGGGGTGGGGGTGGGGTGAGAGCACGTGTCTCCTCACTTTACACCCCTGTTGTTGTTGTTGTGTGTGTGTGCATGTATGAAAGTCTACTGAACAATGGGAAAGAAGGGGTGGGGGGTGGGGACGGTGACTTCAGATAAACAGATAAAACAGTAGTGACCTATATGCAGCGAAAGGTACAGCATGAAATAAACACCAAGGTAGTTTCCCGGGGGAAAATCCCGTTAAAAGCAAACAAAGTGACAAACAAGCAAGGAGATGAAACACACGAAGGGATGTAACATTCAGTTAATGTGAAGAAAGGAGATACAG
>CM065725.1:14953094-14958094 GCA_033310375.1 Conus canariensis | reverse complement strand
AGGCAGACAGACAGAGACAAAGAGACAGACAGACAGTGATGTTCCTATTTTCCTTTCCTTTTTAGCACCTCTTGAACGGCTTGTTTCGGGTCCTCTGAAACATTTCAAAGCAGAAAGCAAATGACTTCATAGACAGTCTGTCTTTAAACGGAAGAAGAAAGATTGTAATCATCTCTGTCAAGATATCGGCTTTCCTCTAAATTAGATCTTATGGCTCTTCTATGCAATGTCTCTTTTTTTTCAGATCAGTTTGACTGGTGGTGTTATCGCACACAGTGAATGTATAATTGATAAAGTGTTAGGGTATGTGCGCGAAAGGTTGTCTTCCTACACTGAATATTCAAAGCATTCTTTATTTTGTGCAAATTGATACGTTCTTTTAGACAATGAATATATTAGCCGCAATTGCAGATGAGGCGATTTTCGTATCTCACCAACGATTCCATCTACATTTCTAATTCCTGGCTATCTTAAACGTATTTAGCCGTTGAAAACAACCAGGCGCGCACACTCTGTGTGTGTATGCGCGCGCGCGCGCGCGCACGTGTGTATATGTGTGTGTGCGTGTGTGTGCGCGCGTGCGCGTGCGCGCGTGCGAGGGAGAGAGAGAGAGAGAGAGAGAGAGAGAGAAAGATAGAGAGAGAGGGGGGGTATTCTGGTGAGCTTTTCGGTTATCGGAATGGAATTAGCTCAGCCGGTTCTCTCTCTCTCTCTCTCTCTCTCTCTCTCTCCTCTCTCTCTCTCTCTCTCTCCTCTCCCTCTCTCTCTTCTCTCTCTCTCTCTCTCTCTCTCTCTCTCTCTCCTCTCTCTCTCTCTCTCTCTCCCCATCGCGCCTGCGCGCGCACTCACGAACATAGACAGACAGAAACACATGTATCAGAGAGAGAGAGAGAGAGAGAGAGAGAGAGAGGATAAGAGACAGACAGTCAGACAGTCAGACAGACAGACAGACAGACAGACAGAAACAGAGAGAGGTGATGGAGATCAAGACGGCTAACTCCGTTAGCATGTCCCCCCACCAAGCGACCCATCCCCCATTTGACTACAGAGGGACAGAAACACCCGCGATTTCTCGCAGAACAATTCTCACTCACCTACAGGGGGACAACCTAGCATTAGATCATCCCCAAAGCTGGACTCACACTTAATGCCTCCCACACCACTTTACAAGGCCAAGCCTTTGTCAACGGGCGGATTGGACACTGGCCCTTTTTCTGAGTTGGGAAGATCTTCGCAGACTCTGTCTTTGAGGAATCGTTTTCGTTTTTTTTTCTTTCTTCCGTCTCTTGGATTGTTCATACTGGTATTGGTAACAAACCAACCAGTAATCATGTCAACATCATATGCACTTTTGGTTTAAATCACTTAGCAATCAACAAAGGCTAATATAATGGGATGACACAACATTATTTTTGTTTTAAATCACTTAACAATCAACAAAGGCTAATATAATGGGATGACACAACATTGTTTTGTTTTAATCACTTAGCAATCAACAAAGGCTAACATAATGGGATGACACAACATTATTTTTTTTCCTTTTATGGTGCTAACACGTGTTATACATGCACATACGCAGCAGTGATCACATAAACTAACACATGCAACTGTTTGTGTGATTTTTCTCTCTTGTCTGTGTGTCTGGGATACTCGACCTTACCTCCTATTCATTGTATGTGATAAGCCATGGCAGTTGCACTCCCACATCCTTTCTCTTCCTCCTCCTCTCTCTCGCTCTCTCTCTCCCTCTCTCTCTCTCTCTCTCTCCTCTCCCTCTGTCTCTCTGTCTATCGGTATCTCTGTCTCTGTTTTTGTCATTCTCTCCTCTCTCTCTCTCTCTCTCTCTCCTCTCCTCTCTCCTCCTCTCTCTCTCTCCTCCTCTCTCCTCTCTCCTCTCTCTCTCTCCTCTCTCTCTCTCTCTCTCTCTCTCTCTCGCCTACCTGGAGTCCTGCAAACACAAACTTGTCTTTCCACTCCTCACGGAAGATTATTTGCAGAAAAGCACGGGGCACCACTTCAAAGAGATTCCAGACTTTCCTTTCTAAGGTCAGATGGGACGCACCTGGTGCCCGGAACTTACCCACGCGTGTTGCTGCTACATCGACCACCGCCGTGCGCGGAGAGAATCCGCGGTACCCGAATGGTTTGCTGCCAGACAACTGTGAGCACTGCATGCAGCCACTTGCTACGTAAAGGTATCCTCTGACCCTCAGAATATTATGCTCTGCGTATGAATTTCAAAATGCCAAAACGTTGTGTGTTTTTTTATAGCATATGTCAACTGTTCTGTATGATCCAAATTCTAGTGACTTTAATGAACAAATCTTTTCAAAAGGAGTCTAAAACGTATTAAAGCTAGCGACTTCTGCAGGTGCAAACCTAACTATTGCTTCTTGTTTCCTGTTGTCATATATCGATTCCCTCAGACAATGTCTACGTTCTACTTGTGAAGGTCTTTAGCAGTGTCAACGCGTTCCTCCTATTCTCTATCAGTTCCAAAGATTTCAGTACTGTCGGAGCCGATACAGCTCGATGAAAGTCCTCACCACACACCACTATGTATTTCTGAATTGCAGTGGCCTATGTAACATATCTATTCAGCATCAATGCAAGCTTTATCAATCAGGAGGTAAAAACTAGAAGGTTGGCAACTGTTCTCCGTTCTATTGCCTGCAGGGGGGCCCACAAAACGGGCCATGGGTCAGACAGATGCGTAACTTTTCATGGGGCCGGAGAGATGGGGTGGGCATGAACTCTGCCAGAGACGATGGGGGCGGGGGGGGGGGGGGGAGATAGAGGGGGAAAGGAATTATCCGCTCACAGTGACCGCTTGGCATGGAATCCCCTTCGTACGGCTAGAGTTGCTTCCCCTGACGCTTCCATCAAGGACCCGGATGCTAGGAACACCATCCTCAACATTCGCGCATTGGAAAGGTAGAAATGAGATTGCGGAGTGAGGAGGGTGCGGGGGGGAAGGGGGGGGGGTGAACGGAGAGGGAGCGAGTGGAAAGCGTAGAGGAACTTAACTGTCGTAGACGTGAGGATGAATGGCAGGACTTCAAAAGTTGGAAAGCAAATAAATGTGTGTTGCGTGCTGAACTGAAATCTTACCCCCCGTTCCACAAAGAAGAAATAGGTAACACTGATGCGTGCAGAAAAAGGAAAGGAACAGACTGAAAGTCGATCCGCAGATCCACATAAAACATTAGGACCTGGGAGGTACCACGGATACATCCAATCTGCACAACTAACAAACATCAACGAACAGAGAGAGAGAGAGAGAGAGAGAGAGAGAGAGAGAGAGAGAGAAGGAGAGAGAGAGAGAGAGAGAGAGAGAGAGAGGCAAGAAACATCAATGAATCTTGAAACTGAGACACACAATCTAAATGTGCAAAATCGTCTACGATATTTCTGTAGAATAAAGTTTGCTGCCAAATGTCTGTCAAAATTAGATAACAAAAGTAAAACGCGTTTCGCTTTCTTAATCATGCATATAGTTTAAGCAAAATGAATAAACTTTTTTGTGCTGTCTGCAGGAATACAACGCCAAAATAAGCTGTTCATGTTTTCAAACACATGCCTAGATCAAATTTTCAATATCGTTGAATGTCACGAATATAGTAGTTTCATGAAAAAAGTCATACCATTCGCCCGTTTGAATATGGTCATTTCGCATTTAAGGAGAGAGAGAGAGAGAGAGAGAGAGAGAGAGAGAGAGAGAGAGAGAGAGAGAGAGAGAGAGAGAGAGAGACAGAGACAGAGACAGAGACAGAGAGACAGAGAAACAATGAGAGAGCTAGACAAGCCATTGCGAGCCAACAACACGACAACGAATTAACCAGTCATGTTCGACTTCAACACAAAACGTTGCAAACATGAACAGTTGAACTCATTTTGGAATGCCTCCTTCGTCTTCAAACACGAGTCAACAGACTGCGGCAAGTTAAAAGCCGTTCTGGAATGTCGCTTTGTTTGCAAGCATGACTGTAAGAGATTGGGCGAGGACAAAGGCTGTTTAGAATGTTCGCTTTGTTTGCAGCATGGCTTTAAGAGATTGGAGCGAGGACAAGGGTGTTTAGAATGTTCGCTTTGTTTGCAGCATGGCTTTAGCAGATTGGAGCGAGACAAGGGTGTTTGAATGTTCCCTTTGTTTGAAACATGATTAATAACTGGGAGAGACAAGGGTGTTTGGAATGTTCCTTTGTTTGAACATGATTAAATATGGAGCAAGAACAAGGGGTGTTTGGAATGTTCCCTTTGTTTGAAACATGATTAAAATACACTGGAGCAAGAAAAAGGGGTGTTTGGAATGTTCCCTTTGTTTGAAACATGATTAAAATACACTGGAGCAAGAACAAGGGGTGTTTGGAATGTTCCCTTTGTTTGAAACATGATTAAAATACACTGGAGCAAGAACAAGGGGTGTTTGGAATGTTCCTTTGTTTGAAACATGATTAAAATACACTGGAGCAAGAACATGGGGTGTTTGGAATGTTCACTTTGTTTGAAACATGATTAAAATAAACTGGAGCAAGAACAATGGGGTGTTTGAATGTTCCTTTGTTTGAAACATGATTAAAATACACTGGAGCAAGAACAGGGGTGTTTGGAATGTTCCTTTGTTTGAAACATGATTAAAATACACTGGAGCAAGAACAAGGGGTGTTTGGAATGTTCCTTTGTTTGAAACATGATTAAAATACACTGGAGCAAGAACAAGGGGTGTTTGGAATGTTCGCTTTGTTTGAAACATGATTAAAATACACTGGAGCAAGAACAAGGGGTGTTTGGAATGTTCCCTTTGTTTGAAACATGATTAAAATACACTGGAGCAAGAACATGGGGTGTTTGGAATGTTCCTTTGTTTGAAACATGATTAAAATACACTGGAGCAAGAACAAGGGGTGTTTGGAATGTTCGCTTTGTTTGAAGCATGATTAAAATACACTGGAGCAAGAACAAGGGGTGTTTGGAATGTTCCTTTGTTTGAAACATGATTA
>CM065725.1:14938094-14940594 GCA_033310375.1 Conus canariensis | reverse complement strand
CGTGTTGGGGATACATGGGTCTGAACTACAGTGAGAAAAAAACTATCTAAAAGTATATAACAAAAGTGCTGACCATTCTAACAGTGTAAAACATTTACCTCTTTTCAAATGAATCGCTCCCTACCCCCCTTTTTTTCTCTTTTTTTTTTAGGGGGGGGGGGGGGGGTGTCTTAGCTGCTTCATCTTCATGTTAGTCTTCATCATGTTTGTTTTTCTTCTTTCTCCTCCTTTTCGTATTTTGTTCCCCATTCTACATGGCTTGATGGAAAAACAAGACAAAGAAGTAAATATATTACTGGTTCAAAAAAAAACAAAACTACTACTATCATCATCATCATTACCAGCATTATTGCCATTGAATCTATTGTTAAACGTTATTATTGTTATTATAGTTGGTCATGTTGTTGTTGTTGTTGTTATCATCAATCATCATCATCATCATCAACATTATCATTATGATTATCATCATCGTTGTTGTTGCTGTTGTTGGTCGTGTTTTTTTCTTGTTGTTCTTGTTATTATCATCAATCATCATCATCAACATTATTATCATTATTCTCATCATTGCTGTCGTCGCTGTTGTTTGCAATAAACAATACTATCAACAAGAATGAGCTGTTGATGCCGAGACAGCGGCAGGCTGACCCCGGGTGTGGCTGTGTCTGAAGGAGCTGAAGGGAGCGGCCTGCACGTGATCACTGAGAGAGATACCACACTGAGCAAATGACATGACACAAAATAGATATTAATGACAGCAACAAAATAATGATGACAATAATGATCATAATAATATATAATAAACGATAATGATGATAACAAACCGTAAAAAAAAATGATGATGGTGATAACAACAGCAAGAACAACAACAACAACAATCATAATAATAATGATAATAATGATAATGATGATGATGATGATGATGATGATCATGATGATGATCATGATGATGATGACGACGACGACGACAACAACAACAACAACAGCAGCAACAACAACAACAATAATAATAACAATGATAATGATTTCCCCGAAATTGGAGTATGGCTGCCTTAATGGCAGGATTAAAAAAAAACGGTCATACACACAAAAGTTTGCTCCCTTTGTTGGATAGATGAGATTAATCCCTGCCGGTCTTATAGGGAGTGTCCGCAGGAGTATAAGCCTCCATACGCAGAAGAAAAACAAACAAACAAACAAAAAACCAACAATACTTCCTGCCTGCATACTGTGACCAACAACAGACTCCACCTACGGCGCCTGTGGGGCAAAAGACTAATGGTGATTGACAACGAAGGGGCGACAATGGAGACTGTTTGCCTCAGTACCTCCAGTCTACACCACAGAAAGGCGATGCCAACAAGCTGAGCACCACCAGTCTCCAGCCTCTCTGCCTCCCTTCAGGTCTTCCGCCAAGCAGTGAGAGCGTGTGACGGCTCCAAAGCAGTTAGCTGATGGGCACATATGGTGGGCAGGATCTACAGGCTTCTTGACCTGCTGGTTGTCCACTGTACAGACAACCAAACCACTCCATACTTGCTAGATTGCCGTGGAATTTCAAAACGTGGTGTGTGTGTGTGTGTGTGTGTGTGTGTGTGTGTGTGTGTGTGTGTGTGTGTGTGTGTGTGGTGTGTGTGTGTGTGTGTGTGGTTGCGTGCGTGCGTGCGTGCGTGCGTGCGTGCGTGTGTGTGTGTGTGTGTGTGTGTGTGTGTGTGTGTGTGTGTGTGTGTGTGTGTGTGTGTGTGTGGTGGTGTGTGTGTGTGTGTGTGTGTGTGTGTTCTGTGTCTGTGTGTGTGCGTGCGTTCATTATGACCTGTCAACGACACAAATTTAATGATAATAATGATGATGATGATGATGATGATGATGATGATAATAATAACAACAACAATAGTAATAACAATGATAATGATGATGACGACGATGATGATGATCACGTCTGAAATCCGGAGCCTTGTATTTCTGTTTCTTCCGGCCCTTGTCACGCTGCAGCCATACTGCGGACACCTGCAAGCCGGTCAGTCATTCCGGTGGAACTGAAGGCAAGGCTTCAGACAGCACTTGAAGTCAGTCCCCATGGAGAGAACAGCGCGGACACCCGTGTCTCTTCCAGCTGACAGCTCCTTCACGCGCTGGAGGTTGGAACATTTATAAACCGCAGCTTGCTGTAAAACTCAACAGCTGTCACAAAAATGGTCTCCGCTCAAGAGCTGTGCACCAGCCCTGACCTTTACGTCACTCCAGTACCCGGAGCTGACCTGCTGCGCCATGTTCTTTGCCATCCCTCGGGAACGGAGTCTTTCAACTGCTCCACTCAGCGGAGAAGTTTCAGACTGTCAGTAAAGAACGCGCAAGGGAGATAACTCCCGCTCAGATCACGAGACAGTTATGCACTCTTAATTTCAAACTAAACTCATCATTAGACAATTATCCACCCCTGATTTCAAACTAAAGGAAGATAACTTTCGCCCCCATCATACAACAATTACACACCCATAATTTC
>CM065725.1:14910594-14928094 GCA_033310375.1 Conus canariensis | reverse complement strand
AGAAAACAAAGAAAAAAATGCAAAGAATGAATACAGAAAGAAGGAAAAGAAAAAAAAAACTGGATGTAAATAGACAGAAAGGAAAATCAAACTAAACGGAGGAAAGTAACTAAGAAAGGAAGAAAACAATGAAGAAAAGAAAAGAAAGAAAGAATGAAAGAAAGAAAGAAAAAAAGAGAGAAAGAAAGGGGAAAAAAGCTAACCATGACGAAAGAATGAGAAGGGCAACACGATGACTACGAAAATACGAAATGAAACCAAAGAAAGAAACGAAAGACACGAAAAGAAGGCATACAGAAATGAGAGTGGTACACAAAACAAAACAAAAAGAAAGAATGAATAAAGAAAACAAACGAAAAAAAAAATGGAAAGAAGGCGAGATGGAGAAAACTAAGGGCAAAGCAATAAACTGCAAGACCTAATCTTTACTCCGCAGCAGCCAAGCGCTAACTGGCTGGGGATTGGGGGGGGGGGGAGGGGGGTAAGGGGGGGGATAGGTGGGTGGTGGTGGCGGAGATGCTGAGTGAGATGGGGCCCAGACAGGCCCATACAAGCCCCATGTTGTCCGACATCTCCCATCAAAACGCTACGTGCCAGGGAGTGAAATCCTGAGTCACAGCAAACTTCCTCGGGGTGGCTTTATTCTCTGCAGTTCTTCCCTTGATTTTGGATCACGGGTGGTTGAAGGGTTTTTTTTTTTTTTTTTTTTTTGGTTGTTTTTGGTGGTAATCATCACATCTAAAACATATTTTGTTAGTAATTAAATCAATAGTTTCCTCAAACAAACGTACAGAAACACACTTACCCCAAATAAAAAAAAAGAATTCGGGCACTGTTGTATAGTTATTGCTCAGAAAGTACATCAACAACTACTGAGAGGTAACCACTTACAAACGCCTCTGCCCCTTCCCGTCATGCCCCCACCACCGTCCCACGACCCCACCTCACCCCCCGTGCCACCGCCCCCACCACCAGTTTCTCCCCTTCCCCTGAGAGAAAGGTTATACAGGCAGCAGTCTTCAGACGACAAGAGGGCAGGAGAAGGAGGGGGGGGGGGGTCACACTTTATTAAACGCCGGTGTGACACGCCAGACTGGCTAGACGCAATAAACACTGCCGCCGCTCTCTCTCCCTCAGACATGATCTTTCTCCGTTGTATTTTCTTTCCACCAAGGATCAAACTGAACTCATTCAACGCCGCCCATCTTGCGCCGACTTGGATGAAGATAAGTGATTGCTCGTTCATTTTGGTTGTCCTGAGTGTTGCGTATCTTGCCTGAAGAAGACCTAAGAGGTCGAAACGCGACGTGTTTTGACTTGTGATTCGTTTGTCAACGTTTTTGGGGCGGAGCTTCAATAATTTTTCAAATTTGTTGTAAATAGGAAAAAAAAACCCTTTAATGTTCTATATACATGGAAAACGAACACACAAGTTGTCACACTAATTGTTTGAACAAACTCGACTCTAATATTTAATAGATGTCTTTTAAAGGGATGTTACCTAGCGGGTTTAGAATACAGACTAAAGCGATGCAGATCGTCTGTCAAACGAAGCAGAATCAAAGAACACGTATGTGAAGAAGGACACGTTCACAATGAGCGCCGAAGAGTGGAAAATATGCCACACTGCTCACTTCGACATCAGGATGATCGGTTCCATCACACACTTCCTAGGCCTTATTACAGAAGCCACTACAACAGATACCGCATCTCTCTGATCCTTCCCCTTGACTGAACTATTGGGACACTTTTAGTTGCTGGGCTTCTTCGGAATCTCAGACCGGTTGTCGAGAGTTCGAAACGGCGCTGCTCATCTTCTTTTTGAAGTAGCGAAAAAAAAAAGAGCATGTTCCTCCTCTGCTCTCCGCCCTGCACTGGCTTCCTGATGCCTGTGGGATGGAATACAAGCACAGCTTTATTTTTCCATCCCGTACGAGACACTTAGTGAAAGGGCGAACAAACAAGGCTTACACATTTCTGATCCAACATTTTTGTTGCTGTAGTCCGAGCAGAGGCATGTATCAAACTTGTGTACTAGTTAACTAGGGAAAATTAAATACCCAGAAAGTGATGACGTTATTTTTGCACAATTTTGTGTGTGTTGTCATTGTTCTAATACCGCCTGACCACTTGCGTACAAACTTTCATGCCGAATCTACGTTGTGTACAGGAAAATAAACCTGGTCGAGTTTGGTATTAAAAGAATAGTCGGGAATTCGCCAATTCAGTCATCTCAAGAGCACAGATATATTATATTTTTCATGGCAACCACTAATTATGAAACCGACAGCCCCATTTGTAATGGCCGCTCAGCAATTCTGAACACATTGCTGCCAGACCGGCTATGCACAGATGACATTCAGTTCGCCGAGTACAGCGCGGTTAGCAGGCTGGTGGGGAGCGGCCTGCAGAAAACACCCCTTTTCCTGACCTGCATTCACGGCTTGGCCTCTGCAGATGCCGGCGAGCTGTAAACTCCCCTGCCTCTCGAAACTAAGTAACTAGCTCTGAATAGCCGTGCAAATGTGCATGCATGACTACAGTGTCAAGTACGGCACGGCACCACCATATTTGTCTATACTTGTTCATATATATATATATATATATATATATATATATATATATATATATAATATATCCTGGTACTTGAGGTAAGTCGCGCGTCTTTCAGACATCGAGTGCAAACTTGTTGAAAGTTCTTAGGCCTGTGTGCTTTCTCTAATCTTGGATCTGTTTTATGGGCTGGACTTAGGTTTTCTGTCGTTCATTCTCAATCACTCTTCGATTTTCAAATCCGGGCTAACTACTCATTTACATCTAAAATCCCTCTTTTCACCTAATTCCAAGAACACAGTTGTGGTACGTTACTGCCATACAATGCATATTTCTGTTGCCGTATAGTTCGAGCGTATGCATGGAAGGAAAAGGTATGAAAGTGCGCGTGCGTATGTTTATGTGTGTGTGTGTGTGTGTGTGTGTGTGTGTGTGTGTGTGTGTGTGTGTGTGTGTGTGTGTGTACGCAATCACGCTCGGGAATGCATGCACACTTACGTTCATATATAGGTTTGGTGTATTGATGGCAAGGGGGTGGGGAGGGGATATGGGCAGTGGGGGCGAATGTAGATGGGTTGGTGTGTGTTTGGCCAGAGTGAAATGTTGACTGATATTTGAACACCTTTCCTTTTACTTCTTTTTATAAACGCCTTGAACACAGCGGGGATGGTGTGCATATTATTATCAGTACATATCAGTCTAATCACCATCATAATTGTTAGTGATAGTTATGGAAGTAGTAGTAGTGGTGGTGGCGGTAATAGTATTAGCAGCAGCAGCAGCAGCAGCAGCAGCAGCAGTAAGTAGTAGTAGTAGTAGTAGTAGTAGTAGTAGTAGTAGTAGTAGTAGCAGCAGCAGCAGCAGCAGCGGCAGCAGCCGCAGCAGTAGTTTTAAACACTACATGTCTGCTAAACAAGTATAATTGAAAACAATGCCAAACCGTCGTTACAGAAAACAGCAAATTGCGTCATTTCAAACAATTAAATGAAAAACAGTGCATACTGCCTGAAAAAATAAAATTATATATATATATATATATATATATATATATATATTGAGTTTTAAACATACATGATATGTGTTAACAAAAGATTTACTTCAGAAAAGTGAGCACCTTTTGTCATAACCAGTACGATAGAAAATTGGGCAACGGGAGGTAAAACAAGATAAACGAAAGCAGTGCACAATATGTGTTCAGCAGGTATTAATACAAGTAACAAGTGAAAATAGTGTTACAATACATGTTAAAACAAGAACAGCTGAAAAACAGATCTTATACAGATAAAAACAAATATAACGGAAACCAATGCACAATCTGTGTTGAAACAAGTACATTGAAAAACAGCGCTCAACGTCCATTCAATTCTATGCGGGTTTTTTGTTTGTTGTTTGTTTGTTTGTTTGTTGTTGTTTTTTCTTAAACAGGCGAACAGCGAGGCGTGATATCATGGCCGTCATCCCGTCGAATGACTTCCTTAAGGTTCACAAGGTCTGTTACAAGAAGTACATTTACAAACAGTGCACAACGAGTGTTAAATCAGGTACAACTACGAACAATGAACAGCGTGTGTTACAACCATTAGAGCTGAAAAGTGTATTGCGTCTGTTCTAGACAGGACAACTGACCACAGCGCACAACGTGTGTTAAAGCAAGGACAGCTTCAGAAAGGTGATTAACGGTGCCACCAAACAGGTACAACTGACAACAGTGCACAACGTGTGTTAAAGCAACTACAGCCTCAGAAAGGTGATTAACGGTGCCACCAAACAGGTACAACTGACCACAGCGCACAACGTGTGTTAAAGCAAGGACAGCTTCAAAAAGGTGATTAACGGTGCCACCAAACAGGTACAACTGACAACAGTGCGCAACGTGTGTTAAAGCAAGGACAGCTTCAGAAAGGTGATTAACGGTGCCACCAAACAGGTACAACAGACAACAGTGCACAACGTGTGTTAAAGCAAGGACAGCTTCAGAAAGGTGATTAACGGTGCCACCAAACAGGTACAACTGACAACAGTGCGCAACGTCTTTTAAAACAAGTGCCTCCAGACTAAACAAATGTCTTCCAACTACAGAGCAGAGTCAGCAGCTCTACTCCTTGCTGCACAAGGGTTCAGAAAGTCAAACAACCTACAACCCAAGATTGCTTTCTTCACTGACGGCAGATCTCAGCTGCCGGGACTTCAGAGCAACAGAAGCGAACAGCAGCTGAAAAGCATTAAAAAAAAAAAAAAAAAAAAAAAAAAAAAAAAAAAAAAACCTGCATGATTTTTCAAATCGATCTACCATCTTACTCCAGTAGATTCCATCCCACAGTGGGATCACTGGGAATGAGAAGGCTGATGCTCTGTCCAAGGCGGGCAGCAATATGGAGCAGTTCAGCCACCCGGTGACCTACAGAGAGGCCAAAACTACCATCCACAAGCAATACCAACACCAGTGGAAGGGAAGGCTGGATGTAGACAGTGATGCTAATCCAATCCATCAGCTCCAGACGTACCAGCAAACAATCCTCTTCAGACTGAGAACTGGTTACTGCCTACTGCTGAGTCACCTCAACCGAATTATGATTGCCCACATAGACGAATGTACGTGTGGCACTGGATCTCAGACCCAAGAACACATCCTCCAATACTGCCCAGCCCATGATGCTCTACAGCGTCAGACCTGGCCAGAGGGTGCAGAACTACACATGCAGCTTTGGGGCAGCCGTCGAAAGACCTCGAAAAGACTGTGGGTTTATCGTGGCGACAGGATTGAAGATCTGACGCAACAAAAAAAAATCGACCCAGAAGAAGAAAACAAGTGCATCTGAAACCAGAGCTTGAGGTCTTACAAGAATGCATCTGAAAACAGCGTAGAATATCTGGTCAAAGAAGAACACCAGAAAAAAAAGCACAACGCCTGTTAAAATAATGGCATTTCAAATCGGTGTAAAATGTCTGTTAAAACAATTGCATCTACCAATTGAGCACAACTTCTGTTTGGAATAAAATGTACGTCTGTGTGCACAATGTCTGTTAAAACGGGCACACTTGCAAAAAGAGCATATATCTGTCATCACTTGTACGATTTGAAACAGCACACGACACCTAATAAAAGAAACGCACCTACCGGACAGTTCACTTACTATGGAGCATAACAGACTTTCAACGACCCATCTTCCCATGCAAAGAAGTTACGGGAGATGACGGTAGACGAAAACGAGGACGGCGCAGACGATGACGACGCAACAACGAGGACGACGCTGGTAATGATGATGAGGGCGATAGTAAAATGAGTAGTTGCCGAAGCCACGGCAGAAAATCAGCGGAACGTAAGTAGTGATGGTGGCGATGTTAAAGGCATGCATGCCGTATTTCCCCAGAGGCCGGTTTGGGAGCTTCATTTTATAAACGGCTCAACCTGCGTCCCATATTGTTCACCAGGGCATGCTTGATCACACAATTTGCTCGCGCCCACAATCATTGCTGCCGCCGTCTGTCCGTCTGTGTTCCTATCTCTGTCTCTTACACACACACACACACACACACACACACACACACACACACACACACACACACACACACACACACGCACACACACATACACACATACACACACACAAACGCGTGGACACGCGTCCTCACATCTGCATGCATAACCATACACGCGCGCACACACAAAAACACATACACACACACACACACACACACACACACACACACACACACACACACACCACACACACACACACACACACACACACACACACACACACACACACACACACAACACACACACACTCACACACACACCATACCACACCACACACACACACCACACACATGCTCAGGTCCTTGTCATCATCTTCAGATTCTTCACCAGACATATTCTCGATCCTGACATCAGCAAATTGACTTTCTGTTCAGAAGAAAGTCCAGTGTCGTGAACAGAGGTCCAAGGTCAAAGTGACCCTGATTTAGGCGCTATGATTTATGGTGAAAATGGTAACGTTGGACTGGTTTGGGCCAAAACCAATCTGCAAGGAACAGTGCGAGGAGGCAAATGGTGAGGAAGACAGAGAAAGAGATGGGAGGACAACATCAGTGCATGGACAGGCTTCACACTCAGCAAATGCATAAGGGCGTCTGAGAAGCGGGAGGAGTGGAGGAAGCCGGGTGCGAAGTCTTCTGTGGCGCACCAACGGTCCTCAGGACTCCGGGACAGGTGATAGGAGATAGGTGATGGTAAAGTTAGGATTCAAGCACTATAACATGATCCAGCTGAGAACGCACTGACCTTTGATCTCGTGTGTCAAAGTGGCCCAGTTAACAATCTGTGACCTTTACGTAAGTCACCAGGACGGAGGTCCGTGATGCCGAGGATTCACTGACGACATACAGTTAATCCTTATCGATTATCTGTCCTTACCCTATCAGCCGCATGAGCTCTTTCATCCTCGGCAAATACACCTGACCTTTCCACCACACAAATCAAACAGTGGATCGTTCGTCAACGTCTAAGACACGGTCCACAATCTCACGGCACGTCAGTACAGGCCGTCAAAATGTTACGAGTTCGAATGACGATGAGTGCTCAACATGAAAATTGCCATATTTTCCCACTCCCATTTCACGTGTTGTCGTTCTGGTGGTGTTGTGTGGTACAAGACTGGTCTTCTTCCCCTACTTTCCCAGGACGGTTATCCCCCGTCTGACTGTAGTCAGGGGTGGACGAAACACTTGAACGTAGCTAACCGTGGCACACCGTGTACTTACATTAGCATCTGAACACTGTGCCTAGACCGAAAACAGTTTTGTTTGTTTTTCAGGTCTTAAGACAAAACGTACAGAGTGAGAGTGCGCATGAACTGATAAACTCCATTAACTCTTTGCAAACGTGGAGGAGCTGTGGCCGACGGTGGCATTCCTCCTGGCTCTGGAGTTCCTCTCCGAACGAAGGATGCCGAAGAAGAAGTCTTTTCAGCAGCGTTGTAGTGAATACAAAAGCTGTGCTATCAGGCCGGCAGATGAATGGAACGAGCACGTGACGATTTAGAAGCAACGAGTTTTGACCCTAAGGTCTGCTACGGGGAAGAGAAACTAAACTTGACCGATAAAAATGAACAATAATACAAAACAAAACTCCAGTGACTTGGCTGTTTGGATGTTTTGGAATTGAGACGTTTATCAGGAGAGAGAGAGAGAGAGAGAGAGAGAGAGAGAGAGAGAGAGAGAGAGAGAGAGAGAGAGAGAGAGAGAGAGAGAGAGAGAGAGAGAGAGAGAGAGAGAGAGACTTGCAGACAGACAGACAGACAGACAGAGACACACACACACACACACACACACAGAACAACCACAAATTGAGAGCTGTTGGGCCGACAGAGCCCCTACTTAGACCCGACACCAATCCCACATGTCCATCTTTCAAGTGACAGTGACAAATGGCAGAAGGGTCACCCCTCCCTCCTGTCAGACAACATCGCCCTGGTGACAGACACAAACACACAGAACGCTGAATTCATGGACCTCTCCCTGTAACTGATCAGCTTCCAATGGAATGGATCAGGGGATGGGAGAGTGATGTTCTGTTTGTGTGTGTGTGTGTGGTACTGGGGCGGATGGGAACAGAGTAGGGACGGGAAGGCAGCGACAGCAGAAAGACAGAAATAGGGAATGGGAGAAGGGAGAAGGGGATGAAGGGCGGGGGAAAGAGACAAGGGACCGAAGAGTGCTCGTGAAAATGGAGGACCAGGCAAACAAACCTTTCTTGCCCTCTTCTACATGTTCTTCCCACTGTGCCTCCAGTCATGTTTCTTGCCCTCTTCTACATGTTCTTCCCATTGAACCTCCAGTCATGTTTCTTCCCTCTTCTACATGTTCTTCCCATTGAGCATCCAGTCATGTTCTTCCCTCTTCTACATGTTCTTCTCATTGAACCTCCAGTCATGTTTCTTCCCTCTTCTACATGTTCTTCCCATTGAGCCTCCAGTCATGTTTCTTCCCTCTTCTACATGTTCTTCCCATTGGGCATCCAGTCATGTTTCTTCCCTCTTCTACATGTTCTTCCCATTGAGCATCCAGTCATGTTTCTTCCCTCTTCTACATGTTCTTCCCATTGAGCCTCCAGTCATGTTTCTTCCCTCTTCTACATGTTCTTCCCATTGAGCATCCAGTCATGTTTCTTCCCTCTTCTACATGTTCTTCCCATTGAGCCTCCAGTCATGTTTCTTCCCTCTTCTACATGTTCTTCCCATTGAGCGTCCAGTCATGTTTCTTCCCTCTTCTACATGTTCTTCCCATTGAGCGTCCAGTCATGTTTCTTCCCTCTTCTACATGTTCTTCCCATTGAGCGTCCAGTCATGTTTCTTCCCTCTTCTACATGTTCTTCCCATTGAGCATCCAGTCATGTTCTTCCCTCTTCTGCATGTTCTTCCCATTGAGCATCCAGTCATGTTTCTCGCACTGGCTTTGGTGGAGGTCCTCTTTCCCGTTTCTGTCCACCGTTCCCATCCTCTCCATGTTCTGACTGACATCCAAACTCATTCTTTTGCGGTCCCCGTGACATCAATTCTCAGGGAGCTTTCGATGTCAGTGTTATAACGCGACACACTAGCGGAGACACTGCATTGCTGCCAAGTCACGTCGGTGGTGTTCAGTAATGTGTGATCTGGATTGGACAAACTTAGAGCACTACCTGCTGAGCTTAGATTTAGATTGTCTGAGAGCCACCTGCTGAGTGAAGACCTCAACATGTCTCAAACGACAGCGCCCACAAAAATATCTGCTGACACCAAAAACTCTGACACGCGTCCATTCATGAATGTGTCGGAGAAACTCAAATCCGAGGTCCGCATGAGAGTATTGTAAGAAGGACTGCTGGTTTGGATAGATTCTTTCATTCAGTAATGAAGATTGATGCTGTGAATGATAATGATCATCATAATCCAAACTGGCCTGGGACTATTTAACCTGACTGTACGTTATGTTCCTTCTTAAGATACTATCCCATTGACAAAACAGGTTCGATAATTTGAACAACACTCGGAGCTGAATCTGCTCTGATGATGGGATTGATCTGTATGGTTCTCTCTTTGATCATCATCATCATCATCATCATCATCATCATCAGTCCTCTCCGTGCCTGCTGGCGCTTGAGGCTATGGCAAGAGATCTCCATCTGGCTCTGTCTGTGGCTGCTCTGGGGGCTGTGTTGAGAGTCAGTCCTTTGTCTTTCAGCTCCCTTTCTATTGTCCTGCGCCAGGTTTCCTTCGGTCGTCCCCGTTTTCTTTTACCTTGGGGGGTCCAGCGCAGGGCTGTCCTGGGGAGTGAGCTGGGTGGCATGCGACTGACATGCCCTAGCCATCTCCATCGACGCGCCTGGATGGTGTCCTGTAATGTGGAGACTCCTGTTCTAGTCCTCAGTTCTTCGTTCGAGATGATGTTCGGCCAGAAGATCCTGAGGATACGTCGCAGACACTTATTCTGGAACACTTCCAGCTTTTTCTCAATGGCGACGGTCGTCTTCCAGCACTCTGAGCCATACAGGAGGACGCTGAGGACATTGCTCTTGAAGAGTCGAATCTTCGTTTGGATGCTGAGGACGGTGGATCTCCAGATGGGCCTGAGCATTGCGAAGGCTTGGTTGGCTTTGCTGATTCTGGCATTGATCTCCTGGTTGCAGTCGCCATCTGTGGTCATCTTGCTGCCCAGGTATACAAATTCCTGAACATCATCAAGTGGTTTGCCGTTAGCGGTGATGGGGTTGTTGTTTGTGGCATTTTTTCTCATGACCTGCGTCTTCCTCTCGTTGACCTTCAGCCCAATGGTGCTGGCTATCTCGCTGAGGTTTTCTGTCTTCTGCTGGGCGTCCTGATGCTTGTGTGACAGCAGTCCCAGGTCGTCCGCGTAGTCAATGTCCTCCAAGACTGAGGTCAACGTCCACCGGATTCCCCGTTGCTTTCCCTGGGTGACGTTTCGCATCAACCAGCCGATGGCCAGGGAGGAGAGGATCGGTGACAGTATGCAGCCTTGTTTCACTCCGGTGTCCACCTTGAACGGTTCCGTCAGCTGGTTGTTGTGGATGATGCGACACTCAAAGCCTTCATACAGGGACTGGATGATGTTGACCATTTTCTGGGGAATGCCGTAGTGTCACAGGATCTTCCAGAGAGAAGCGCGGTGCAAACTGTCAAAGGCTTTCTCGAAATCGATGAAAACCACGTAAAGTGGGCTGTTCCATTCATGGGACTGCTCGATGATCTGGCGTAAGACAAAAATGTGATCAATGCATGATCTCCCCTCTCTAAAGCCTGCCTGCTCTTGGCGAAGTAAGGCATCTACCGCTGTCTTTATGCGCTGCAGTAAGATGCGGCTGAAGACTTTGCTGGTGAGTGATAGTAGTGTGATGCCTCTCCAATTGTTGCATTCTCCTAGGTCTCCTTTCTTCGGCAATTTGATGATGGTACCAAATCTCCAGTCAACTGGGGTTGTCTCCTGGTTCCATATGTCCTGCAGGATGCGTTGGAGGATAAGAGGTGTCTCCTGTTCTTCTGCCTTCAACATCTCGGGGCATACACCATCTTCTCCTGGAGCTTTGCCATTCTTTAGCTTGCGGATGGCTTCCTTGACCTCATCTACTGTGATGTCTCCCATGTTGACGTCCAGGTCCTCCTCTGCCATAGGAATGTCAGCTGGTGTTGGTGGATCAGGGCGGTTTAGGATCCTCTGGAAGTGCTCTCTCACCCTCTCGAGCTTGGCACGTTCTTCTGTGACAGGTGTTCCGTCCTCTGCCTTAACTGGTATGTCTTGGTTTTGCCCTCTGTCTCCCCGCAGCTTCTTTGATATATGACCCTATACTAAGCTCCCATATAACGACGATGATGATAACGATGATGACAATAATACTGATGATGACATTGAATAGGTCAAGCAGAAAAAGGCGATAAATGAGAGAGAGAGAGAGAGAGAGAGAGAGAGAGAGAGAGAGAGAGAGAATGACAAAAACAGAGACAGAGATACCGATAGACAGAGAGACAGAGGGAGACAAGAGAGAGAGAGAGAGAGAGAGAGAGAGAGAGAGGAGAGAGAGAGAGAGAGAGAGAGAGAGAATGACAAAAACAGAGACAGAGATACCGATAGACAGTGAGACAGAGGGAGAGAGAGAGAGAGAGAGAGAGAGAGAGAGAGAGAGAGAGGAGGAGGAGGAGGAAGAGAAAGGATGTGGGAGTGCAACTGCCATGGCTTATCACATACAATGAATAGGAGGTAAGGTCGAGTATCCCAGACACACAGACAAGAGAGAAAGGCGGACGGATAGACAGACAGACAGACAGACATGGAAAAAGACAGAAATAAACGATCACAAATTGAGAGCTAAAGGGCTGACAGCCCCTTTTAAGACCCGACACCAATCCCACATTTTTTCCATCTTTCAAGTGACAGTGACAAATGGGAGAAGGGTCATCCCTCCTTCCTGTTGGACAGCACCACCCTGGTGCCAGGCACAAAGACAGAACGCTGCCTTCATGGGCCTCTCCCTGCAACTGATCCACTTGCAGTGGCACGGTTCAGGAATGGAGGGTGTTGGTGGGAGCAAGCGATAGGCATGAACAGGACGGGAGGGGATGGAGGATAGAGGCAGAGGAGAACAGAAATATGACGTGAACCTAAAGACCAGCCCAAAGAAAGTCTTTTCTGGTTCCTCCTTTTCGTGCTCTTCCCATTAATCATCGTGCCAGTCTTCTGATAATGGCCTGGTTGGGGTCCTTTTTTTCCGTTCCTGCCCGATAGCCTTACCCTCAGTGTCATAACTGACACCTGGGTCTTTTTTCCGTTCCTGCCCGATAGCCATACCCTCAGTGTCATAACTGACACCTGGGTCTTTTTTTTCCGTTCCTGCCCGATAGCCTTACCCTCAGTGTCATAACTGACACCTGGGTCTTTTTTTTCCGTTCCTGCCCGATAGCCTTACCCTCAGTGTCATACCTGACACCTACGTCCTTTTTTGCGTTCCTGCCCAATATTCTTACCCTCAGTGTCATACCTGACACCTACGTCCTTTTTTGCGTTCCTGCCCAATATTCTTACCCTCAGTGTCATACCTGACACCTACGTCCTTTTTTGCGTTCCTGCCCAATATTCTTACCCTCAGTGTCATACCTGACACCTGGATCCTTTTTTTCCGTTCCTGCCCAATAACCATACTCTCAGTGTCATACCTGACACGTGTGGACTGATTCTATTGCAGTCCCTAATGCCAACAAATCCTCAGAGAGCTTTCAATGGCAGTTTGTCGTGAGCTAACGTATCGGTGGAGACACTGCATCACTGCTGGGTCACATCGGTGGTGAGAACTGATGTCCTTTCCGATCTGACACAGCCAGAGGACTGTCTGCAGAGTTTTCGAATAAAAGCGACAATAGCGCTTAGTTTCCGAGTAACTGAGCTTCACTGTGTTGTGAAGCCTCCCCCCCAACCCCTATTCCCAATCCCTTCGAAACCAGTCCCCAGTGGAGATACTGCACCGCTGCCGATCTCACGTTGGTGGTGTTCAGTATTGTCCGTTCTGACTGAACAAACTGAGGTGACGACTCGCTGAGCTTCTTACTGATAACAACGATGATGCTCAGCTTCGGACTGACCGAGTGCCATCTGTGGCGTGGAAATCCCTACATGCCAGTCCCCATGAATCTGCCCATTGATTATGGAAGTCTTCGACATGTCAGCCTAATGATGTACAGTGGAAATTAAAGCTGGGGTCACCGTGAGAGCAGGGAAAGAACGAGTTGAAGAAGTTCATAAGCTGTTTCATTGATTCACGGTGATTGATGTGGTCAATGATCATGATAATCACAGTCCAAACCGGTGTGGCATAATGTGACATGACTGTGCTCTTTGCTCTCTCTCTCTCTCTCTCTCTCTCTCTCTCTCTCTCTCTCTCTCTCCTCTCTCTCTCTCTCTCTCTTCAAAACAAATCTTATCCACGAAACAGACCCGATGATGATAGCAAGTTTGAACAAACCACGGCGTTGAATCTGCTAGGAGGTTGAGAAAGGATAACGTGGTTCTCTCTTTCCAGTATGACCCTAATTCACTCAGCGACTCCCATGATGATGATGATACTAATGATGACGATGATGATGATGACGACGACGACGACGACGATGCCGACAAAGACGAGGACGACGACGACGATGACGACGACGATGATGATGATGATGATGACTATGATGATGATGATGGAGGTGATGATGATGAAGATCATGATGATGATGATGATGATGATAATAATAATGAGAGAGAGAGAGAAGAGAGAGAGAGAGAGAGTGAGAGACAGACAGACAGACAGTCAGACAGACAGACAGACAGAGACAGAGAGACTGCGAGAGAAAGGAGGTGGCAGTGCATTTCACTTTGGAAGGGTCATAAGCAATGGGTTTTTTTATTTTACGAACAATGAGACAAACCAGGAGTGAGATCAGGGCAAAAGAGACAGACATACACAGACAGAAAAGAGACAGACAGACACAGACAGAAAAGAGACCGACAGACACAGACAGAAAAGAGACAGACAGATACAGACAGAAAAGAGAAAGACAGACACAGACAGAAAAGAGACAGACAGACACACAAGCAGACAGACAAACAGACGGACAGGAAAAAAAAACAACCACAAAATTTAATTACGAGCAGCAGGGAAGACAGACCCCCTTCTTGTACCTGACATGGAGTTCCACATTGTCATCTCTTCAGTGACAGTGACAAACGGCAGAAGGGTCAGCCTCTCCGACCTGTCGGACAACACCACCCTGGTTCCAGACAACAAAGACACAGGACATTGCCTTCATGGACCTCTCCCTGCAACTGATCACCTTCCAGTGGCATGCATCAGGGGTAAGGGAGGGTGTTGTTGCAGGGCTGCGGGGTATAATGTATGAGAGCTGAATAGGGCCTGGAAGGGAGGAACGGGGAGAGACAGAGACCGAAGAGGGTAAGGAGCTGTGGACAGGAACGGAGAGAGAGCCCGGAGAGCTATTGACCAGAGCAAAGAAAATCTTGTTCTTTCCTTCTCTTCTTCTTCTTCGTGCTCCTTCCATTAATCATTGCCATTCCTCTGAAAGTTGCTTGGTTGGTCAGGAGGTTCCTGTGTTCGCTTTCTGCACAATGTCCCCCCACCCCCCCTCTCCTCTAAGTGTCATGATTCACGCTCAGACTCATTCTTTCGCAGTCCTTATGCCAACAAGTCCTCAAGGAGCTTTCAGTGTCAGTTTGTCAAGAGGCAACGCACCAAAGGCGACGCCGCATTACTGCCGAGTCACATAGGTGGTATTCGGTAATGTCCCTTTTGATTGAACAAAATGCAGAGTGCTACCCACTAACTCCATACTATGACAACAATACCGGTTACGTTCAGACTGACTGAGTACCAGCTTTAGGGTGAAGCCCCGTCCCCCTCCCCTCCTACTCCCCTCCCTCAATCGACAGACTCCATGAATCTGGCCACATGGAAGACTTTTCAATTGGCCCACGCATCGAAGTGTAGGGGAAATGTAAAACAGAGTTCACCATGAGAGCAGGGTCATGACTGTAGAACCGAATAAACCGTTTCCTTTCTTATGATTACTGATTTGGAGGAGGATGATAATGGTCATGATCTGAATAGGCAGGTCTGGACCTGTGTGACGTGACTGTACTGCACGCCCCCTCTTCAGAACATATCCCACCGACAGAACAGCTGCCATGTTGGTCGCCCATCTGAGCAACGCCAAGGTCTACATCTGCTGAGTGCGTGGAATGGATTGTGTCCCTCTGAGTTTTCAGACCGATTCCACACACAATCAGCCACTCCCATGATGATGATGATGACGACGACGACGACGACGACGACGATGATGATGGCAGTGATTTTATCACTATAACTGACTGAGTAGAACAAGCAGAGAAAAGGAATGATTACACACACACACACACACACACACACACACACACACACACACACACACACACACACACACACACACCACACACTCACATACACACATAGACAAACACACACACACATACACACATAGACAAACACAGAGAGAGAGAGAGAGAGAGAGAGAGAGAGAGAGAGAGAGAGAGAGGGAGAGAGAGAGAGAGAGAGAGAGAGAGAGAGAGACAACACACACACACACACACACACACACACACACACCACACACACACAACACAACACACACTCACTCACTCACTCACTCACTCACTCACTTACTTACTAACCCCACACGAACACAGGGAGGGGTAAGACGATGGCTGGTGCAGTTGACATCGGAATGTTTATGTGCAATGGGATGTTATGGACAACGAGACGGAGCACGAGTAACTTCAAATTTCACCAGACGTAGAGAGGTACGGAGAAAGACATGGAGAGAGACAGACGCAGAGGGTGAGACAGAGAGAAAGACAGAGAAATACAGACAGACAGACAAACACAAGGAGACAGACAGGCAGGAAATGACCATTAATTGAGGGCTGTAGGGCTGACAAGGCCTCTATTAAGACCCGACACCAATCCCACATGTCCATCTTTCAAGTGACAGCGACAAATGGCAGAAGGGTCATTCTCTCCCTCCTGCCAGACAACATCGCCCTGGTGCCAGACACAAACACACAGAACGCTGCCTTCATAAACCTCCCGATGCAGCCGATCAGTTCGCAGCGGCATGGATCAGGGGAAGAGAGGGTGGTGTTTGTTGAGGGAGTGGGGTGGGGGGTGGGGGGGTGGGGGGGCAAGCGAAAGACGCGATTCGGGCAGGAACAGGAAGGCAGTGAAGGGAAGGGTAGCGACAGATGACAACAGCGAGAGCTCGGGAACGTGAAGACCAAGGCAAAATAAAGCCGTTGTTGGTTCATCTCCTTCATGTTCTTCCCATCATCACACATCGAGCCAGTCTTCTTCTTTTCTGCCAAATATCCCTCTAACCAGTGACATGAATGACAACCTGATTCCTCTTTTTTTTTCTTTTGCAGTCCCCCAATGCTGACAGTCTTCAGGGAGCCTTCGATGTCAGTTTGTCGAGAGGCAACGTACCGGAGGAGACACGACACTACCGCTGACTGAGACAAGGGGTGTTAAATAATGTCCTTTCTAATTTAACGAAGGCAGAGGATTACCTGATAAGCTACCCACTGATAACAACAGTAATATTCATTTTCAGATGAACTGAGCGTGGCCCTTGCTGGGAAGACCCCCACACGCCCACAAACGTCAGTCCCCTCTGTACCCTGCCCACATCAAACACTTGGTCACTGATTCACTCGTAAAATGGTGTGGACTGGAAATAAAAACTGAGGTTTTCATGACAGTAGGGCGAGAAAGGTCCCCTGATTTCATCATTTGCTTCCTTGTTTTACGACGATCCTAGGCATGTGATAAAAATAATCATTATGGGAACTCTAGTTTGGGATAAACATGACACGACTATTCTACATTCCCTCTTCAAAACAATATCCTATGGAGAAAACAGGTCTGATATTGGTCGCCTATTTGAGGAACGCCCAGAGACGAGTTAGCCAAAAGTGTGGAACTGATTTGTGCAGTGCCGACTTTCTGGTCCGATGTCACGCACACTCAAGAATTCCCTTGAAGATGATAATGATATTTTTTATCATGATTATCATCTGAGACAGAGAAAAAAATTAAGGAAACAGACAGGCAGAAAATGACGAGAGAGAGAGAGAGAGAGAGAGAGAGAGAGAGAGAGAGAGACAGACAGACAGACAGACAGACAGACAAACAGATAGACAGACAGACAGACAAAGAAGGAGAGAGAGAGAGAGAGGCAGAAAGGCAGACAGACATAAAACAACACCACCTTGAGAGGTAAAGGGCTAAAGGAGCCCCACTCAGACCCGACACCAATCCCCCCCCCCCCCCCCTGTCCATCTTTCAGACAGGACACCAGTCCCACCTGTCCAT
>CM065725.1:14883094-14905594 GCA_033310375.1 Conus canariensis | reverse complement strand
TCGAAGACTGGGACACGAACTTACTCTACGATGAGATAGGAGTGGATGTGTGTGTGTGTGTGTGTGTGTGTGTGTGTGTGTGTGTGTGTGTGTGTGTGTGTGTGTGTGTGTGTGTGCGTGTGTGTGTGTGTGTGTGTGTGTGCGTGTGTGTGTGTGTGTGTGTGTGTGTGTGTGTGTGTGTGTGCGCGTGTGTTGGGGGGGGGGGGGGTAATGGGAGGGTGGGGACGGGAGGGGATCCAACACTGAGGTTATCCTGAAAGCATGGCAAGAGGAACCGAAGATTTTGATCGTGTGTGTCCTCGCTTCATAAGGATCGATGTGGTGGATGGCAGTAACCTTCATTCAGACTGGACTGGACTATGTGACGTGACTAATCTACGCCCCTTTTCCCCACAGATATATCGTATCGTTAGAACAGGTCCGATGCTGGTCGCACCTCTGAACAGCAGGCAAAGACCTGTTCAGTGGGTTGAGCTGGATTGTGTGCTTGTGACCTTTCCGTCTGACCCCACGCATTCTCTACACTTTTGATGATGATATCATCATCATCATCATCATCATCATCATCATCATCATCATCATCAATATTAATATTAATTACTGTTATTATGATTGTCATTATTATTATTATTATCATCACCATCATCATTATCATCATCATCATCATTATTATTATTATTATTATTATTATTATTATTATTATTATTATTATCATTATTATCATGGTTGTTGTTGTTGTTGGTGGTGTTATCATTATCATTATTATCATCATCATCATTATTATTGCTGTTGTTGTTGTTATTGTTGTTGTTAACATCGGTTGAATGGGACAAAGAATGAGATGGAGTCGGAGCTACGATGGGGTACGCCGAGACAGACAGACAGACAGAGGGGAGAGTGAGAGGGGATGGGAAAGGGAAAAGAGAGACAGACAGACAGACAGACAGACAGACAGACAGACAGACAGACAGGCAGGCAGGCAGGCAGGCAGGCAGACAGACAGACAGACAAAGCAGACAGAGTGGTAGAAAGACAGACACACAGAAAGAGAAACAGACAGAAAGACAGACAGAGAGACAAAGAGATAGAGAAAGAGAGAGAGAGAGAGAGAGAGAGAGGAGAGAGAGAAGAGAGAGAGAGAGAGAGAGAGAGAGACAAACACAGACAGACAGTGAACTCATACAAGAAATCATTCCCATGTTCTGCGAGGAGGAGGGGGGGGGTGGAAGGGGGGTATTCCATTACCCTTCTCCTCGCTGGTCCGAGTCGGCTTCCTGTATTCAGCCAGAGAGAAAGAGAAGAGCGACACTGGCAAGATTTCCCCCCGAACCCGCTCCGCCGATAGAAAGACTTTTTTTTGTGTGTGTCGCCGTCTTCAGGTCGGCAAAGGTTTCTGTCGCCCGCACCGGTCTTCTTCCTCTTTCGTTGTGACCTTTCGCCCTCTTCCTCCACGCAGCGTCAGCTGTCTCCTTTCCATTGGAAAAAAAAAAAAAGAAGAAGAAAAAAAATAAGCGGTGGGGGTGGGCGAGGGGGGCTGAGGGGGTGTGGGGTGACGAGGAGAACTATCACTGACCAGTCACGGTGCCTTTTTCTTCTGTGTTCGTTTTCGTTTTGTTTTGCTTTGTTCCCGTTCGTTTTGTTTCGTTTCGTTTCGGGTTCCGGGTTTCGTTTTCGTTTCGTTCCGTTTAAGGTCCCGAGTTTCGTTTTCGCTTCGTTTCGTTTCCTTTTGTTTCATGGCTCGGTTTGATTTGTTTTGTTTCTGTTTTTCTTTCGTGTTGTACATTGTCAGGGTTGTATTCTATTTTGGTGCATTGAAATATAGGCTGCTGGAGGTTACTGTCAGTCATAACCTTAAACAATGAACTCTGAGCATCACACACACACACACACACACACACACACACACACACACACACACACACACCACACACACACGCACGTAAGCACGCACGCACGCATGCACGTACGCGCACACACACACACACACACACACACACACACACACACACACACACACACACACACACAAGATTATTGTCGTTTGGGTTCGTTCCCGGCGATGTAGATATTGGAGGCAATGAGACAGCCGGTCGGTCATCTTGCTATGAATGCCACAGATAAAAGAAAACAAGATGATCTCTCTCCCGAACCGATCTGAAACCCAAACTTCACACTAACATCAGAGATCTCAGGCAGGAGGACTGGAACACACAAGCACGTGATGAACCCTTGCGGTTCTGTCCAAACACGAAAGAGTTTTTTGTTACCAGCTGCTAATTGTGCCGCCAAGAAGATATGGTCTGTGAATAATTACACACAGGCCACTCTTGTTACAGAATTGGTATCTTAGAAAAGGTTAGGAGGCTCCATGGCGGTTACATGTCATACGCCATTCACTATACAACGTGTTGTTGTAGTGTATTGGGACTGCGTGACATCAGAGATAAGCAGACTCCGTGAGGACCCTGGTCAGGGGTGTGCCAACACATGTGAATTTTGAACTTCTAAAGGAGTTAAATATGTTTCATTAAAGCTACGATTGTTGTGGAATGTTGGTTCTGTTTTCAGCCGTTTTGGATGTATGGAATGAACTGGCTGTCCTTTTTCTCCTTATTTTTTTTTCTTTGGGTGGGGATGGGGTATGGGTGGGGGTAAAGGAGAGGAAGGAGGATATGCAAGTACGGACATTGAATCTGACACGGCAACAGCCCTGATGTGGCCCTTGCGGTCGGCTGGGCTACAGACAACATGACAACATGACTTTACACTGAAGGGCACTTTCTACATAAATTCCACTAGTCATACTGTATTGTATTCCCTTATATTATGTTGTATTTACTGCATTATGATGTAGTTTATGTTTCACTGTACTTTCTTGTTGTGTTTTGTCGTAATGTTCTTGTGCACTTACTCGTTTGCTTTGTGTTGTATTCTGCTGAATTGTGTTGTGTCATAATGGACGTGATTGTATTGTACAAAACTGCATTATGTTGTACAGCACTGCATTATATATACCTCCACCAAAAATCGCCATGTTTTGCCAGCATCTGTGGGCGAGTCTGTTTCTTTCACTAGGTACAAGATGACCACAAAAAAAAAATGCCCGATCGATTTTTACGAAGGTTGGTTTAATGGTAGACTGTTGCCCATTAGACGAACAAATAAGAGTTTGGGACAGATTATTGTGTACGAAGGGAGTACCGGTCCCCTTTAGTCTGTACCGGCCATTACCAGCAATCATTTCTCCTGTTGAATGTCTCTGTGTGGCGGAGGTCTGTGGTCTCCGGATTGCCCTTCTATTGCTGTACTGTATTGTGTTTCGCCGTGTTGTTCTCCGGATTGCCCTTCTATTGCTGAACTGTATTGTGTTTGACCGTGTTGTTCTCCGGATTGCCCTGCTATTGCTGTACTGTATTGTGTTTCACCGTGTTGTTCTCCGGATTGCCCTTCTATTGCTTTACTGTATTGTGTTTCACCGTGTTGTTCTCCGGATTGCCCTTCTATTACTGTACTGTATTGTGTTGTTCTCCGGATTGCCCTTCTATTGCTTTACTGTATTGTGTTTCACCGTGTTGTTCTCCGGATTGCCCTTCTATTACTGTACTGTATTGTGTTGTTCTCCGGATTGCCCTTCTATTGCTGTACTGTATTGTGTTTCACCGTGTTGTTCTCCGGATTGCCCTTCTATTGCTGTACTGTATTGTGTTTGACCGTGTTGTTCTCCACAGTCTTGTATCGCATCATCACTGGTGTCGCCCGAGGGGGCATCGTCTGTCCCTCCCCCCCCCCCCCCACCCCACCCCACCCCGCACCCGAAAGTATTGAATGTGGGAATGGGGGATGGGGGGCGGGCGTAACTACCTCCTGACTCCCCCAAATATTTGAAGTCCCCTCCCTCTCCCTCCCCCCCCCCCCCCCCCATCCACACACACATACTTTAAGTCTGCAGTGATATTTTTGTCAGTTCAGGCTGGGCTGGGCCTGGGCTGCCTTCCACCCCCCTCCCACCCTCATCCCCTCCCTACCCCATGACAAAACATGTTCCGATGCCACTGATTATGTGGCACCCATTGCCTTGAATCATGATGAGTTGTTTTGCATGGTATTTATCGTTTTCGTGTGTGTTGTGTTGTGTTGTGTTGTGTTGTGTTGTGTTGTGTTTGTGTTGTGTTGCATCGCAATGTATGGATTTGTACAGTCGTGTATAGCATTGCATAAGATTGCAGTGCATTGCACTGCATTCTAATGTATTGTGTTGTGTTGAATTGTAGTGCATTGCATGGTAGTGCGTTGCGCTGCTTTGCAGTGGATTGCATTGTATTGTATTGTGTTGCATTGCATTGCTTTGTATTACATGGCATTGCATTGAATTATATTGCACTGCACTCCATATATTGCATCAGATAGAATTGCGTTGCATTGCATCGTATCTTTGTGCATTGTCTTGCATTGTACTGTACTGCATTTGCACCGCATTGTATTATATTGCATTGCATTGTATCGTGTTGCATTTGCACCTCATTGTATTATATTGCATTGTATTGTATGATACTGCATTTGCACTGCATTGTATTATATTGCATTGTATTGTATTGCATTGCATTTGCACTGCATTGTATTATACTGCATTGTATTGTATGATACTGCATTTGTACTGCATTGTATTATATTGCATTGTGTTGTATGGTACTGCATTTGCACTGCATTGTATTATATTGCATTGTGTTGTATGGTACTGCATTTGCACTGCATTGTATTACATTGCATTGATTTGTATAACATTGCATTGCAATGAGTTATATTGCACTGCACTCCATGTATTGCATTAGATAGAATTGTATTGCATCGTATCTTTATGCATTGTCTTGGTTTGTACTGTACTGCATTTGCACCGCATTGTATTATATTGTATTGTATTGCATTTGCAACGCATTGTATCATATTGCATTGTATTGTATTGCATTGTATTGTATTGCATTTGCACTGCATCGTATCATATTGCATTGTGTTGTATGGTACTGCATTTGCACTGCATTGTATTATATTGCATTGTATATTGTATAGCATTTGCACTGCATTGTATTATATTGCATTGTGTCGTATTGCATTGCATTTGCACTGCATTGTATTACATTGCATTGATTTGTATTATATTGTATTGCACAGTATTGTTTGGAATTGTCAGCAGGTTTTTCTGTGTGTCGTTCCGACTGCGATCGCCGGGTAGAGAACATCATCGCAGACTGGCTCCCTACTTTTATTGTAGGTTTCAGTACCTGTTGCGGAGGCTTTTCAATTGATGGTCTGTTATCTTAATCCACTTAAATCTTTTAGACCAGCGGCTGATCATGCTGTGGACATTGACGAACGTGTTAGAACACAACTTTTCTGGTCGGCAAAGTTTTTACTGTTTTTGACATTAACATAACTCTCTCTCTCCCCTCTCTCTCTCTCTCTCTCTCTCTCTCTCTCTCTATCTACTATCTATCTATCTCGTACACACATACAGAGAGAGAGAGAGAGAGAGAGAGAGAGAGAGAGAGAATTTCAGCATTGTAGGAAACTGTAATTGAAAGCTGCGTTTTAACAAAAGACCACTCTCTTGTGTGCAGTTTTGGTTTTATACACACACACACACACACACACACACACACACACACCTTCTTGTCCCCGTTCCCCCTCCTCACACACTCACAGAGCACTTACACAACGAGAGAATAGAGAGACAGAGGAATTGATACACAAACAAACCGACACAGACGGAAACAGAGTGCAAATGACAAGAACACAGCGAGATAAAACAACAAACAAACAGGAAAACATGGATGCCGGGGGGTCCCCGGAAATGAAAATAATGTCCTCCATCACGAAAGACAACTCCGTAATGTAGCGTCAGCCACGTCTAATGGAGTCACTCACACCTGATAGGGGAAAAAAATCAAAACAAATACGCACACACAAACAAATAAACATACAAACAAACAAATGCACGAAACGGATATCTACCAAATGGAGTTTTTTTTTTTTTTTTCTCCACATTCTTCTTTCCCCCACCCCACCCCTCCCTTCTTCTTGTTCTTCCTTTCCTTCTTCTTCTTGTTTTCTTTTCGTCCAACTTCTTTCTTCCTCATTCTTCTCCATCTTCATCTCTTACTTATTCTATTTCTCAATCTTCTTTCTGTCCTGCTTCTCCCACTTTTTCTCCTACTGCTCTTCCTTCTCCTTTTTTTTCTTTATTTTTTAAAAATCTACTTCTTTACCCCTACTTCTTTTTTCTTTCTCTCATTTCTGCATCTTTTTCTCTTACATTTTCTACTCCTGCTCTTGTTTTCCCACTACTTTTCCCATCTTTTCTCCAAGTTCTCGTTCTTCTTCTCTTTTTGCTTTCCTCCTGCTTTTTTTTTTCCTTTCTTTTATTGCTTCTTCTTCGCTTCTTCCTTGTACTTCTTTTCCTCTTCCCCCACTTTTACTCCTGCTTTTTTTTAGTCTTCGTTTTCATTTTCTCTTACTTTTTCGCTTTTTTTTCTTTTCTTTTTCTATTTTTTTTTCTTTTTCTTTTTTTTTTTTTTTTTTTTTTGTCTTCTCCCTTTTTTGTCACATCTTTCAAGTTCGGTATTTTGTTAACTACATTTTATTGCAGATGTAGACGACGTGAACGGATTTTTTTTTTTTTTTTTTTTTTTTTTTCATTCAGGCCGAGCATGAACACTGGAATTGTACCAGTGTCCAAGTGCCACCTGGCGAAACGTCCCAAGGGGCATTACTCCACCCGAAGCTCTCAATGCAACGATGTTTCATTTTTTTTAATTGTCGCCCTTTACGTCTCTTTCCAAATGAGGGTACGCTGGGTATCTCCATCATCGATCAAATGCTGTATGCTCATATCGTTCCATGGTTAGTGAGTCAAATCACCAATTTCCTTTTAGTTTTATTTGTTTGGTTTTATTTATAATTTTTTTTTTTTTTTTTTTTTTTTTTGGGGGGGGGGGGGGGGTTCTTTTGATTTTTTTAAACGCCATTTTAAGTGGCTGAATACCAATCAGACTCAGACCATTGGTGTGAAAATATGGGTGAATTTGGAATTCAAAGCAAGGAGAAAGTTACACATACTCCATCTGCAAAACTTTGTACAAAACAAGACGCAGAGGACTGAGCCGCAACCAGCCAAAGTTTACGGTGTACTTAGCAAGCAAAGGCAAAACAAGCACACATACCAGCAATAGGCAACAAAAGGACACATGCATCAACTGTTGGTAGAACAGACACGTCAGCAGTAGGCAGAACAAAGCCACACACCTTAACAACAGCAGAGCACGCGCATACCTCGCTGATGGACAGAACCATAAGCGCACATCAATGGCTGAACAACTACGCACAGCAACAATACGCAGAACAAATACATAAATCAAGCATAGACAGAATAGATACATACACAACCGATGCGCAGAACACATACACATGTCAACAACAGACAGAACAGATACACGTCATCAACAACACACAGTACAGATACACACATCAATAATAGACAGAATAGACACACACATCAACAATAGACAGAACACATAAACACATCAACAACAGACAGTACAGATACACACATCAACAATAGACAGTACAGATACACACATCAACAATAGACAGAATAGACACACACATCAACAATAGACAGACCACATAAACACATCAACAACAGACAGAACAGACACACACACATCAATAATAGACAGAACACATAAACACATCAACAACAGACAGAACAGACACACACACATCAACAATAGACAGAACACATAAACACATCAACAACAGACAGAACAGACACACACACATCAATAATATACAGAACACATAAACACATCAACAACAGACAGAACAGACACACACACATCAACAATAGACAGAACACATAAACACATCAACAATAGGCAGTACAGATACACACACAAACAACAGACAGAACAGACACACACACATCAACAACAGACAGACCAGATGCACATACCAACAACAGACAGAACGCGTACACACATAAACAATCAACAGAACAGATACGTAAACCAACACCGGACAAAACACATACACACATGAGTGACAGGCACAACAAATCCACACAACAGTAGAACAGATAAACACATGAGTGACAGGCACAACAAATCCACACAACAGTAGAACAGATAAACACATGAGTGACAGGCACAACAAATCCACACAACAGTAGAACAGATAAACACATGAGTGACAGGCACAACAAATCCACACAACAGTAGAACAGATAAACACATGAGTCACAGCACAACAAATCCACACAACAGTAGATCAGATACACACATGAGTGACAGGCACAACAAATCCACACAACACTAGAACAGATACACACATGAGTGACAGGCACAACAAATCCACACAACAGTAGAACAGATACACACATGAGTGACAGGCACAACAAATCCACACAACAGTAGAACAGATACACACATGAGTGATAGGCACAACAAATCCACACAACAGTAGAACAGATACACAAGCAACAGCAGGCAGAACACACACACACACACACACACACACACACACACACACACACACACACACACACACACATCAACAACAACAACAACAGACAGACAGAACAGATACACCCATCAGCGACGGGCACAACAAATACACACATCAAAAGCAAGCATAGCGCACACCTATACCAATCATAGGCACAACATCTTCTTCTTCTTCTTCTTCTTCTTCTTCTTCTTCTGAGTACGCAGGCTGATACTCCTGCGGACACTCCCTATATGGACAGGCAAGTATTAATCCCATCTACCCTACAAAGGAAGTGGAGTTTTGTGTGCATGACCGTTATTTTATCCCGCCATTAAGGCAGCCATACTCCATCTTCGGGGAAGATAGACACAGCAAATACACACATCAACGATAGCCATAGATACTCTCACTAGCACTAAACGCAATGATGACACTGGAAGCTGGCACAGTCATGTGTATCTGTTCTCTGCAGGCGGATACAGGCAGGAAGGAAGTAAGCCACGGGAAGATCTATACGTGTACGAATCTGGAAAGATAAGGACGTTTCAACAGGCGTCGCTCGGAACCGAACTGCGAACCTTGCGGGTGAAATTCCTGACACACTAACCACTTCGACACCTTGGCCAGTGTTTCCCACATTTGAAAAAAAAAAAAAAAAAAGTACAAAATGAAATGTTCGAACAGAAAAACAGGATTGATAAAATGAAAATTAAACTGAGTAAAGCCGAAATAAATGTTAAAAAAATGTAAAGAATGAGAGTGTAATAGAATTTGGAATGAGCTTAGAACTATTTCCGTCACGTACAAAAAGAAAGGACGGGGGGGGGGGGGGGGGGATATAGATAAATAAGATAATTAAGAGATATTCATTTTCATTAACACAAAGCGAATCTGTTTAAAAAAAAAACCCAAAAATCAAACAAACAAACAAAGAATATAAGAACGAAAAACGATCGAATCAAATCAATAGATCAGTTTAAATATTACAGCCACGAAGCTATAACGGATATCGCCAAATATTTACCTTACGGCTGAACGATAATCGGATGTTTCGTTGACGATCTGGAACTCAATTCCATTTGTATTTCTGTCCTTTTTTATGTCTTTTCTTTTTTTCTTTTTGAGGGAGGGTGGGGTTGAGGAGAGGGTTTTCCCGAGTCGTCGTCCTCCCCCCCCTCCCCCTTCCACTCACTCTCTTCTCTCTCTCTCTCTCTCTCTCTCTCTCTCTCTCTCTCTCTCTCTCCTCTCTCTCTCTCCCTCATGCATGCATGTATGTTGTATCTGTCAGTAAACAAAAAACCCATATTCTTTCTGATTGACAGACTAAGAATAACGTTCAGGCTTTTAAACATCAAATCAGCCAAAACAGGGGGCGACCTCACTCTTTCCTGCCTTCTGACGTTCTCGTGACGTTTCCCAAACGTCATCACTGACAGCGACCTCACTCTTTCCTGCCTTCTGACGTTCTCGTGACGTTTCCCAAACGTCATCACTGACAGCGACCTCACTCTTTCCTGCCTTCTGACCTTCTTATGACGTTTCCATAACGTCATTACGGACCTAACGAACGTACGTAAACATATGCTGGAGGCATCTGTACCACAGCACAATGTCATATTCAGAGAGCAAAATTTTCCATTATGAAGGTTTTTAATGTTTTCTTTCCCAATCTCTCTCTCTCTCCTCTCTCTCTCTCTCTCTCTCTCTCTCTCTCTCTGTTTCTCCCCTCCCATCCTCTCTCCCTCTCCCCTCCCCTCCCCTCCTCTCTCTCTCTCTCTCTCTGATAAACTCCCTCTCCAAAATATGAGCCTTAGAAGTCCCAGACAATCACATTAGCTAACCTTGGCATTAAAAGCCAAAAAACGTGAGATGGGATGCGATTTAGACACCCCCCCCCACCCCCTCCCCCCATCCCCATTTTGTTCCACTCACTCTTGCACTCTCCCTGTCCCCCCCCCTCCCCCTCAAACATCCTCCTCTCTCCGTCTGGTAGCCTTACCACAGCGCAGAGTGTGGTGATGGAGGAGGGGCGTGTAGGTGGGCACATCACGTTTCGCCCTTTCCCAATTTGCCTTCATGACGATTGAGATTCTTTTAGCGTCATTTCGCGCCTCTCTCTCTCCTCTCTCTCTCTCTCTCTCTCTCACACACACACACACACACACACACACACACACACACACACACACACACACACACACACAAGCGCGCGTGCGCGCGCGCGCATGCACACGCACACATACACACATCGTGATAAATAAGCGTTATGACTATTGACGCTAGGACTTTATTGTCGCTGACAACTGACTGTAGTACTGCTCGTTCTTGTCTTGCCTTGTAACCACATCATGTAAATGTTAAAGAAAAAAAAATGTTAATATTACTGATGAATTGTAGTTGTCTAATTATGATCCTAAGCAACTTGTTGTATGTTAATATTTTACAAAAGGAATGTAACTCTCTCTCTCTCTCTCTCTCTCTCTCTCTCTCTCTCTCTCTCTCTCTCTCTCTCTCTCTCTTCGATAGGAGGATCGCTTATTCTATGTCTGTGTGTGCTGATTTTTTTTTTTCTTTGAAATTAATTTCTTTATTTTTGTTTGTTGTTTCAATCGCTTTGTTTCCCGTTAAAGTCATCTACGCCTTAAATGTTAATTATGGACTGTGGTGTGTCTCTATTTGACGCCAGGAGCGCAGACACAACCAGCCGTGTCTTCCTGATGAGTCCGACCCAGCGGACGAAAGGCCTTGGAGCAGGCAATACAAATATATCTGCCTTCAAAAGGGATTGCGATGGTTCCCTTATGCAGCTAGTGAAGAGTTTTCATATCTGTAACATATTTTCTTAATTTCATGTTCCCAGTTTCTCCATCTTCAAATTCGCCCCCCCCCCCCCCCCCCCCCCCCCCCACCTTAAGTCCAAATCTTTGCCAAGTCATTACTATGAAGATAGTTCAGTTGTTGGCCTGCGCTTGTTTTTTCCCCCACTATTAGATTGTTCGTCTATGTATTTGTCTGACTTTATTCAAGTTTAAAAGGCTGGCACGTGCCGGTCTTGAATACAAGTTACTCTGTGTTAGGTTTTCTTATGGGAGCAAAAAATACCCAACTTGTTTACTGTTAATGGATGAACAACTCATCAACTTTTAATGCATTTGTGAAGATATGTGTGTTTGTTACAATTTTTGTAAGTCTTAGTCGCTAGTTATGCTTAGTAGTTGCTAGTCATGCTTAGCTAGTCCCTTAGTGGGGCAAGGGCCGGATAAAAAAGAAGCATGCGTTTGCTTATCTGTTACTCTTGGAAATAAAGATTATTGTCATCTCTTTCTCTCCCCCTCCCTCATTTATATTGTTTGATTTTGCTCCTTACTACGTACATTTCTCTTGCCCAGAGGGCTGGATGCAAAGAAAAGCATTTATGGTTAATCCATTACCCTCTTGAAATAAAATTCGTACTATCTCTCTCTCTCTCTCTCTCTCTCTCTCTCTCTCTCTCTCTCTCTCTCTCTCTCTCTCGTCTGTCTGTCTGTCTCTGTCTGTCTGTCTGTCTGTCTGTCTGTCTCACTCTCACTCTCATCATTGACATGAGTATTCACAGTATTCCTGTCACGCACGAACTGGTACAGGTCGCCTCGGTGACAATTATGGAGTGTGGCCCGTCCATTCTCAGGTAGGCAGTGGACATGAAGTGCGTGATTCCTGTCGGGAGTATGGTTCCTGTCAGTCCGTGGAGGGAGGGGGGGGGGGGGAAGGAGGAGAATGCATAAACTCGCCGGAATTGTGGGTTTTACGTGCGTAAACGAACGCTCGTGAATCTGGAGTTCTTCGATGTGATGGGGGAATTCCGTGCATGTGAGTGCTGTCTTGTGAGTTTCCGAGGTGAATTCGAAGTATCGTCGTGTGTCTGCAAGTCAGTACGAATTGAGGCTTCATCCACGAAGGTTGGTTTAGCCAAGTGCTCAAGTTTATTTCTGCTGTTGAGGCAGGGGTTCTGGGTATGCCCTCGGCCTACTTGTGAAGGTTTGGCTACCTGAGTTTTTGACTGTCGGTGTTTCGGCGTTCAGTGACGGGTTCTGCATCTACCAGGGCCTCCGTGAGGGTCGGCCTCTCGGGGTGGGGGGTCGTCTTACCTCCACTTCCACTGTCAGCCCTGCCCATTCCTCTGCCTGGAGTGGGGACGCACCTGGATCCGGCAGGGTGGGTTCTGGACTGGGTGCCAACTTCGTCTTCTGCAGTCCCAGTGTTTGCAGTTCCTCCAACTTCGGTTCTATCCTCTTTTCTTCGCGGTGGGCAAGCACCTCGAGGGCCTACTAAAGGGTAATGTGCGGTACATCATCTGCGTGAAAAACAGGAAAAAGAAAAAAAGGCAGAAAACACCCGCTGTGCTCCGTGTGAATTGTGGGTGGTGCAGTTGGTGCCTAGTAGGTAGGGGACCGGACTTTGCGATTCGTCACTATACTTCAACTGCTTTGTCTCAAGCGCTTCAGTGCAGGTCCTGTGTTGTTTTTTTTTGTGGCACATTGATGTGAGGGCGTGGTGAATCAGGGACAGATTTTTACGTGGTGATATTATAAAACACTTACTGTGTTGCCGTTGTTTTTTTTTGTTTTTTTTTATTGTGCATGTGTCGAGTGTCCAGCTGGGACTTTGAGTGAGATACTTAAAATGCAAGATTGGGTTTCGGGTCACTTGAACAATTTAAGTGCTTTAAATGATATTTTGGGGATTGAGTTTGGGTGTAGGGACAGTCTGACACCAATAGAAAAAAATAGTATAAGGAATACAGCTTGGGAGAAGGAGGGTGTACGCTGAAGCATCGCGTGGGCATCTCGGGAATATCAACCTTGTTTGATATTTCAGCCCGGGGTTACCAGGTGATGTAGTTCTTCACCCTTGTTCCTTCTGGTATTGGCCTTCGGTGGGCTGAGGTGTGTGTGTGCCTCTTGAGGGAAGGGTCCCTACATGTGAATGCGTGCACAGGTATGCATAAGGGGCCATAGTTGGATTTTTTTTTTTTTTTTTTTTGCTTTTTTTTTTCGTGTGGGGAAAACTGCGTGTGTGTGTGTGTGTGTTGGATATAAAGATCTTGGTGTTTTGATCTGCTATTCTGTTGGTGAGACTGCGTGTGTGAATGCAAATAAAGCCTTCAGTTTGTGCACCATATTTCCCTTTGTGTGTTTGTTGTGTGGCGTTCGTACTCTCAGGTAAAAGGGGGAGGGGTGGTTATAAAGGGGGGTATATTCATACATATATCCATGTCTACTGTCTTATACAGTGACAATTCCACATTTGATTTTCAAATCAGCGTTCATTCACTTTGTGAGTTCGATGGACGCGCTGTTGGTAGCCATTGAAAAACTACCTTCTCCGTTCCTGATGTCAAAATCACGCCAAGATCCGTGTCTCCACACCAAGGCAGCTTTCAGAACCTGACAAGGAAGTTTCAGCCTGCAAGGTAATGGACACGACTTACCAACGACTCGCCTCTAACGACAATAACAACACACGAAGAACTGGACGACCAAGTGTCGTGTGCCACACAAAGAAAACATTCCCTCACATGCACTATCTCTAACTCACCTTAAGCTTTGAGGTAAAAAATGGACACCAGAAAAGGAACGAACTGACGCTGCGGCGGCAGGAAGAGGATGGAAGGGGGTGGGGGGGGGGGGGAGGGAGAGCAGAGGGAAACGACATGACTGTACCTTGCGAAAGAAGGGGACTAACAACAACAACAACAAAACGCAAAAGACAAAACTAAAGAGAGGAGAAGAGAGAGCGAAAGGGAACCTAGTCGTGTAGGTGGCTATCAAAGAACTCTTCAACTCTATAGCCTTGTCTTCTCCAGCGACGAATGCTAATGGACTGTCGTCTCAGCCTCTCTTTCCCCATCCCAAACCCCTAATTTTCCTCTCTCTCTCTCTGTCTCTCTCTGTCTCTCTCTCTCTCTCTCTCTCTCTCTCTCTCTGCGTGTGTGTGTGTGTGTGTGTGTGTGTGTGTGTGTGTATGTGTGTGTGTGTGTGTGTCGGGGGGGGGGGGGGGGGATAAAGGAGTGGAGACGGGTGGAGAGAAGAGTAAGGGAAAGGGATGCTGTTGGGAATGACATAGCAGAGCTGTTACTACCCGGCCAGTTTCAAGAGAAATACGTGAAATATAGGGAAAAAAACTTCAATGAAGACTTGCTTTCTCTTGATGTGTGGTACCTCTCTGTCAAAAAAAAAAAGAAAGAAGAAAAACCTTTTGGGGACAGTAATGAAGCGTACTAAACATCATCATATGACAGTCGTCCATTTCAGACATGTCGGCACACACACACACACACACACACACACACACACACACACACACACACACACACACACACACACACACACACATGATGTATCCTGACAAAAGCGTGGAAGAAACACATGATAGTATTTATATACGTTGTGCTCGAAACGTTATAAAAAAAATCTAATGTTGAACTTTGAAAATAAGAGAGAGAAGGGAGAGAGAGAAGGGGGAGAGAGAGGGAGAGAGAGACAGACAGAGAGCGAGGGGGGAGGGATAGAGAGACAGAGAAAGAGAGAGGAGAGAGAACTCAGAACTCAGATGGTTTACTTCATATAAAGGCCATTGCCCCTTATGAAGGGGGTATGGAGAAAGTAACAACAATGTATGAATATTACATAACACATCAAAGACTGGATGAAATTCTCATTCACGAAGTCATAACTGATCGAAACTGAAATGCCTTGAACAAGTAAATTAAGAAATTTCTTACTACACTTTCATTCTGAGATGCCATAAGAGAGAGAGACAGAGAGAGAGAGAGGGGGGGGGGCGGTTGTTCCGTGTGTTTCACATCCGTGTGATCCTCCCACATCAATCCCTCGTGACCTCTCTCCCCATTCCAATTCTAATTTTTCTATTCGTTCATTTTAAATTCGAACATGCAAAGAAGCCACACAGAAAACAAAACAAAAAAAAAAACACCAAAAAAACAAGCAAACAAACAAACAAAGCCTTGGAGGACACCCCCGCTGAGCAAATAATTACAACAGCACAGGAGCGGCACAGGGTGTCCACTGAAGTATAAACAGAATGTTGATTACTTTTTTTTTTTTTTTTTTGGGGGGGGGGAGGGGAGAGAGAGAGAGAGAGAGAGAGAGAGAGAGAGAGAGAGAGAGAAGCGGAGATGTAAAGATGTAAAGAGACGGAGATGGGTGGTGGGGGTGGGAGAGAGAGGTGGCGAAAGCTAAGAAGAGAGATAATTACACCCAGTGAGTGACATTTCTTTCTCCAAACAAACGTTGTTGTTTTTCTTAATTCTAAAAAAAAAAAAAAAAAAAAAATTTAGAAAGAGAGGGTGTTAGTTACCGCCAATGACATTGACAAACAAAGCACATGACAAGACACGATGCATTTCAACCACTTGGGTCTTCTTCAGGCGAAAAAATAAATCACATTTAACATTTAAGACAGTACAAACAAAGAACGAAAATGACTCATCTGTTGTTAGTCCATGTGGTGGGGAGAATAGCCACATGGACTAACAACAGATGAGTCATTTTCGTTCTTTGTTTGTACTGTCTTAAATGTTAAATGTGATTTATTTTTTCGCCTGAAGAAGACCCAAGTGGTTGAAATGCATCGTGTCTTGTCATGTGCTTTGTGTGTCAATGTTATTGGCGGTAACTAACACCCTCTCTTTCTAAATTTTGCTTCGTTCTCCGCCGTCAGTCACTCCATTTTGAAACTTTCTTAATTCTGTTTTGTAAACGCTTATCCAGTTCAAAACCAGATCGTGTCCGATTGTCTAAAAGAAAACAAAATGCAAAGCATGTAAACGTACTCCCAGTTTATCCTGAATACGCGTGATATATTCCATAAAGAGGAAAAACCGTCTTGGGCTGGTGTAACCGTTAGTAATGGCTATTCTGGTAAACATCAGCCATCATCTGTGACCTATAATGAACATACTTACAAATTTTAAGAATGATCGGCCAAGAACTTTCTGAGATTTTCCATCAAGAAGAAAACCATTATGGGCCATTAGTAAAAGCTATAACGGTAAACTTAAACATCGGACATCATCCGTGACCCATAATGAACATACCTACACATTTTCAGAAATATCGGCCACGTACTTCCTGAGATATTCCATGAAGAAGAAAAACAGTTAGGGGCCGTTATAGCCGTTAGTAACGGCTATAACGGTAAACTAAAACATCGGGCATCATCCGTGACCCATAATGAACATACCTACAAATTTTCAGAACGATCGGCCACGTACTTTCTGAGATATTCCATAAAAAAGAAAAACCGTTATGGATCGTTATAGCCATTAGTAAAGGCTATAACGGTAAATTAAAACGTCCGGCATGATCCGTGAACCACAATGAACATACCTACAAATTTTCAGAAAGATCGGCCAAGTACTTTCTGAGACATTCCATAAAAAAGAAAAACCATTATGGGCCGTTACAGCCGTTAGTAACGGTACAACAGTAAACTAAAATGTCGGGCATCATCCGTCGCCCATAATGAACATACCTACAAATTTTCAGAAAGATCGGCCAAGTACTTTCTGAGATATTCCATAAAGAAGAAAAAGCGTTATGGGCCGTTATAGCCGTTTATAACGGCTATAACGGTAAACTAAACATCCGGCATCATCCGTGACCCATAATGAACATACCTGCTAATTTTCACAAAGATCGGCCAAGTACTTTCGGAGATATTCCATAAAGAAGAAAAACCGTTACAGGCTGTCACAGCCGTTAGTAAAGGCTATAACGGTAAACTCAAACATCGGGCATTATTTGTAACCCATAATGAACATAACTGCTAATTTTCACAAAGATCGGCCATGTACTTTCTGAGCTATTCCATAAAAGAGAAAAGCCGTTACAGGCCGCTACAGCTGTTAGTAACGGCTATAACGGTAAACTAAAACATCGGGCATTATTCGTGACCCATAATGAACATACCTACAAATTTTCAGAAAGATCGGCCAAGTACTTTCTGAGATATTCCATAAAGAAGGAAAACCGTTACAGGCCGTCACAGCCGTTAGTAACGGCTATAACGGGGGTAAACTAAAACAGCGGCATCATCTGTGACGCATAATGAACATAACTGCTAATTTTCACAAAGATCGGCCAAGTACTTTTTGAGATATTCCATAAAGAAGAAAACACGTTACAGGCCGTTACAGCCGGTAGTAACGGCTATAACGGTAAACGCAAACATCGGGCATTATTCGTGACCCATAATGAACATACCTACAAATTTTCAGAAAGATCGGACAGGTACTTTCTGAGATATTCCATAAAGAAGGAAAACCGTTACAGGCCGTTACAGCCGTTAGTAACGGCTATAACGGGGTAAACTAAAACGTCGGGCATCATCCGTGACCCATAATGAACATACATGCTAATTTTCACAAAGATCGGCCAAGTATTTTCGGAGATATTCCATAAAGAAGAAAAACCGTTACAGGCCGTTACAGCCGTTAGTAACGGCTATAACGGTAAACTCAAACATCGGGCATTATTCGTGACCCATAATGAACATACCTACAAATTTTCAGAAAGATGGGCCAAGTACATTTTGAGATTTTCCATAAAGAAGAAAAACCGTTACAGGCCGTTACAGCCGTTAGTAACGGCTATAACGGGGTAATCTAAAACATCGGGCATCATCCGTGACCCATAATGAACATACCTGATAATTTTCACAAAGATCGGCCACGTGCTTTCGGAGATATTCCATAAAGAAGAAAAACCGTTACAGGCCGTTACAGCCGGTAGTAACGGCTATAACGGTAAACTAAAACATCGGGCATCATCCTTGACCCATAATGAAAATACCTACAAATTTTTACAAAGATCGGCCCAGTAGTTTTGTTTGGAGCGAGTGGAACACATTTTGACCATGGACGGACGGACGGACGGACGGACAGACACACAGACAGCATTTATTCGTTCCCATTCTAAAGTACTCCCTGTTCTATAAGACCTGGGAGTATAAAAAGATGCAAAGCATATAAACGTACACCCTGCTCTCCACTGAAAGGTTTTAAAATCTTTGTTTGTGACATTGGAAATTTGGGGATTTTGAATCTGCACTCTTTCTCTTTTCCGTGTTGCTTCAAGCAGGTGTGACTGTGCTTGTGCTGTTGGAGCTTCACTTCTTCGTACAGATCTTCCTTCTCCATGACATCACTTACATAAATGGAAAGAGGCTCTGATTTGTCACAAGATCATCCAAACCGCTTATACATCCGCCAAGTACTTTCTGAGATATTCCATAAAGAAGAAAACCCGTTTTGGGCCGTTATAGCCGTTAGTAACGGCTATTCTGGTAAAATAAAACACCGGGCATCATCCGTGACCATATGAACATACGTACAAATTTTCAGAAAGATCGGCCCAGAAGTTTTGTCTGGAGCGATTGGAACACATTTTGACCACGGACAGACAGACACACAGACAGCATTTCTTCGTTCCCATTGTAAAGTACTCCCTGTTCTGTAAGAACTGGGAGTACAAAAAGTAGCATACGTTATATTAAAAAAAAACCCATATACATTCAAGAAATAAAAAAAACACACGGATAAACTAATAAAACGAAATCTGTAGCAATAGTTTTAGTTTCATCACTGACAACTAGTTTCAAAATCGGCCAGACAATCGCCCGTTGTTGGCGTGAACAGCCATATACCCAACCACACAAGCGTTGAAACAAACCACCAACCAACCGCACACACCATGACTTAAACAACCAAACATTCACACGGGGGTATTGAAATAAACAGCCGAACCACCACACACACACACACACACACACACACACACACACACACACGACAAAATAAACAGACAAACACCCCCTCAAGGAACAGGCAACTAAGCTGCGCAGACGTTCGAATAAACACCCAAACGATAACAATTGAAATAAACGAAATAAACGGAAAATCAACCAACGCCAGCGATGAATGGAAAGAAAATAACAACCAAAAACAAAACATAGACCTAGTTGCAAAGCGAGAGGACTGCAGGCGGAAATCTAAACAAATCTTAAATAAATGTTAGCGAACCGCCCAGAGAACGTGGACAAACGAGTCACAAGACGAAACACAACTAGTTTCGACCTCTTAGGTCTTCATCAGGTGAGACATTAACGAATAAAACAATGAAAATTCACTTAGCTTTGATCGCTTCAGATCACTTCGTAGGGTTCAGCGCAAGGAAGAAGGCGTTGAATGAGGCCTTCTTCCTTGCGCTGAACCCTACGAAGTGATCTGAAGCGATCAAAGCTAAGTGAATTTTCATTGTTTTATTCGTTAATGTCTCACCTGATGAAGACCTAAGAGGTCGAAACTAGTTGTGTTTCGTCTTGTGACTCGTTTGTCCACGTTCTCTGGGCGGTTCGCTAACATTTATTTAAAAAAAAAAAAAAAAAAAAAAAAAAAAAACATAGACCGTTCTACCAGACACACAACCACGCAGGCAATGACAGTAACCGGCAAACTAATCTACTCGGGCGTTGAAATAAGCAGGCAATTAGTCTACAGAGGCGCGGACTAACACAGCCAGCCAATCCACAGGGGTGAGGACCTAAGCAGGCCATGACTATGCAGGGGTGTTGAGGCCAGCGGCCACCCAACGATCCACACAGGCGCTGCCATCAACAAGGCCGGCAGTCCGCCGCAGAGGGGCTGGAACTGACCGCTGCCACACGACCGACACAGGAGGCTGGCTGTGTCTTTGTGTTCAAACGTCCGAGTTCTTGTTTGGCTGGGTGTGGTAACGTCTGTGTGGTTGTTTGACAGTGTATGTCCACGTCTGCGTGGTTGTTTGACAGAGTATGTCAACGTCTGTGTGGTTGTTTGACAGTGTATTTCAACGTCTGTGTGGTTGTTTGACAGGGTATGTCCACGTCTGTGTGGTTGTTTGACAGTGTATGCCCACGTCTGTGTGGTTGTTTGACAGAGTATGTCAACGCCTGTGTGGTTGTTTGACAGAGTATGTCAACGTCTGTGTGGTTGTTTGACAGTGTATGTCAACGTCTGTGTGGTTGTTTGGCAGTGTATGTCAACGTCTGTGTGGTTGTTTGACAGTGTATGTCAACGTCTGTGTGGTTATTTGACAGAGTATGTCAACGTCTGTGTGGTTGTTTGACAGTGTATGTCCACGTCTGTGTGGTTGTTTGACAGTGTATGTCCACGTCTGTGTGGTTGTTTGACAGAGTATGTCAATGTATGTGTGGTTGTTTGACAGTGTATGTCAACGTCTGTGTGGTTGTTTAACAGGGTATGTCCACGTCTGTGTGATTGTTTGACAGTGTATGTCCATGTCTGTGTGGCTGTTTGACAGAGTATGTCAACGTCTGTGTGGTTGTGTGACAGTGTATGTCCACGTCTGTGTGGTTGTTTGACAGAGTATGTCAACGTCTGTGTGTTTGTTTGACAGTGTATGGTAACATCTGTGCGTTTGTTTGACAGTGTATGGTAACGTCTGTACGTTTGTTTGACAGTGTATGGTAACGTCTGTGTGTTTGTTCCAAAGTGAGGTGACTGCAGGCAGAAACTGAAACAAATTTAAAAAATAATTGTTTACGTTTTGTAAGTCCGCCAAACAACAGGGGCAAACAAATTACAAGACAAAACACGACGCGTTTCGACCTCTCAGGTCTTCTTTAGGCAAGATAAGCAACGCCCATGATAATGAAATCGAAGAACGATTCAGCGCACATCTTGCGCCGAATTTGAGAAGATGAATGATTGTTCGTTTTTCGTTTTCATCGTCCTGAATGTTGTTTGTCTTGTATGAAGAAGACCTAAGAGGTCGAAACGCGTCGTGTTTTGTCTTGTGATTTGTTTGTCCCTGTTGCTTGGCGGACTTACTAATAGTTCTTTTCAAAATTGTTTGTTTGTTTGGCTCTGCATTTCAACGTCTGTGTGTTGTGTCTTTCAGCGTGTGTGCGACTATCTTGTAGTATATTTCAACGTTTGTCTTTTTGTTTGGCTGTGTATTTCAACATATATTCGCGTGCTAAGCTGTGTATTCCAACGTGTGTTTGTTTCTCTAGTATGTTTCAAAGCCTGTTTTATTTGTCCAACGGTGTATTTCACTGTGTTTGTATTTGCCTAATTGCATATATCAACGTCAGGTTTTGTTTGTTTGGGTTTGTGTGTATTTCAACATCCGTTTGTCTGGTTGATGGGCTGTGAATTTCAACATATGCGTGGCTGCTAGGCTGTATTAAAATTCTCTTTGTTTGTCTAGTCCCGTATATCAACGTCAGTCTGGCTGTTTTCAAAAGGAGAAAGAGACAGACAGACAGACAGACAGACAAATAGATAGACAGACAGAGACAGAGAGAGAGAGAGAGAGAGTGACAGAGAGACTGAACGAGACAAAGAGCGAGCGACACACACACACACACACACACACACACACACACACACACACACACGCACATACACACACACACGCATGCGCACACACACACACGCACACACACATACAGAGAGAGAGAGAGAGAGAGAGAGAGACAGACAGACAGACAGACAGACAGAGAAAGACAGACAGACAGACAGACAGAGGTTGAGAGTGACAGGCAGACAAACACACACACACACACACACACACACACACACACACACACACACACACACACACACCACACATATTATATATATATAGAGAGAGAGAGAGAGAGAGAGAGAGAGACAGACAGACAGACAGACAGACAGACAGACAGACAGACAGAGACAGAAAGAGAGAGAGAAGGAGGCAGACAGACAGACGTTCAGACGAGAGAATGAGAGAAAGATAGATAGATAGATAGATAGATAGATATATAGATAGATAGATAGATAGATAGATAGATAGATAGATAGATAGATAGATAGATAGATAGATAGATAGATGGATAGATAGATGGATAGATAGAGAAAGAGAGAGAAACAGA
>CM065725.1:14858094-14873094 GCA_033310375.1 Conus canariensis | reverse complement strand
TCTGATCTTTTCAGTCATAGTGATGACATTGCCACACCCGGAATCTGATCTTTTCAGTCATAGTATGACATTGCCACACCCGGATCTGATCTTTTCAGTCATAGTGATGACATTGCCAACCACCCGGAATCTGATCTTTTCAGTCATAGTGATGACATTGCCACACCCGGAATCTGATCTTTTCAGTCATAGTGATGACATTGCCACACCCGGAATCTGATCTTTTCAGTCATAGTGATGACATTGCCACACCCGGAATCTGATCTTTTCAGTCATAGTAATGACATTGCACACCCGGAATCTGATCTTTTCAGTCATAGTAATGACATTGCCACACCCGGAATCTGATCTTTTCAGTCATAGTAATGACATTGCCACACCCGGAATCTGATCTTTTCAGTCATAGTAATGACATTGCCACACCCGGAATCTGATCTTTTCAGTCATAGTAATGACATTGCCACACCCGGAATCTGATCTTTTCAGTCATAGTAATGACATTGCCACACCCGGAATCTGATCTTTTCAGTCATAGTAATGACATTGCCACACCCGGAATCTGATCTTTTCAGTCATAGTAATGACATTGCCACACCCGGAATCTGATCTTTTCAGTCATAGTAATGACATTGCCACACCCGGAATCTGATCTTTTCAGTCATAGTAATGACATTGCCACACCCGGAATCTGATCTTTTCAGTCATAGTAATGACATTGCCACACCCGGAATCTGATCTTTTCAGTCATAGTAATGACATTGCCACACCCGGAATCTGATCTTTTCAGTCATAGTAATGACATTGCCACACCCGGAATCTGATCTTTTCAGTCATAGTGATGACATTGCCACACCCGGAATCTGATCTTTTCAGTCATAGTAATGACATTGCCACACCCGGAATCTGATCTTTTCAGTCATAGTGATGACATTGCCACACCCGGAATCTGATCTTTTCAGTCATAGTGATGACATTGCCACACCCGGAATCTGATCTTTTCAGTCATAGTGATGACATTGCCACACCCGGAATCTGATCTTTTCAGTCATAGTGAATGACATTGCCACACCCGGAATCTGATCTTTTCAGTCATAGTGATGACATTGCCACACCCGGAATCTGATCTTTTCAGTCATAGTGATGACATTGCCACACCCGGAATCTGATCTTTTCAGTCATAGTGATGACATTGCCACACCCGGAATCTGATCTTTTCAGTCATAGTGATGACATTGCCACACCCGGAATCTGATCTTTTCAGTCATAGTATGACATTGCCACACCCGGAATCTGATCTTTTCAGTCATAGTGAATGACATTGCCACACCCGGAATCTGATCTTTTCAGTCATAGTGATGACATTGCCACACCCGGAATCTGATCTTTTCAGTCATAGTGATGACATTGCCACACCCGGAATCTGATCTTTTCAGTCATAGTGATGACATTGCCACACCCGGAATCTGATCTTTTCAGTCATAGTAATGACATTGCCACACCCGGAATCTGATCTTTTCAGTCATAGTAATGACATTGCCACACCCGGAATCTGATCTTTTCAGTCATAGTAATGACATTGCCACATCCGGAATCTGATCTTTTCAGTCATAGTAATGACATTGCCACACCCGGAATCTGATCTTTTCAGTCATAGTAATGACATTGCCACACCCGGAATCTGATCTTTTCAGTCATAGTGATGACATTGCCACACCCGGAATCTGATCTTTTCAGTCATAGTAGATGACATTGCCACACCCGGAATCTGATCTTTTCAGTCATAGTGATGACATTGCCACACCCGGAATCTGATCTTTTCAGTCATAGTGATGACATTGCCACACCCGGAATCTGATCTTTTCAGTCATAGTAATGACATTGCCACACCCGGAATCTGATCTTTTCAGTCATAGTGATGACATTGCCACACCCGGAATCTGATCTTTTCAGTCATAGTGATGACATTGCCACACCCGGAATCTGATCTTTTCAGTCATAGTGATGACATTGCCACACCCGAATCTGATCTTTTCAGTCATAGTAATGACATTGCCACACCCGGAATCTGATCTTTTCAGTCATAGTAATGACATTGCCACACCCGGAATCTGATCTTTTCAGTCATAGTAATGACATTGCCACACCCGGAATCTGATCTTTTCAGTCATAGTAATGACATTGCCACACCCGGAATCTGATCTTTTCAGTCATAGTAATGACATTGCCACACCCGGAATCTGATCTTTTCAGTCATAGTAATGACATTGCCACACCCGGAATCTGATCTTTTCAGTCATAGTAATGACATTGCCACACCCGGAATCTGATCTTTTCAGTCATAGTAATGACATTGCCACACCCGGAATCTGATCTTTTCAGTCATAGTGATGACATTGCCACACCCGGAATCTGATCTTTTCAGTCATAGTAATGACATTGCCACACCCGGAATCTGATCTTTTCAGTCATAGTAATGACATTGCCACACCCGGAATCTGATCTTTTCAGTCATAGTGATGACATTGCCACACCCGGAATCTGATCTTTTCAGTCATAGTGATGACATTGCCACACACCGGAATCTGATCTTTTCAGTCATAGTAATGACATTGCCACACCCGGAATCCAGCTTCCGGCCTTTCTTCTTCAGTTCTCTGGTTTATTTTTTTTTAATCTCTGCCTGCCTATCTTACAGCCTCTACTGAACTCCAAAACTGTCCCTTCTGTAATCAAATCGAGGACGAAGTACATTTTTTTCATTGTTTGTTCATCCTATAAAGATTCAAGAGATCAATATATTTTGCCTCACACCAGAAATGTTATCAAGTATAATTGCTTCTTTCACTGCAAAATGAAAAGAGAATTGTAACTCGTTCTGTAGCTATGTTCATTTTCAAAGCACTGAAACGAAGAGAAGAACTGCTATCAGTTAACACACAAATGCCAGAGTAATTTCAGGAAGAACATAAATTTTTGCAAATATTTTCTTTCATTATTTTCAGTATATGCGCCGAGCGCGTGTGTGTGTTCTACTTTTGTTTCTTGACCTCATTGCAGGTAGGTCGGTGGCCTTTGCAATTAAACTATTTGAGTTTGAGTTATCTTACAGCCTGTACTTTTCTCTCTTTCCATTTATGTGCGTCTACGCATACAAGCACAGGCACACTCAGACAAAGACAGACAGACAGACAGACAGACAGACAGAGAGGGGGGCGAGAGAGAGAGAGAGAGAGAGAGAGAGAGAGAGAGAGAGAGAGAGGAAGGAGGGGAGGGGGAGGAAAAAAGAGAGCGAGCGAGCGAGCGAGCGAGAGAGAGGGTGGAGAGAGAGAGAGAGAGAGAGAGAAAAGACAGACAGACAGGGCAGACAGACAGACAGAGGAAGGAGGGGAAGGAGGGAGGAAAAAAAGAAACAGACAGACAATGCGAGCGAGCGAGCAAGTGAGTGAGAGAGAGAGAAAGAGTGAGAGAGGAAGGAGGGAAAGGAGGGAGGAAAAAGAGACAGACAGAGCGAGTGAGCGAACGAGCGAGTGAGTGAGTGAGAGAGAAAGAGGAAGGAGGGAAAGGAGGGAGGGGAAAGAGACAGACAGAGCGAGCAAGCGAGCGAGTGAGTGAGTGAGAGAGAGAGACAGACAGACAGACAAACAGGCAGACAGAGACGGAGAGCCAGAGGGAAAGAGCCGGAGAGCCAGACAGAGAGCCACAGAGAGACAGATAGACAGGCAGGCAAGACAAAGAAGACAGACAGAACAAAGAAGACAGACAGACAGACAAACATAAGAGAGAGGCAAGGAAGACAGAGATCAAACAGACAGACAGACTGACAGACAGACTGACAGACAGACGGGCAGACAGAAGGAAGGAGAAATAAAGACTGGCATGGGAACTGCCCGGGGGCCAGACTGTGGACCTCTATAGAGGGCGGCACACAGCCAGGCCCATGGAGACCACCGATTGGCTGACTGATGGCGGAGAGGGCGGTACACAGCCAGGCCCATGGAGACCACCGATTGGCTGACTGATGGTGGACGCGGAACCGGAAAGACTCCAGCTGGAAGTTACCATCTGAAACTTTTACGACATGTCGACGACTTCAGTGGCTGGCACTGACGGACGTGGAGTGACTTTTCTTGAAACAAACACAGGGGGTTGGGGGGGGGGTTGAATCTACCGTCTTAAAAAGAAAGAAAGTAAAAAGAATCGTTAAGTTGTGGATAATTCTCGTGCCCGTCTTCATATTTATCTCCCTGTCTGTCTCTCTGTCTGGCTGTCTGTCTCTCACTCTCTCTCTCTCTCTCTCTCTCTCTCTCTCTCTCTCTCTCTCTTCTTTCTCTCTCTCTCTCTCTCTCTTTTGTTCTTTTTCTTTTCCTTCTTAAAATCACACACACACACACACACACACACACACACACACACACACACACACACACACACACACACACACACAACAATATACACACACACAAACAAACAAACATACACATACACGCGCGCGCGAAGAGGGAGAGACAGACAGACAGACAATGGTGGAGGAGAATGAGAGAGATATATATATATATAAGAGTAGAGAGAGAGAGAGAGAGAGAGAGAGAGAGAGAGAGAGCAGACAGACAGACAGACAGACAGACAGAGAGAGAGGGAGAGAGAGAGAGAGAGAGGGGAGAGAGAGAGAAGAAGGGAGAGAGAGAGAGAGAGAGAGAGAGAGAAAGGGAGAGAGAGAGAGAGAGAGAGAGAGAGAGAAAGGGAGAGAGAAAAAGAGAGGGGAACGTGAGAGAGAGGGGGGGGGGAGCAGGGAGAGGGAGGGAATGGATGTGGTGATGAGATGAACAGACTGACAGAGAAGAGACTCACGAATTACTTAATGTTGATTTTTTTAAAGGCAAAATTATAAGCAAGAAAGACGTCTATATAACAGAATTAATAAAATCAGTAGTTACGAAACGCGAATACAAAAAAATCTAAATAACACATAAACAGCTAGCGATGAAGTAAATAAAAAAATGCAATGCGATTTGTCCACAAAGAAGGGGTGGAAGAATATCAAATGCACACAGACCATAGCTAGGAAAGGAAGGGAGAATGAAAGGAGAGAGGAGAGGAGATGAAAGAGAGAGAGAGAGAGAGAGAGAGAGAGGAGAGAGAAGACAGACAGACATAAAGATGTAAAAGAAATAGCGGGGGAGAGAAAACAAACAGGCAGGCAGACAGACATAAAGATATGAAAGAAATAGCAAGACACCAAAACAGAACTGTGAATGGCAAACAACAACAACAACAACAAAAATATTAGCTGTCCGGGAGAGAGAAAAGTATCAAGGGTAAAAAAGAAAGAAAAAAAAATCTGAAAAGCAATCCCGCCAGCCTTCATTTTCCCGTGATTCTTAGGACAATATGGCGGGACAGTTGGAAGGCAAACAAACATTGCCAGCCCAGCAGAGGTGACGGAGTACCGAAGACGCTCCTCCCCCCCCCCCCCCCCCCCCTCCCCGCCCCCTCCGTTGAAGTCCTCCCGTCTGATGGGGGCCCTTCTAAGTGGATTAAGTGTCTCTCCAATTTCCCTCCCTCCCTGTAATTCCTCCCCGTTTAACTGCGCCTGGTCTCCTCTTTTCAACTGACTTTGTCTGAAAGGCTGAGACGGATGGTTGGGATGGGGTGGGGGGGGAGGGAAGGAGAGGGGAAGGGAGGAGGAAGGGAGGGAAGGAGAGAGAGAGAGAGACGGGGGTGGGGGGATGACATACAGACAGACAGAGACGGAGACAGAAACAGAAACCAGAAAACAGGGAGAGAAGAGAGAGAGAGAGACGAGAAGAGAGAAGAACACACTGACACTGACACTGACATCTTTTATTGACAATGGCTTATAGCCTTTTTTGTCAAGGGGGTACAATGTCTTTTTCATGCATAGGAGAAAAGAAAAGAAAAGAAAAACTGCAAATTAGGTGTCTACACAACTAAGCAAAATTAAGAGATGATTTCCATTTCCATCATTCATTTGCGTTTCTTGTATATGTTCTAGTACAAAAATCATTCTCACACAACAACCATTCCCTTCACATACGCACACTGATCCATCCTATCTTCCATCGACTTGCACGCACGCATTTGTATCCTTATCCTCCCTTCTCCCCATCCACATACATTCTCTGTACAGATGATTTATCTGGCTTGATATTATGAAAACCACGCACTTGAACCATCAAGCTTCAAGGTCAAATAAGTATTCTAAACAATAAAAAATGAAATATAATTGATATCCCCTCAGTGTTTTGAACTTTTATTCATTCATAATTTTCTTCCGCGTGTCTACAGCTTCTGTTAGATATTTTGCCAGCATCTTTAACAATGTTCCATCATTTGTTTGCAAAATATTGTTAAGGTTTCGACTCTTGACTATGTTATGATCAAAGAGTCTTGATTTTTTTCTAATGTTCTCATAAGCAGGACAAGTGAACAAAAAATGTAACTCATCTTCTCTAATTGCAATATCATTACATAATGGACACGAATCATCAACAGCATTATTATTTAGATACCATCTTTTATTAGCATTTAATCCCAGTGTTCTATTTCTAAATCTTGCAAGGATACCTCTTTGCCACCGATTAGATACTAGATGTAAATACTTTTCTGCCTCCAAGTTACTTTTGAAGGATAGGAACCAAGAATATCTATCATGTTCTTCCAGTTGACTGTGCCAGTTTTGTTTATACGAGGAAATTAGTCTATCTTTGAATTCAGCCATAAAAACGGTTTCGTTTCCGACTGCCTGGCTCAACCACACTATCCCAAACCCATTCTCTGTCAGCACTTTCTTAACCTTAGAGGCCCAGTTAACATTTCCTAACTCACATTGTTGCAGCATCATGTCATAGGCTTGCCTGCTCATTCTAGCTACTGGTAATCGTATTACTTTACACCAGTATCTAACAGAGAGAGAGAGAGAGAGAGAGAGAGAGAGAGAGAGAGAGAGAGAGAGAGAGAGAGAGAGAGAGAGAGAGAGAGAGAGAGGAGAGGAAATGACGACAGACAGACAGACAGAGACGAGACAGAACAGAACCAGGAGACAGCGACAGACATACAGAGAGAGAGAGAGAAGCGACAGAATAAGAGAGAGAGAGAGAGAGGAGAGAGAGAGAGAGAGAGAGAGACAGAGGGACAGACAGAAAGACAGACAGAGAGACAGAGACAGACAGACAGAAACGGAGAGAAACAGAGACAGACAGAGCGACACAGAAAGCCATCAAGCAAAATTGAAAAAAGGCTGTCATGGCTAAGTGTAGGCTGTGCTGGGTCCACTCATTGACTAAACTGCACAGGACCCAGACCTCAAGCTTTGGTTTTACCTCTGGGGGACAAAAAATGGCGATCGACTGCCCCGTTTTCAAACTTCACCAACATGACCCGTATGACCGACTCAGCGAAAGAACGATCGTACCAAACGTGAGGAAGTGGTCGGTTGTCTGGTCTGATGGACTGACCGATTGATTTGGATCGTTGGTTGACTGAGCGAATTCTTCAGTTTGTTCTGTCTTTTCATTAGCTGATGTGCCTACGAGAAATCTACTGATAGTCAGGTTGATGGCAGATTAGACTGGCTGAATGACGAGCTGCATGGCTGGTTGACAGATTCGATACACACATACATACAGACATGCATACACACACACACACACACACACACACACACACACACACCACACACACACACACACATACTATACATACATACATACATATATATATATATATATATATATATATATATATGTATATATACACAATAGAAGAAGAAGAAAAAATGGACCACAAAACCGCCTGGTAGATTCCTTTTTCCTTGTTATTTTTGTGCAATGTTTCGGTCCTAACACAGATCTCTAGGACCTTCCTATTTTGTCGTCTCATGACAACAGGAAAACGGACCTCAGCAGTAAGAAAGTGGTGCTTCTGGATTTTTAAGGTTTATACTATATACATATGTATATGAAAATATGTATATGCATACATATACATTTATACATTCATTTCTTGGTTTGGACGGTTAGTTGATATGACTCGCTGATCGATTGGCTGACTGACTGATTGATTGACTAAACGACTGATTATCGATTTAGTGACCTAAATCTTTCCCCGTCTGATTCTTTCTTTGAGCATCATTTGAGGGCGGTGGGCGGAGGAGGAGAGAGAAAGGGATGGAGAGAGAGAGAGAGAGAGAGAGAGAGAGAGAGGGGGGGGGGCTGGGAGAGAGACAGACAAAGGACAGAGGGACAGACAGACAGACAGGCAGAGGAGAGAGAGAGAGAGAGAGAGAGAGAGAGAGAGAGAGAGACAGACAGACAGACAGACATACAGACAAAGTACAGAAGGACAGACAGACAGGCAGGAGAGAGAGAGAGAGAGAGGGAGAGAGAGAGAGAGAGAGAGAGAGAAAGTGAGACAGAGACAGACAGAGACAGACAGACAGACAGACAAAGCAAAGAAGGACAGACAGAAAGGCAGAGAGAGAGAGAGAGAGAGAGAGAGAGGCAGACAGAGAAAGGAAGAGAGAGAAGACAGACGAGACAGGAGAGGCAGAGACAGAGCAGAGAGAGAGGAAGAGAGAGAGAGAGAGAGAGAGGAGAGAGAAGAGAGGAGAGAGGAGAGAGGAGAGATGAGAAGAGAGAGAGAGAGAGAGAGAGAGAGAGAGAGGGGGAGTATACAGAGACAGAGAAGACGAAGAAGTAAAGAGAAGAGATGAAAGACCAAGTTCCCGACAAGGCAAGACAGAAGGCCTTGGAGATACAATGGATGGTAAACGGTCAAACACTTTCCAGCCTACTCAAGAATAATGTTTTCTTCGTTCCTCCATCTGTCTTCCTGTCTCTCTATCTGTCTGTCTGTCTGTCTGTCCCTCTGTCTTTCTCTGTCTGTCAGTCTGTTTGTCTCTCTCTCTGTTTGTCTCTCTCTCTCTCGTTTCTCTCTCTCTCTCTCTCTCTCTCTCTCTCTCTCTCTCTCTCTCTCTCTCTCTCTCCCTTTTCTTTCTCTCTCTCTGTGTAACGTAACAATGATAGGCATATATTATAAGGACGAAAATCATATCTTATTTTTTTCTTTTTGCAAATCATGTCAACTTGACATCATATGATTGGGCAGATAGTTGGGAGCTTCCATATCATTTTGCAATAAAAACGCTTTCCTTTCTATCCGGTTTCTATAGCGTTATGTGATTTTGTGCGATGGAATGGCTGCTGGGGATTTTTCTTCCAATCTGTCTCCTTTCATCCTTGATTAATCACATAACGATGAAATAATGTGCCTCTGCACTATGGTGACCCCAAAAAGGGAAGAACATTCGTTTGCGGTCGTCTCATCCAAAGACTTTCAGGCTGCATAATAAAACAAAATACCAAGTGTCAAAACTCTCTCTCTCTCTCCTCTCTCTCTCTCTCTCTCTTCTCTCTCTCTCTCCACACACACACACACACACACACACACACACACAACACACACACACACACTCTTACCGCTCTCTTCTTTCTCATCCTCTCCGATTCTCACCGGATTCTTTAATTCTCTTTATCTGTAAATTCCTCTTGGAGGCGAGAGCTGAAAAAAAACGGAAAAAAAGAAAAGAATAAAAGCGATTCCACTCATCTGTTATCTTCGCTAATAAAGAACGCCATCTCCCCTCCTCCTCCCCTCCTCCTCCCCTCTCCTCTCCTCTTCTCTCCGCCTCAATGGAGGACAATTGCATTGAACGAAGACTAGGGGAAAAAATTAAACGAGGCAGGAAGTGGGTGAACACAATTAATTAGCCCAATTCCAACGACAGCAAACATGACACGCTTTCCCACTCTACAGCCCCCACCCCCACCCCCAACTACCTTTCATCCCCCCCTCCCTCTCCATCCTTACCGATAGTTTGACAAATTGACACAGCGAGGAGCGGTCGCTGTGACATCAGGGCACACGCTGTGACACTGCCATGTAAACATGAAGGAGCGGTCGCTGTGACATCAGGGCACACACTGTGACACTGCCATGTAAACATGAAGGAGCGGTCACACGCTCTGACACTGCCATGTAAACATGAAGGAGCGGTCACACGCTCTGACACTGCCATGTAAACATGAAGGAGCGGTCACACGCTCTGACACTGCCATGTAAACGTGAAGGAGAGGTCGCTGTGACATCAGGACACACGCTCTGGCACTGCCATGTAAACATGAAGGAGCGGTCGCTGTGACATCAGGGCACACACTCTGACACTGCCATGTAAACATGAAGGAGCGGTCGCTGTGACATCAGGGCACACACTCTGACACTGCCATGTAAACATGAAGGAGCGGTCGCTGTGACATCGGGCACACACACTGACACTGCCATGTAAACATGAAGGAGCGGTCGCTGTGACATCAGTGCACACACTCTGACACTGCCATGTAAACATGAAGGAGCGGTCACACGCTCTGACACTGCCATGTGAACATGAAGGAGCGGTCGCTGTGACATCAGGGCACACGCTCTGACACTGCCATGTGAACATGAAGGAGCGGTCCCTGTGACATCAGTGTGCACACTCTGACACTGCCATGTGAACATGAAGGAGCGGTCGCTGTGACATCAGGGCACACGCTCTGACACTGCCATGTAAACATGAAGGAGCGGTCCCTGTGACATCAGTGCGCACACTCTGACACTGCCATGTAAACATGAAGGAGCGGTCGCTGTGACATCAGTGCACACACTCTGACACTGCCATGTAAACATGAAGGAGCGGTCGCTGTGACATCAGTGCACACACTCTGACACTGCCATGTAAACATGAAGGAGCGGTCGCTGTGACATCAGGGCTCACGCTCTGACACTGCCATGTAAACATGAAGGAGCGGTCGCTGTGACATCAGGGCTCACGCTCTGACACTGTCATGTAAACATGAAGGAGCACACACTCTGACATTGCCATGTAAACATGAAGGAGCGGTCGCTGTGACATCAGGACACACTGACACTGCCATGTAAACATGAAGGAGCGGTCGCTGTGACATCAGGACACACTCTGACACTGCCATGTAAACATGAAGGAGCGGTCGCTGTGACATCAGGACACACTCTGACACTGCCATGTAAACATGAAGGAGCGGTCGCTGTGACATCAGGACACACTCTGACACTGCCATGTAAACATGAAGGAGCGGTCGCTGTGACATCAGGCACACACACTGACACTGCCATGTAAACATGCGCTGGGAGGAGTGGTCCACCCCACTGCCAGGACGGAATGAGTTGCACGCAGGCACCGGCTGATGTATTGTTCTCCAATAAATACAGCAGGGCTTTGGAAAGGCAGATTAACTAACTATCAAAACGTTTAATAAAACTTACAACTCAAATGAAACATCGATTTGTTCTCAGATGGAATGCACTGGCCACGTTCTTTTAATTGAAAAAATAAAATGATACCGTGTGAGGGATAAACGGCTGCCACATTAAACGGTCTAACCGATTTCTGGGCAATGTTTATTGCTGTTACAAAAACGTCCCCACAGAAAGAAAAATACAGGTAAAAGCACGAAGTTTTCAATCCACATTAAGACTTCCAAGAACAGGCATCTTGCAGGTGTCAGACATCGCATCCCATTTATTCAACATTTTGCATACCGATCTCCCAAAATGTGTATCAACTGTCCTTGCGTACTATGCTGGAGACACCTTCATGAATATGAATGTAAACATGAAAAAAAACAAGCATCTAATCGCGAGTTAAAACATTTTCAATCAAATTAACCAAAAAAGCTTTAACTCGCTTTTAGATGCTTGTTTTTTCATGTTCACATTCATTCATGATGAACATAGCAAGCATCTTACCACGAATGGCTTATCACTGTGAACTGTCAAGACTAATTTTGTTCTTTTTGATAATGGGGCCGATCCACCAATACTACTCTTGCTGCAAATCAATGATGATATTCTAAAGTATAAACGTGTGAAATGTGAATACCTCTCTTCAGCATCCTCACGGATTTATCACATTGAATAATTGTTTTTTAAAACGGAAAGATATTATTTCCGCAGACAAAACAGACAGATTACAGATAGTGTTTTGTCCTGTAATCTGTTTGTTTTGTCTGCGGAAATAATATCTTCCCTTTTCAAAAATTTGCTTCAGTTTCCACCTCCAGTTAACTCGCTTTGAAACTAACTCATATTGAATAGTTACTGCCGTAAACCTGGAACAGTTTCTAGTTTTTTTTTTAATTTCAAAAGAGATCAGCACTGGAGCCAAGATATTAATGCATTTCAACACTTTCCATTTTCTCATGCTCACCCCGGTCTGACTTATGGCCAAGAGATGTTTTAGTGCTCCAAAATATTCATTGGAAAGAATGCAAATGCCAGTTTACATGCTTTAGCAAATCGAATTCTGGAATGAAATGAATCTCCTTTCTAAAAATCAATTTATTCAGTACATTTCCTTTCAGCTGGGTGTCTTCACATTTTGAAATCCGGTGTGGCGGATTTGTCAGATGAGCAAAAAAGTGGGCCAGAACGTTCTGGACCTGCATGCCGTTTTCATTATCTGCTTTCTCTAATGGATGGACGTAGATTACTACAAAATGCTAAGGTGAAATATTTCAGACAGGAATATGAAGATTCAGGTTACTTTCCGACTCCCCGTGCAGGTCAGCCACAACGATATGACACTATCTGCAGAATTAGCTATAGTTTACATCGTAGGAGGTCAATGACTTCTTTCATTTACAGACTAAGACTTAATTCTTTTTTAACAAAATTATTACGGACATAAATTGATTTGGGGTAAAATGATATAGAACATGCACATACCTTTCAAATGTAAGCATTTGAAAATCATTCAGCTGCATTTGCTAAGTCTTCCGTAGATGAAGTTTTGAATAATTCCTCACAAAAATGTGACACTGGATCAGCATAATTTTTGTCCGATTTGTGCTTATTTGCAATCCTGTGCAAATGTTGTGCTTTTGTTAGTAATGATTCTTGGAACTTTTAGGAATTTCTATCGCCATGTACTTAAGGGACACACGCACGCGCACGCGCGCGCGCGCACACACACACACCCACACACACACACACACACACACGCACGCACGCACGCACACGCACACACACACACGCACACGCACACACACACACACACACACACGCGCGCGCGCACGCACGCACACACACACACACACACACACACACACACTCTCTCTCTCTCTCTCTATCTCTCTAACATTTACACACACACACACACACACACACACACACACACACACACACACACACACACACACACACACACACACGGTACAACGGAAACGATGCACCAGCAGCATCAGCAGCCCAAAGCACCCTCCAGTGGGAGGCCCCTTCGTGTGACCTGACAGTCATCATTCTCTCTGCACTCTTGGGAGGACTACCAGCTCTGCGGTGGCCTGTAGGGGTGGGGGCGGGGGTGGGGGTGGGGAGTGGGGGGATGGGGCACCGTAGGGTATCGGTGATAAACGAGGTGGAAATAATGTTTCCCAGAGAGCGGGGGGGGGGGGGGGGGGGGGGTGAGGGCAGAAATAAAAGCGAGGCCTGGCATCGAATCCCCACGTCATCCACTACAGCCTTGTCTTCTTCCCCGCTGAGCCTTCACCCCAACGCCCTAACTACCACGCCTCCCCCCCCCCACCCCATACACTCCCCACCCACCCATATCCCACACCCCCACACACCAAAGGAGCAGACGACCTCCGGGAACCATCTCCCGGCAAGACAGAGCTAGTCCTCTATCTCCTGCATCAGGACCTAGTAGGCGTCTCCGACGAGAAACCTGCCACTAGGAACGACAACTCCATGATGAGTTCCAAAGCACGAGGATGGGGGGGGGGGGGGAGGGGGGGAAGAGGGGGGACGGGGGGGGGGGGAGAAGGAGACAGAGACGGAGAAGACAGTATAGACGGGAGGAAAGAAAAGTGTCTGGAACTGGGAGGGGGAGGGGAGGAGCGGAGAGAAGGTGGCGGTGAGAGTGAGAGGAGCAGATGGGGTGGGAAGGGGTGGGGTGAGAGATCGGACACGCGAGAGGGCGATAGCGGCCGGACTGGGGTGGGAGATGGACAGGACATCAAGGGTTCCCCGCTGACCGCCACTCTGTTGGCTTGTCCGGGACTGACGTGGCCTAAGTGCCGTGTCCAGGGGAAGAGACGGCCAGGGGTCATCAACTGGACGGCGTGCAGTCAGCGGAGGGACCGGAGGGGCTGGAACTCACTTCGTGTAGGGCATGAACCACATCGTGGAGGACGTGCGTCGACGGTCAGTACGATCCAAGAACAGAGCAATGTAGATGGTAGGGCTTGAAGCAGCTGAAGCAATGCTACTGATACTGCTACTTACACCACCACCACCATCACCATCACTAATAATATCTACTACTACTACAAATCTTAAATAAATGTTAGCGAACCTCCAAGAGAAACGTGGACAAACGAGTCACAAGACAAAACACGACGCGTTTCGACCTCTTAGGTCTTCTTCAGGCAAGACACAAACAAGTAAGACAACGAAAATGAACGAATGTGGTACTCAGCTTCGATCTCTTCACTCTTCAGCGCAAGGTAGGCAGGCGTAGTACTACTACTACTACTACTACTACTACTACTACTACTGCTACGACTACGACTTCTACAACTACTACTACTATTACTACTACGACGACTACTACAACTTCTACTACTACGACGACGACAACGACAGCTACTACTACAACTACTACTGCTGCTGCTGCTGTTGCTGCTGCTGCTGCTGCTGCTGCTGCTGCTGCTATCGCTAACAATTACGATAATGCTGATAATTATACCAATTGAAATGCGCAAGAGTTTCTTATATTAATGGAATCTCATGTTTTATAAGTCCAGTTATTGCAATGTGACTGTTAAGATTTAGGCTGTTTTAGAAATTTGCTTACTTTTGCATGCGGGGGCTAAAGATGCGTGACCTCAGATCTGATCCTGTGTTCAG
>CM065725.1:14848094-14853094 GCA_033310375.1 Conus canariensis | reverse complement strand
TCAGAGATCGACAAGCACATACAATTTCCTAGTTTTTGTGTCAGAGATCAACAAACGCATACAACTTCCTGTCTTTTTGTCTGAGATCGACAAGCACATACAACTTCCTGTCTTTTTGTCAGAGATCGACAAGCACATACAACTTCCTAGTTTTTGTGTCAGAGATCAACAAGCACATACAACTTCCTGTTCTTTGTGTCAGAGATCAACATGCACATACAACTTTCTGATTTTTGTGTCAAAGATCAACATGCACATACAGCTTCCTGGTTTTTGTGTCAGAGATCAACATGCACATACAACTTTCTGTTTTTTGTGTCAGAGATCAACATGCACATACAACTTCCTGGTTTTTGCGTCAGAGATCAACAAGCACATACAACTTTCTGTTATTTGTGTCAAAGATTGACATGCACATAAAACTTCCTGTTTTCTTGTGTCAGAGATCGACAAGCAACAATTCCTGTGCTTGGTGTCAGAGATTAAGATGTACAGACAGCGTTTCCATTTCTGTGTCAGAGATCAACGTGCACTTGCAAATTCCTGGATTTGGTGTCAGAGATCAATATGCACAAACAGCTTTCAGATTTTGTGTCCACGATCAACATGCATGCACAGATTCCTGGCCCTGTGGTCAGGAATTTGCACACAGGAGTTCCGGACATGCGTGCTTAACGTTTCCGAATCTTACAGATCAGGTAACCGTTAATGTCTTTCCTAAACTTGTTACCATTCAACGCTCCTCCAGATTAAAAACCTCGTTTATTATTTAACAGTCATTGATATGTATCACTTCTTAGCGTATGTATCACTTCTTAGCGTATGTATCACTTCTTAGCGTATGTATCACTTCTTAGCGTATGTATCACTTCTTAGCGTATGTATCACTTCTTAGCGAGTTGTGGGAACAAGAAAATAGAATGCAATATTCCCGGAAACGGAAACTGAATGTGTGAACAGCGAGGCATGTATCTGATCGCGAAAAGCATTTCAGCAGCATCATAGTCTTAAAAAGTCTTATATTTGAATAAAAAAAAAATCTGCCATCTGTTTCAAATGTACGACGATAATAAAGCTGACATGAACGTAAATTTTCAAAGGTATGAATTAAAACAAAAGCAAAGACAACAAAAATGGGGGAAAAATGTCCATCCACTCTCCACTAACATAATAAATATTATGCATATCAAGCATCAAGATCGATGTCACTAAAATCTGTCAACTCGTGTTCCTTGGGCTATGTGACTGTTCGTTTAAGAGTCTGTCCTTTAAACTTGGGTAAAGACAAGCTGTCTTCTTTAGGGGACAGCAGGAAGCGGGCGACAGGGAAATTTTCCCCAAACACAATATGAACACAAAACTCCTTGGAGGTCAGACTCTCGCTCACACAACGTTGACACACAACCAGTCAAACATAGAGAAGAGAGCTCCCCCCCCCCCCCCCCCTTTCTTTGTTCATTAACTCTTAAATGTCTACATCATTTACTACGTAAAACACGTATTTAGCATGGTTTCACAAGTTACATGTTTCAGCGCAAACATATTGACCAGGTCCTCGCCGACTCACACATAGTTTTCTTTCAAAAGTTGCCCTTGACCAGCGCGTCATGAAAAATCTCTTTTAGCAAACCAAATTTCCTTGTCCTCACAGAGCTGCACGCCGATCCAGTTCCCTGGTTTGGCCTCAGCAAACCATAAATCCTTCACAATCTCGGTGACCTCACGTCGGCTTATAAGTTTAAATTACGCTTGTGTCCCCCTCCCCCCCCCCCCCCCCACCTCTAAGTTAAAAAAAAAAGTAAATGATGGGTCCCTGGTCTATCTGTGGGAAAAGTTCCTGGAGGTTTGCTAAGCCGATTGAAGACCATTCGTGGCTTTTATCTTTATTTCTCATATATCCTGTATCATTCAAAAAATAAACAAATGAATAAATAAAAACTATAGGCATGCAGCCTCACCAGCACCTCCACGTACGAAGACGTAGACCAGTCTGTCCTCAACTGACCATTTCACAGGTGATAAACCAATTGCGTTAAGATACCCGTTCACCACATTCAATGCACGCAAGCCGCAGGTTTAATTGAGTGGGTGGGCCAAGGCATAAAAAGGTAAACTTGACTTTAAAAAAAAAATCCTCTCTCCCCAAAAGCTTGCATAAAAAAAGTGTTCCGTCGACATACTTGTTTTGTATACAAACACAGATAATTATTCGTTTAATATACACACATACTCGTTTTACATACAAACACACATACTCGTTTTATATACAAACACACATTCTCGTGTTGTATACAAACATACATATTCTCTCTCTCTCTCTCTCTCTCTCTCTCCTCTCTCTCTCTCTCTCTCTCTCTCTCTCTCTCTTCTCCCCCCCCTCTGTGTGTGTGTGTGTGTGTGTGTGTGGTGCGTGCGTGCGTGCGTGCGAGAGAGAGAGAGAGAGAGAGAGAGAGAGAGAGAGAGAGAGAGATTCAGATTCAGATGTTTAATTCATATTTAGGCCATTGCCCCTAATGAGAGAGAGAGGGGGAGAGAGAAAAAGGGAGAGAGCGAGAGAAAGAGAGAGAGAACATGCGCGCGCGCGCGCGCGGGCGTGTGTGTGTGTGTGTGTGTGTGTGTGTGTGTGTGTGTGTGTGTGTGTGTGTGTGTGTGTTCGTTTGTGAGTGTCTGAGACAGAGAGACAATTGACAAAATGTTTAATGACCAGGCCTTCTGCCCATGTCATGAAAAGAGAGAAGAGAGAGAGAGAGAGAGAGAGAGAGAGAGAGAAGAGAGAGAGAAAAAGAGAGAGAGAGATAGAATTTTACAGAGATATTAAAAGGCAAAAGTCCGGTATGAAAGGATGTTAGTATTAATCTTCTGAAAAAACAAACAAACAAACAAACAACAACAAACAAACATAACAAATTTTACAAGATCTTTTCATAAGAGATTAATTGCTTTCGCAAAAAAAAAAAAAAAAAAAATTTAATTAAATAAATGTTTCACCCCATGTTCCCCCAATCTTTATCACAGGGAAATTTCTCTTCTATTGTCCGCTCTGTGTAAACAGGAAGCACCGTTTCTCATTATGCAGTCGCTCCCACATGTTGTGAATGACAACCATTTCAAATCGCTGGGACGATTGCAATATCTGAAAGAAAGCAGAGGGAAGAAGGAGGGGGGGACAAGTCAGGGGTTGGTGCGAGAAGGGGAGGGGGGGGGGGCTATGCACCCTGGAATTTTATTCATTCAAAGCATAACAACAACCTACAACATGTAATTCATCCTCAACAGCCGACTTGCGCAACAGACACACTGCATTTTCGTTGTGCTTTTTTGTACTCCCAGTTCTATAGAACAGGGAGTACTTTACAATGGGAACGAAGAAATGCTGCCTGTGTGTCTGTCCGTCCGTCCGTGGTCAAAATGTGTTCCACTCGCTCCAGACAAAACTACTGGGCTGATCTTTCTGAAAATTTGTAGGTATGTTTATTATGGGTCACGGATGATGCCCGATGTTTTAGATAACCGTTACTAACGGCTGTAACGGCCTGTAACGGTTTTTCTTCTTCATGGAATATCTCAGAAAGTACTTGGCCAATCTTTGTGAAAATTAGCAGGTATGTTCATTATGGGTCACGGATAATGTCCGATGTTTTAGTTTACCCCGTTATAGCCGTTACTAACGGCTGTAACGGCCTGTAACGGTTTTTTCTTCTTTATGGCATATCTCAAAGTACTTGGCCGATCTTTCTGAACATTTGTAGGTATGTTCATTATGGGTCATGGGTGATGCCCGATGTTTTAGTTTACCGTTATAGCCGTTACTGACGGCTGTAACGGCCTGTAACGGTTTGTTTCTTTATAGAATATCTCAGAAAGTACTTGGCCGATCTTTCTGAACATTTGTAGGTATGTTCATTATGGGTCACAAATAATGCCCGATGTTTTAGTTTACCGTTACAGCCGTTACTAACGGCTGTAACGGCCTGTAACTGTTTTTTCTTCTTTATGGAATGTCTCAGAAAGTACTTGGCCGATCTTTGTGACAATTAGCAGGTATGTGCATTATGGGTCACAAATAATGCCCGATGTTTTAGTTTACCGTTACAGCCGTTACTAACGGCTGTAACGGCCTGTAACGGTTTTTCTTCTTTATGGAATATCTCAGAAAGTACTTGGCCGATCTTCGTGAAAATTAGCAGGTATGTTCATTATGGGTCACGGATGATGCCCGATGTTTTAGTTTACCCCGTTATAGCCGTTACTAACGGCTGTAGCGGCCTGTAACGGTTTTTCTTCTTTATGGAATATCTTAGAAAGTACTTGGCCGATCTTTCTAAAAAAAATTGTAGGTATGTTCATTATGGGTCACAAATAATGCCCGATGTTTTAGTTTACCGTTATGGCCGTTACTAACGGCTGTAACGGCCTGTAACGGTTTTTTATTCTTCATGGAATATCTCAGAAAGCACTTTGTCGATCTTTCTGAAAATTTGTAGGTATGTTCATTATGGGTCACGGATGATGTCTGATGTTTTAGTTTACCGTTATAGCCCTTACTAACGGCTATAACTGCCCATAACCTGGAATTTTCTATCTTTTATTAGTAGTATTATCCTCAGTAAGTACCTGCCGATCTTTCTTTAGAAAAAATATTGGTTAATGTGGGTATGTTGATTATGGGTCACTGATGATGCCCGATGTTTTAGTTTACCGTTATAGCCGTTACTAACGGCTATAACGACCCATAACGGTTTTTCTTTTTTTATGGAATATCTCAGAAAGTACGTGCCCGATCTTTCTGAAAATTTGTAGGTATGTTCGTTATGGGTCACGGATGATGCCCGATGTTTAAGTTTACCGTTATAGCCGCTACTAACGGCCCATAATGGTTTTCTTCTTTATGGAAAATCTCAAAAAGTTCTTGGCTGATCGTTCTGAAAATTTGTATGTTCATTATAGGTCACAGATGATGCCCGATGTTTAACAGAATAGCCATTACTAACGGTTACACC
>CM065725.1:14838094-14843094 GCA_033310375.1 Conus canariensis | reverse complement strand
AAAAACAAAAACAAAAAAAAGAAAACCAATCCCTCTGTCCTCTGGGACCAATCCATGGACAAAACTTTACTATTTGTATTATCTTTGGTGTTCGCGGCGTCTCTAGACAGATTTTGTTGTTGTTGTTGTTTATCTTCATCGGACAGAATGTGGAGGGGACTCGATCAGCAACAACGCATGAGTCAAGACAGGCACATCTATCCAATAGTCTTGGTCGTTACTGCACCTGCCACCTGGCTTCTCTCCTGCTCTGCTCTCTCTCTCTCTCTCTCTCTCTCTCTCTCTCTCTCTCTCTGTCTTCTCTCTCTCTCTCTCTCTTCTCCTCTCTCTCTTCCCTCTCTTCTTTTTCTTTCTCTCTTCTCTCCTCTCTTCTCTCTCTCTCTCTCTTCTCTCTTCTTCTGTCTCTCCTCTTCTCTCTCTCTCTCTCGCTCTCTCTGATCCGTCTCGTCTCCTCTCTCTCTCTCTCTCTCTCTCTGTCTGTGCTGGTTTTGTTCTGTCTTTGTCTGTCTGTCTGTGTGTGTGTGTCTCTCTTCTCTGCTCTTTCTTCTCTCTCTCTTCTCTCCTCTCTCTCTCCCTCCCTCCCTCCCTCCCTCCCTCTTCTCTCTCTCTCTCTCTCTCTCTCTCTCCCTGCCCCCCTGTCTCTCTCGTGTATGTATTTGGAGAAGGGAGGTGGGGGGGTGTAGGGAAGAGGGGAACGGGTCCTGTTGCTCTGGCAGGTCCTACTTGGAACGATATTGATTTTTTTCCCCGGGTTTAGTTCTTGCGTGGACTGAATTATGTTGCATTCAGCATCGAAGAAATGGGGAAGCAGTCCTCCAAACCCACTGAATTTAATGACGCAGCGCACTATGAGTCTTTTTTTTAATGCATGGTACCTGGTACAAAAGCAGAAAGTGCCGCACAACCTCTCCTCCTCTATTACTCTCCGTACACACCATCTTAATCCTCTTAACTCCCACCAGATTCTGGTCTTTTCGATGTTCTTCTTTCCCAGGTTGAAGTTCGACCAAACTGCGCTCTCTCTCTCTTTGTCTCTCTGTCTCTGTCTCTGTCTCTCTCTGTCTCTCGTCTGTCGTCTGTCTCTGTCTCCTCTCTCTCTCTCTCTCTCTCTCTCTCTCAATCTTCCTCTCAATTCTTTGTCAAATTACTTTGCCTCTCATTCTTTTTCTCTTCTCTCTCTCTCTCTCTCTCTCTTCTCTCTCTCTCTCTCTCTCTCTAGTCTACCTTTTTCATGCATTTTGTACACATACGCGCGCGCCCGCACGTGCGCTACACACAAAAAAAAACACACACACACACACACACACACACACACACACACACACACACACACACACACCACACACACACACACACGTACACAACTCTAAAACGGAGTTCATCGAATTTTCAAATGCAAATTTAGGAACATCGCAATTTACAGAAAGACTGCAAAGTTTGTCTGTGTCCCTTTGATGCTACAACCCTTCATTTGAGCGAGACTAGTCCGCTCTACCACGACTTTTGGGACTTTGTTCGACACAAAAAAATTCCATTTTTGTTTTATATCTTTGCGTGAGGTGATGATTTTCAATTTCGTGTCTCAACTGTTGAGTAGATCTACGATATTTTGAAAATAATACCGTAACAATGTACGTAGGTCTACGCGAAAACAAACTGCTAGTTTACCTTTAAAAAAAAAAAGAATTTTCATCCAGTTGATAAACCCACTTTATATACAAGCCCACCAAACACACACACACACACACACACACACACACACACACACACACACACACACACACACACACACACACATCAGTCTCCCAAACCTTGTCTCCATCCAACGGCTCCAACCGCAAAGACACAGATATCAGAAAGGGACCTCAAGAACCATTCATGAATATGCATAATCCTCACCCCATACCACGCGATGCCAGTATGTCTGGCCCGCAAGCGCGCGTGACGCCTTCACAAATCTGTTCGTCCGTCTGTCTGTCTGTCTGTCTGTCTGTCTGCAAACAAATTTGGAGGGAATGCCAAGGAACCCCATGTGATCCGTGGCTGTGTTTCTGGTGATCCACAAAAGCAAGCAGTGAGGACGGGGGCCCTGGCATTTTCAGCGCGGTTAGGTTCATTTGCATAGCAATTTCCAGGAAGCAAGGACACAACATATCATTAGTGTCACACTGGAACCTTCAAATTTATTGAAATGTGATTTAGAAGCATTACAAATAATAAATATTCTAAACTGACTGAGTAAATGCTGGGTTTAAGTTCTTAACTGTCTGAATTGACTGAGTAAATGCAGGGTTTAAGTTCTTAACTGTAGCAAAAGCAACTGTTTCGGGATTCCCCATCGCAAGAAGGGCAGGATGGTGTCAGATACTTTAAGACAAAAAAAACTTGTTTTGTTTCACTTAATAGTGGACAAACAGTTCTTGAAATGACTTTTATTTCGTGCCTATCATGTTGACATTACTGTCGAATTCGGTGTTGCTCTTGCATTGATGTCCTAAAAGGGCTTGAAGTTTTTTTTTCCAAGTTTAGATGTACTGTCTTCATAACATGGTAAATGCTGCAGTATTTCCTGTACAGCATTTAACGGTCATCATCAAATTGTATGTTTTTAAAATTTCCTGGCCATGTAACATTATCAGTGTAGTGGTATTTTCTATACTGTGTCTAATACTTTCACATCAATTTTTTTTCAGTTGTTAAATGTTTGCTCAAAACGGCCAATTTTGCAATATTTAGCTTACACCACTTAAAAGTATCATACTATCAATGCTTTTGAAACTCATAATCCGCACAAAAAGACGAGTGTAACAGCGTTTACTACAAATGCATTTAATATTCACCTTCAAGTTAGATGTTAGAAGCTTACCGTCAGCAGAAAATAAATCATGTTGTGCATGTGCCGTCACATTTTATGCTTTCAAAGCTTATAAACTGGGCAGTTTAGCAGTGCTGACCGTTGAACATCTAACATTCACTATCAAGTTTAATGTTTTCAAAACTTTCTTGTCAGATAAAGTTATGACTTCATCAGGATTCATTATCATGCATTTTGCACATACCATCAAGTAGCCATTTCAAATGTACTACTTGCATAACATAATCAGTTTAGCAATATTCATTCTGAGACATTCACCATTCACCAAGACGTTGTAGCCTCTCAAAACTTGATTGTGAACACTGATCCATTAACTTGTTAGTATTAGTTTTACAAGATCTAATATTCACCATCAGGTTACATGACTTTGAAAGCTCATATTTTGCATAAAATGATCAATTTAACAGTGTTTGTTTTACAGCATCTAACATTCACCATCAGGTTACATGATTTTGAAAGCTCATATTTTGCACAAAGTAACCAATTCAGCATTATTTTGCGACACAGCCTTTATATTCAGCACCAAATTCGTTTTCTAAATGTGTTGTCTGCATTACTAAAATAATAAATTCAGCAGTGTTCACAGCATTCAACAAGCACCTGCACTTTATGTTCCTTTAAAACTTACTGTCTGCATAGAATGACCAGTTAAGCAGTATCAACGATCCAACATTTAATCCGTGTCAAGCTGAATGTTTCAAAACTGTTTCCCACGCATGACAAATTTAGTAGCATCCCCTATTGTCCATTCAACATAACTAAATGACTTATATATGTCTTCAAACGTTAGTTTTACCTTAAAATTGGTAGTTGAGCGGTATCCACCATACAGCTTTTAATAGTCAGAATCAAGTTAAACATTTTCTAACCTTATTCTAAGCATAAAACTCTAACTTCAGCAGCAATCACTGTAATTACTATCATCATCAGATTACATGTTTTCAAAATTTACCGTTTGCATAAACAATATCAAACGTTTTCAAACAAATTACATATTTTGTGTTTACTTATTTTCAGCACAAAATGATCAATTGCGCAGCATCTGCTATTCAGCATTTAATGTTCACCATCAAACGAGCTGCTGTCAAAACGTTTTGACTGAACATGTTGATAATTACCTTAAGGTAAATACATGTTTTGGAAATTCATTGTTTGCAGGAAACGACCACTTGAGCAGCGCTTCACATGAACCACCAAGTTCAGCTTACATGTTTTCCAACTTTCATATCTGTGAGGAATGCTCGGATCGGTCAGTATGTATCATAGTGCCTGTAACATTCACAGTCAATATTTTTACCAGTAAATTTGAAACCTCGATGCCCTTAAATCAATCACTGGCGAGAAGGTTCTAACACGCTTCTGCGTATCTAGGAGTAAAATGCTGCCTTAATTCAGCAATGACGTCATGAAACAAAAATTCTGAACGGAAAATCTTCAGTGTTCAAGCTGCTTGTCTACCCGATTTTATGTCCTTAATCTTTGTCTCCTTCACTCACATCAAAACAGGTGCATGCGGACAGGGCGCGCGCGCGCGCGCGCACACACACACACACACCACGCACCACACACACACACACACACACTCACTCTCTCTCTCTCTCTCTCTCTCTCTCTCTCTCTCTCTCTCTCTCACACACACACACACACACACACATACACACACACACATTATGCCACTGTTATTTCATGTGCCCACAGAGTTCCATTGTGGCCATGAGCACATCGGAAGGCAGCTGTCGCAGCCGATGTATCGCCAGGTATGAATCATGGGCTCGCTCAGCTGACCCGAATCCCAACATCTGACCATTGCTGCGGCCTTGCTTCATCTCAAAGTAACCGTTAGGAATAGTCGTTTCTTGTAGTCATCCGCACACGCAAGCAAGCATGCCTATATGCATGTATGTGAGTGAGTGAGTGTGTGTGTGTGTGCGTGCGTGCGTGCGTGCGTGCGTGCGTGCGTGCGTGCGTGCGTGCGTGTGTGTGTGTGTGTGTGTGTTTTTCTGCGTGTCCTGTATTCATAGCCACAGTAAACTGTCTGTCATTCGCACTACATTTCAAATTCTGGAACCAATCGACAGGCAGAGAGAGCCAGGCCTATCAGAGCCATCAGGGGTCACTGTCTCTC
>CM065725.1:14825594-14830594 GCA_033310375.1 Conus canariensis | reverse complement strand
GCCCTCGGATTACGAGCAAAGGAACCCACTATCGTCCTGTGGTGCGGACACTTGCTTTAGGCCACAACGTCGGCCATTGGATCGGTCAGCTTCAACCGACTCCACAGGGTCCCGTGAAGTCAAATCAAGCAGCTGTGAGAACTTTTGGACCTGTGAGCGGGAAGCACCACAGTACACAGCAGCCGACCCTCGAGGATCTGAACCACTTCCAGACGGAGGGAGCGTTGACACCTCTGACCACGTCACTTCATCTCCACCACCCCCACTCCCTGTGCACTGTGGTTCTGGCAGAACTCGGCCTTGAACGCCTCAGGCTGCCAAGACGTCAGTCTCACCTTGTACCGCCTGGGACTGTGCAGTACCGGTAATCATGCTACGATGCATTGCTTGGTACATACATACATGCATGCATGCATACAGACACGCATGCATAATACACACATGTATACATACATATATACATGCCTGTAAACATGCATACACACACACACACACACACACACACACACACACACACACATAATATATATATATATATATATATATATATATATTGAATTATAAACAAAGCTTGCTCTTATGTCTTAGATTGAAGAAATAGGGGGAGATAAGCGTTCATAGCTGCAGTGGTAGATAATTCTGCCTAACAAGCAGTATGTGCTTGAGTGGGTGAATGGGGAATAATAAATGCTTCTCAAAATGAGCCTTCAGCAAGCTTATAGTCTCCAAGGGGGAGACAATCTCCAATGGGGAGGAAACTCACTAACATATATATAACTCCTGTGTGTGTGTGTGTGTGTGTGTGTGTGTGTGTGTGTGTGTGTATAAACACACACACAGACATACAAACGCGCACACACACACACACACACACACACACACACACACACACACACACGCACGCACACGCGCACGCACACAAACACACACACACACACACACACACACACACACACACACACACACACACCACACACACACCCCACACACACACACACACACATTCAGAGAGGAAGGTACAAAACTGTCATATACCAGCCGACCACAGAGGGCACTGACGGGGCTGTCACCATCTAGAGAAAAAAAAATCGACAGTCATGTCCTTAAAAGCAACAAGTACAACACAGCTATCTATGATACAAACAAATTAAAATGAATGACCTGAAAGCTTACTAGTAACATCCTTGAGACTAATACAAGTAGGCTGTGCTAATGGCACAGCCTTTCTGATGAATCTCTCACCTCCAGTTCTAAGAAACATCTCGAAAAGCAAACGAACAAATAAACAACGTTGTTGACACGATAGATTTGATTCACATCGCCGACCCAGCAGAGTCAGAGTTTGAAACATGGCTCTGTGTGTGTACTTCACGTCACGTTTGCAGTCCAAAAGCGTTTACTACAATAGTTCGTATCATATTCTTTTTAACCGAAAGGCAGTAAGCCATGTCATTCACTGTTTAATGAATGAACGAACGTAGGTACCGTTTCTGGGTTCCCTGACCTGTGGAACTGTAGGTGGAAGGCGGGGGGATTACAATGAAGCACGTGCCGCACCACTTAACGTTTAACCTTTCCAACAAAAGCCATTACCCTAGATGGTTTAAACGAACCGCTTGGCACCATTTCAGAAACCTTCGGGAAGACCCATTTTACCTTCTGAAATTTGAATTTTAAAAGTCAACTCTTTAGTCTTTAGCGGTTTATGTTGTTTCATATTAACTTTGGTGCGGGGAAATAGAAAGATAAAAGAACTGTAAGAACTACAACTGCTGCTATTGCGCATAAGCACGCACGTACACGCGGCCCCGCTCTCTCTCTCTCTCTCTCTCTCTCTCTCTCTCTCTCTCTCTCACAACACACACACACACACACACACACACGCACGCACGCACGCACGCATGCACGCGCACGCACACACACACACACACACACACACACACACACACACACACACACACACACACAAACACGCGCGCGCGCGCTCTCTCACAAGCAGATCATACGCATATAGCTTCTACTCAAACACAAATGATGTCGGGGAGGGGAAAGAAAGGTAAAAGCACACGTACGACTATGGGATTTTCCACTCCGCGTACCGATTGATGTTCAAGATGTTTTGTGGATGATCTCTGCCATCAAATCGACAGGAAACAAGGAAACAAAGAAAGAACAGACAAGACGGATGGAAGAAACAAAGGAAAGGACAAAAAGTAAAGAAAGAAAGAAAAGAAGAAAAAAAAGTGTAAACGAAACAAAAGAAAGAAAGAAGGAAGGAAAGAGAGGAAGAGACGAAGAGAAGAGAGGAGAAATGCTTAAAGGGAGAAAGAAAGGAAGACAGGAAGACAGAAGAAAGTAAGGAGAAAAGAACGTGATGAAGGCAGAACGAAAGAGGGGAAAGAGGAAAGAAAAGAAGAGAAAAAAAAAACCAATAAAAATAAAGGGAGGAAGAAAGGAAGATCTGAAGAATAGATGACGAAAGAATATATAAGAAAGGATGAAAGAAAGAAACAAAGGACAGAAACAAAAAAGGAAGGAAGGAAGAAGAAAGGAATAAAGACAGAAAAAAGGAAGGCAAAAAGGAAAGAAAAGCAAAAAACAAAAACATAAGGAAACGTGAGAGTGAATCACATGCCAAACTGGGAAGATAACGGAACAAGAAAATGAACGGACGAAGAAATAAAAAGAATGAAAAACTAAAAAAATGAAGAGAAGACAGAAAGAGACAAGGAAAGAGGAATTTTTTTTTTATTAAAAAGCGCGAAGGAACAAGCATTAAAAAAAGGTAGAATAAATGAGAGAAAGACAGAAAAACAGACGCACAGATGGACAGGCAGACAGAAAGATAACAATCCATACACACGAACGACTGAGACCTCATGTCCATTTATCCTGAGGAGAAATAACGGACAAACGAATTCTATTTCCAGAGGGTTGTGGACGAAGTCTGCATGTCTTTTCGTTGCTATTGTTCTGTACGTCCAGCCTTACGGACAGACCAAGTAAAATCCAGAAAGGACAAAAACAAAAACCAACAAAGATGTTTCCAAATTACAAAACAATTCAGAAATCAATACAGGAACAGACATGGCAGGGAGAGAGAGAGAAAAAAAAAAGAGAAATGCAACGGGGAAAGACAAAACAAAATGCGTGTTATTTCTGACCATATGTTATTTCTGTACACCGCCCTCGACTCCGTCCCCTCCCCTCATGTCCCTCCCTCTCTTGCCCCCCTCCCTCCACCATCACCCCGTTGACCCCACCCTTCTCTCCCATCTTCCCCCCCCCCCCCCCCCCCCGGCCTCAACTCGGAGAAAAGGAAGGAAAAGCAGCAATAAATGATGAAGAAAGAAAGTGAACATCACAGATGAAACATTTAGACATTGAAAATCATCAGATAGGGAAGAACATTCCAGACAGTTCCCCCATTCTCAACACCGTGTTAAATTACACGAGAAAGAAAGAGAAGAAAGAGAACTACAAATATAGACAGATAAAGAACACACACACACACACACACACACACACACACACACACACACACACACACACACACACACACCAAAGAAGAGAAGAGAGAGAGAGAGGGGGGGGGAAGAGAGACAGGCAAACAGACAGACAGACAGACAGAGAGCGAGAGAGCTTATGTTCATGATTCACTTTACATATTTTAGGTATTAAGAAGAAGAAAGAAAGAATAAAAGAAAGACTAAAGAGGCAAAATGTAATCCCAATCGTTGAGTCACCGAGTGATCAGTTTTTCTGCCATTTCTCCTTCAGGTGTTACACCTCAAGACATTGTACAGAAGGGGTAATTCGGTTGCCTGTTACAGACTGTATTGTAAAGAAAAGGTAGTTCAGCTGTCGATTATAAACTATACTTTGTAACAATTCAGTTGGCTGATACAGACTATATTGTTAAAACAAAGGTAACCCAGTCGCCTATTACAGACTTTACATTGTAAAGAAAAGGTTAAGTTGCCTATTACAGGCTACGCTGTAAATAAGAGGTAATTCAGTTGCTGAAGTACAGATTACATTGTAGACAAGAATTAAGGCAGTCGCGTATTACTGACTATATTATATCAGAAAAGATAATTCACCTGCCTGTTACACAGACTCTATTGTAAACAAAAGGCAGTTCAGTTGCCTGTCCCAGACTCTATTGTAAACAAAAGGCAGTTCAGTTGCCTGTCACAGACTCTATTGCAAACAAAAGGCAGTTCAGTTGCCTGTCACAGACTCTATTGTAAACAAAAGGCAGTTCAGTTGCCTGTCCCCAGACTCTATTGTAAACAAAAGGCAGTTCAGTTGCCTGTCACAGACTCTATTGTAAACAAAAGGCAGTTCAGTTGCCTGTCACAGACCGTATTGTAAACAAAAGGCAATTCAGTTGCCTGTCACAGACTGTATTGTAAACAAATGGTAATCCAGTTGCCTGTCACAGACTGTATTGTAAACAAATGGTAATTCAGTTGCCTGTCACAGACTGTATTGTAAACAAATCGCAATTCAGTTGCCTGTCACAGACTATATTGTAAAACAAATCGCAATTCAGTTGCCTGTCACAGACTCTATTGTAAACAAATGGTAATTCAGTTGCCTGTCACAGACTGTATTGTAAACAAATCGCAATTCAGTTGCCTGTCACAGACTGTATTGTAAACAAATCGCAATTCAGTTGCCTGTCACAGACTCTATTGTAAACAAATCGCAATTCAGTTGCCTGTCACAGACTGTTGTAAACAAATCGCAATTCAGTTGCCTGTCACAGACTGTATTGTAAACAAATCGCAATTCAGTTGCCTGTCACAGACTGTATTGTAAACAAATCGCAATTCAGTTGCCTGTCACAGACTATATTGTAAACAAATGGCAATTCAGTTGCCTGTTACAGACTATATTGTGTAAAGAAAGACAATTCAGCTGCCTGTTAACAGACTATAAGGCAGTACAGCTGCCTGTTACAGACTGTATTGTAAAGAAGAGGTAATTCAGTT
>CM065725.1:14815594-14820594 GCA_033310375.1 Conus canariensis | reverse complement strand
GAAGAGACACAGACAATGGGAGTAATGATTGTCTGTATACATGTCTTCAGAATGAAGAGACACTGAGACAATGGGAGTAATGATTGTCTGTATACATGTCTTCAGAATGAAGAGACACAGACAATGGGAGTAATGATTGTCTGTATACATGTCTTCAGAATGAAGAGACACAGACAATGGGAGTAATGATTGTCTGTATACATGTCTTCAGAATGAAGAGACACTGAGACAATGGGAGTAATGATTGTCTGTATACATGTCTTCAGAATGAAGAGACACTAAGACAATGGGAGTAATGATTGTCTGTATACATGTCTTCAGAATGAAGAGACACTGAGACAATGGGAGTAATGATTGTCTGTATACATGTCTTCAGAATGAAGAGACACAGACAATGGGAGTAATGATTGTCTGTATACATGTCTTCAGAATGAAGAGACACTGAGACAATGGGAGTAATGATTGTCTGTATACATGTCTTCAGAATGAAGACACTCAGACAATGGGAGTAATGATTGTCTGTATACATGTCTTCAGAATGAAGAGACACAGACAATGGGAGTAATGATTGTCTGTATACATGTCTTCAGAATGAAGAGACACTGAGACAATGGGAGTAATGATTGTCTGTATACATGTCTTCTGAATGAAGAGACACGCACGACTGGGAGTAAAGCATGGAACTGTGGAAGTGACTTGCAGCAAGAGGAAGCGACTTACCGGATTCGGTGGCGAACCCCCGACGTAGTTTCTCATAGCGGTAATCCCTCCAGCTTCCGCTTCGGGTGGACTTGACCGACATGTTGGCCGACTACCAGGGCCTAGGGCTCTGCCGCTGATTGCGATAGAATGGCAGCAGTGGTTTCCTATTGGTGGTGGTGGTGTTGATGAAGTCAGCGACAGGGCAGTATTGCTACTGCTGCTGTTGCAGTAGCTGCTAGTGCCAAGCTTGCTGTTGCGATTATGCTGGTACTGGAGTCCATACTGTTGCTGCCGTTATTGCTGTCGCTGTTGTTGCTGTTGTGGTTGTGTGGTTGTTGTTGTTGTATTACTGCTGATAATTACATTGCAGTGTTTTGCTGTTGGTGTTGATGCTTTTTCTGCTTGCGTTATTTTGGTTGCCTCTGCAAGCAATACCGGTGCTGTGTGATGTGCATGATTGTCATTAGTATGACTGCTACTGATGCTGCTGATGCTCTGTTGGAAGTGATGCGAACGCTCGTTTGTTCCGCAGTTCCTCTTCCTGTTTCCAGTTCAGGGCCCACCTAGGGGCAAAGGAGCATTAGGTCGCACCGGGCAACCTCGTAATCTGTCTTCGCCATCGTGGGAGGATGCAGTCATCGGTGTCTGTGTTCCGCCTTTGCCTCCGGCCACTAGGATGTCCAAGACACGGCAGGGAGCGGGGAGGATTGCTTTATGGTTGGTGATCTTTCCCCAGCAACGATGCTTCATTGTCTAAGTGCCCGTCCCCCGAGAAATGTCCTCAGTGCCAACACTACTTCCAGTGAGGCATTGTTTTGAGTCAGTGCCAAGCTTGCACGCCTATGAGATTATTTCAGCTACTATGATAGGTTTCAATAAGACTGGGCGAATTTTTCAGTCAAGCGATTCAAAGTTTATACTGCAGAATCACCGATTCACCCTTCGTTTTCAGTGCGACTGTTCTTCTGACAGTACTCCTATTTCTGAGGCGTGTACCAGTCCCAGCCGTACGCCCTTCTCTGATGTTGTTTCATTCGCAATGCTCCTCAGCTTGTGTATCAGTTTCTGAAATGAATGCTCTGAGTTTTCCACTTCTAGCTTCACAACCTTCTGCGTCACTTTTGCTGTCAGTCTGACCAGTGTGGTCACCATTCTGGGAGACCATTAGGCTGAAGTGTGTCCTGCCCACATGAATGGCGTACTGAAGGTATTCTTGGTTTAATAACCACAGCGGTAGCTGTATGTATTGTAAACTGTCGCCTCCGACACACACACACAAAGAAACGAGTACAGATCTTAAAGCAGGTCCTCTTTGTCTGGGACCACACAGCAGAAACCCAGCTACTTCTTGTCAGGGCAGGAGTCAAGGCGCACGCTCTGTGGAGATTGTCATCAGGGAAATGTTCATGAACACCACGCCAAGGCACTGTCCTCAGAGAAGCAGGCTTGGACAGTTGTTGTAGAAGGAAGAATTCAGACACAGCTGCATCGCTATCTTTGGGAAGCCAAAGTTCGAGCACTACCCGAGGGCAAACATGTGCGTGTACGTTATCGGCAGAATGTCACGATCATTTGGGAGGAAGCCTCTTCCTTGCTGGCACACAGAGGAACTGCCACACTCCCGTGCACCACACAGACCCTCTCAGGACGCTCCTGACGAGGACTGGCTTCATTGCTGTGGAATATGGCTTGAGAGCTGTCGTGCCATCGTCAGTTCTACAGCACACAGCAGTGATGGATGAATGGAAATGTCGACACAGTTCTGCCACAACATGACCGGTCGTGACGATCTCGTTGCTAGACATCTACATGGCTGCTCACACACAACGGTGATCCAACCGTTTTGTTACGAATGACACACGGGATTCCCATTTCAACCATGATTTTATGGAGTCACAGGAAGATAATTCTTGCCTTTCTCTGAGAAAAGGTGAAAAATTATTGCTCCAAATTTCCATTACAGTTTCAGTGATGAAAGCAACATCCGTTGGAATGGCAGCAAACTGGACGCGCGACCGGTCCGTCATCACATATCTGCCTACAATGGAAAGAAAAGTTCACTGACACTTCAAAAGGGGAAAAAAGCCAGCTACAGACTTGTGGCAGCTTGCACTGTCAATATTTGATCATAATGAACAGAGTGCATGTTGTGCAGTGACACTCTATCATAGTAATGTCCATACTGGCAATAATCAAATTCGTCTGGACATAACTATGATAAAGTATAGCTTCTCACTTTAAAAAAAAAGAGCACCAAGTAACAAATAATGATGATCACACATGCCTTGCTCAGAAAGGTGACCATTACTATCAACACACTAGTTCATCTGCTGATCGGGTTTTCTGTGCAATTCATCAGTATAACGTGTTGCCGGTCGCCACCTGACTTAAACAGCAGCCAAGAAAAAGACAGCTGATAACTTTCCTTCCATACACCTATCTTATCCCCCCACCCCACCCCCACCCCCACCCCACCCCGGAAAAAAAAGTAAGTAAGCCAATGGAAATGGCAAGACAAACATACCAGTCTGTTTAGTGTAGCCTCATACAGTGATAAAGACAAGAGACAAGAACAAGGACATTCCATTTCAAGGATTCGCACATACCTCCAGTTTTAGCTTACACAGGAGATAGAATGAACCTAACGACTTGCTGATGTAAACCAACAAGCAACAATACAAAAATTTTAAAACGGACTCAGACAACACTCTCTCCTATCCTCTTTCCCTCAAAACCAGCGTCGAACTGAACAATTTCGCCCACATCAATTTTCAAACCAAAGACAGTTCAATGGAAATTCAAAGAGTCAATTTCCTTAAATGTGCCCCAGGGAAAATGAGCCTAACGGCAGCCCATGGCATCAACAGCACGCTAAACGCTGGTCATGGCTGTCAACAGCGGAAATGTCTACGGCCGGCTGGCGAAAGGGGGCTGAGGCCGAACACAGCGAAGACGAAGACGCAATGAACCCATGTGAACGTTTCAGCCTGTTGGCTATAAAACACACAGACACCCATGTGAACGTTTCAGCCTGTTGGCTATAAAACACACAGACACCATGCGAACGTTTCAGCCTGTTGGCTATAAAACACACAGACACCCATGCGAACGTTTCAGCCTGTTGGCTATAAAACACACAGACACCCATGTGAACGTTTCAGCCTGTTGGCTATAAAACACATAGACACCCATGTGAACGTTTCAGCCTGTTGGCTATAAAACACACAGACACCATGTGAACGTTTCAGCCTGTTGGCTATAAAACACACAGACACCCATGTGAACGTTTCAGCCTGTTGGCTATAAAACACACAGACACCCATGTGAACGTTTCAGCCTGTTGGCTATAAAACACACAGACACCTATGTGAACATTTCAGCCTGTTGGCTATAAAACACACAGACACCCATGTGAACGTTTCAGCCTGCTGGCTATAAAACACACAGACACCCATGTGAACATTTCAGCCTGTTGGCTATAAAACACACAGACAAATAAACGAACAAACGAAAAGAAGACCGCGACAAACTGGAGATAAATGTGTTGCAAGCCTTCTGTCCATACGGACAACTACGCACGCACGCACACACACACACACACACACACACACACACACACACACACACACACACACACACACAAAACAACAACCAAACAACCAAACAACCAAACAAAACAAACTCTCAACCCCGCAACCTTACCCATCCGCAACGTCCCCAAAGAGAGAGAGAGAGAGAAAATGTATTCAGTGTGACCCTTTCAAGAAACGTGCTTTAACAAGTCATTTTTTTAGACTGCATCAGTACAAGAACAAGGTGGAACATCTTTCAGCACTTTCGCCCCTAATAATATTGAAAACCGAGAGAGAGAAAAAAAATCCCAAAGCACTGGTTCACCGTAGTGGAGAACTCTATCGCCCTCCAGCGTCACTGTAGTCAGGACACTGGACACGTCCCCACTCCTCTTTGACACCCCCCCCCCACCCCCTTTCATCATCCACCTCACCTCGTCATGCCAGAACAACACTGTCAGTACTCCTCAGAAGGCGTGGGGTGGGGCGTGATGGCACCAGAAGGCAGGACGACAACAATAACAACAACCACCACCACCACCACAACAGGCGCGGGGAACCACTTCTGGCGCCTTGCAGGTCAGGCCCTGTGCCCGCCAGGAGGACCGCTCTCCGGCGGCCGGCCGTCACCACAGTGTCCTCACCGTCCCTGCCGCAGCGTTGTGTCAGCGCGGACCGCACAGCAAACAGCACGTGATGACCGAGAGGCCTCTCCTCCTCCTCAAA
>CM065725.1:14800594-14808094 GCA_033310375.1 Conus canariensis | reverse complement strand
GAAAATCATGACGGGAATGTGTAAGGGACAGAGACAGACGATGCTTTTTTTTTCAAGACTGAAAGTACAAAAGATCAGACGAAAGTTGGCTGCCAAGTACCAATCTATTTGCTTTGAAAGATGAATCTTCTTCTCTGTCCTGACACGCTGTATTGACTTCTCTCACTGCCACAGTGGACAGTCGTGTGAGGAGGAGTGGTGGCCGCCATCACAGTTCGGACAATGGTGCAGTCCATCACACGGCTCCTCGTAAATCACCCTGCAACAGACGCCACGCACTTCCTTCCCCGAGCATCGATCTCCAACACGGCCAAACTTCTGACATCTCAAGTGCCACGCCGGATATGGAACACAACGTTCCACTTGCGCTCGGGTGTTCAGATATTCTACTCTAATAATCTGTGGAAAGTTACCTACCCCATGAGCAACAACGTTGAAGAAGTAATCCACCTGATGAAGGTTACTGTTGAACAAATAGCCCAGCTTATCAACAGCACTTTTCACCATTGCTAAAGCAGTAGCCTACACCGTCAACAATATAATTGAAAAGGTACCCTCTTCCGTCGAAAGCACTGTTAAAGTAGTCCACGCCGTGAGCAGCATTGTTGAAAGAGTAAATGATGCAGTCGTCAGCATTCTTGAAGAAACCCACCCCGTCAAGGCAATTAACCCGTGCCTTCACCAGCACTATTCTCTTATACAATCTTGTCAAATAGGACTTTTAGAGAAGTGATCGGCCCCGTTAACATCATTGCTTAAAAAGCAGCCCATCCCATCCCGTCACCAGTAATGTTGAGGATGTAACCCACCCCATAATCAGTAATATTGAAGAAGTAATCTCCCCTGTCAACGCCATATGAAAGAAGTAACCACCATGTCAACAGCATTGATGATGAAGTAACCACCATGTCAACAGCATTGATGATGAAGTAACCACCATGTCAACAGCATTGATGAAGAAGTAACCACCATGTCAACAGCATTGATGATGAAGTAACCACCATGTCAACAGCATTGATGATGAAGTAACCACCATGTCAACAGCATTGATGAAGAAGTAACCACCATGTCAACAGCATTGATGAGAAGTAACCACCATGTCAACAGCACTGATGAAGAAGTAACCACCATGTCAACAGCACTGATAAAGAAGTAACCACCATGTCAACAGCATTGATGATGAAGTAACCACCATGTCAACAGCACTGATGAAGTAGTAACCACCATGTCAACAGCACTGATGAAATAACCACCATGTCAACAGCATTGATGAAGAAGTAACCACCATGTCAACAGCATTGATGATGAAGTAACCACCATGTCAACAGCATTGATGATGAAGTAACCACCATGTCAACAACATTGATGATGAAGTAACCACCATGTCAACAGCATTGATGATGAAGTAACCACCATGTCAACAGCACTGATGAAGTAACCACCATGTCAACAGCATTGATGATGACGTAACCACCATGTCAACAGCATTGATGAAGTAACCACCATGTCAACAACACTGATGAAGTAACCACCATGTCAACAGCATTGATGATGAAGTAACCACCATGTCAATAGCATTGATGAAGTAACCACCATGTCAACAACACTGATGAAGTAACCACCATGTCAACAGCATTGATGATGAAGTAACCACCATGTCAACAGCACAGATGAAGTAACCACCATGTCAACAACACTGATGAAGTAACCACCATGTCAACAGCATTGATGATGAAGTAACCACCATGTCAACAACACTGATGAAGTAACCACCATGTCAACAGCATTGATGATGAAGTAACCACCATGTCAACAACACTGATGAAGTAACCACCATGTCAACAGCATTGATGAAGAAGTAACCACCATGTCAACAGCGTCGATGAAGGAGTAACCACTATGTCAACAGCATTGATGAAGAAGTAACCACCATGTCAACAGTACTGATGAAGAAGTGACCACCATGTCTACTGCATTGATGAAGTAACCATTTTGTCAACAGCATTGATGAAGAAGTAATCAAGTCCGTCAACAGCATTCTTGAATCTGCAATCCACCCTGTCAACAACCTTGTGAAAGAAGCAGCCCACCCGCGAGCAGCAGTGAAAAGTGCTTTCAGGGCAAAATAAAAAGTTATGATTGGGGTGTCACAGCCGGAGTAAAACACGCAGGGCAGAGGACAAATTCACTTTCAGTTATTATTGTTGTCATTCTTATTTTTATTCTTATCATCATCATCATCATCATCATCATCGTCATTATTACCATCATCATCATCATCGTTAGTAGTAGTAGTAGTAGTAGTAGTAGTAGTAGTAGTAGTATCATCATAAGTTGCTGCTGTTGTTGTTTTTGTTGTTGATGTTATAATTGTGTTGTTTGTTGTTGCTCACCAAGGTTGCGCGTGCTTTTAGAAAGTCGGTCAGGGGAACTCGGTCAGGATGTTCTCTTCCAATAAAATTAAAGAGCTTTTGAGTCTTGAGCATGGAAACCGACAGCTTTTTCACACAACCTGCGTCACATTTACAGGTCTGGCAATCTTCTGTGATAATTTTTTGGCCAGGGGAGAGAGAGAGAGAGAGAGAGGGTGGTGGTGGGGGAGGTGGGTAAATTTCTTCCCACGTCCACTCACCCAAAAAAACAAATGTTCGTCAAGAGAGCTCCACTTTGTTGTGGTGCGTAAATCTATGTCTGTAAACGCCCACCTGCGTGCTTCGCTTCCGGCAAACATGCAGGAGAGTTACCGGGAATTTTTCCCCCCGGAAAAGTGTGAGCGTAGAAAGCACGCGTGGCCCGCAAATTCACCGTAAATGATTACCGCACACGGCAACACAGAAGTGGAGAGGAAAAGGGAGTGGGATGGGAGTGGGGGTGAGGAAGAGAAAAGTTTATTTAAAAAAGAAAAAAAAAAGAAAAACAAAGGAAGGGCAAGGAGAACAAAGTGAAGCGGAAAATTAGAGAAGAAGAAGATAGAAGAAGACCAACAACAAAAACAACAACAACAAAGAAAGAGAAAGAAGAAGAAGAAGAAGAAGAAGAAGAAGAAGAAAGAAGAAGAAAGACCTCCAACAACAACATCAAGAAGAAGAAGAAGAAAGAAAAAAGATGGAGGAGGAGGAGGAGAAGAGGAGGAGAGGAAGAAGAAGGAGAAGAAGAAGAAAGACCTCCAACAACAACATCAACAACAAGCATACTAACAGCAGCAGCAACAAAAACAAGGAGAAAAAAAAAAAAAAAAACATCACCCTCAACATAAGAAAAAAGACGTTTCTTCTTCTGAACAAGCTTCCCACTTCAACGTATCGCTCTGACCCTGAGTGTCTGGATAAAATACTCACAGAGTCACAGCGTTCTTCAACGAAGCTCTCGCCAGAGGCCTACTAAACCCAAACCACACTTCAACATCTAAGGACAGAAGACGCAACAGCCGCACGTTCTCTCAAGTGTCGCTCTTACTTCGGAACCTCAAGAATGCATCATCACCACTCCTTAACCCGTAATGAGCTGGCTCTGAGGAGACGCACATGCAAGGGCAAGGTTGTCTTCAGCGTTCATTAATGACGTCACGAACTTGAGTTGACGTCATTGGCTTGACACGTCAGACACCCCCCTGAGGAGTGTTTCTGTGGGCTACTGCGTTGCGTAATTTGGTCTCATTGTCCACCGGTGCGTGCTTAGATTTTGAGTTAATTCAGGTACTCTCTCTCTCCTCTCTCTCTCTCTCTCTCTCTCTCTCTCTCTCTCTCTCTCAGGCCCTATCCCGTTCTCTCTCCGTGTCTGTCTAACTGACTGACACTCTCTCTCTCTCTCTCTCTCTCTCTCTCTCTCTCTCTCTCTCTCTCTCTCTCTCTCCTCTCTCTCTCTTGTGTGAGAATGATTTTGTACTAGAACATAGAAAATGGAAATAATTTCTTAATTTTGCTTAGTTCTGTAGACATCTTATTTGCAGTTTTCTTTCGTTTTCTTTTCTTCTATGTAAATAAGACATTGTACCCCCTTGACAAAAAGGCTATTAGCCAATGTGAATAAAAGATGTCAGTGACAGTGTCAGTCTCTCTCTCTCTCTCTCTCTCTCTCTCTCTCTCTCTCTCTCTCTCTCACACCACAACACACACACACACACACACACACACACATATTGATAGATACAGATAGAGACAGAGACAGATGTGTACACACACATACACGCGCGCGCGCGCACGCACACACGCACACGCACACACCACACACACACACACACAAACAACTATATAGGGTGCCCCCCTCCCTCCCCGAGACACAGAGAGAGAGAGAGAGAGAGAGAGAGAGAGAGAGAGAGAGAGAGAGAGAGAGAGAGAGACGCTTCAGAAGCTTCAGACATATTTTTTATTGACATTGACCTATACAGTCTCTGTGTCAAGGGGGAACAAGATCATATTTGCAGCGCCAGGAAAGAAGGAAAAATCTGGAATGAAACAGTCAAACTGAATAGCTCAGTAACTGTAAACAATCAAAGTATTTCGAAATAAAGTAATACAAAATCAAAAAGGGATTCGTCTTGATAACAAATCACATACACAGTTGAAGTAAAGGAATGGAAAGAGAACATCTTATACACATAGGCGCACGCGCGCGCACGCACACACATCCACACACACACACGCACGCGCACACACACACACACACACACACACACTCAGGCACAGAGAGAGAGAGAGAGAGAGAGAGAGAGAGAGAGAGAGAGAGAGAGAGAGAGAGAGAGAGAAGAAGAAGAAGAAGAAGAAGAAGAAGACATAAATAAAAACGAAAAAGTGATCATCAAACTGTATCAGCATCAGACACTATTACAAAAGTCAGCGACATCTAGCATTTTCTTTTTCCTAGAGCTAACAGCTTCTGCGACATACTTTGTGAGTAAACGTATAATATTAGCATCGTCAGTGGATAACAAATCACGTAAATTATAACGTTCTTCAACTATCGTCTCGAATAGCTGAGACTTCAACCTGATGTCTTCATATTCATTACATTCAAATACTAAATGTTCTTCAGCTTCTCACACTTCATTTTCACACATCGTGCAAAAACCTTCTTCAGTACTTTCCAAATCAAACCACCTCTTGTTGGCTCTCAGACCTAGAGTTCTACTTCTGAATCTAGCCAGTGAGTCTCTATGCCATTTGTTGGTAACTATATTGAAGAAGTTTTCTGGCTGTAAAATACTTTTAAAGGAATGAAACCAAGAGTACTTTGTGCCCTTTTCCATCTTGGAATGCCAGTTTTGTTTGAAACAGGATATTAAAAGGTCTTTGAATTCTGTCATAAATATCCTTATATCTCCAACCCCTTGACTGAGCCAAACAATACCAAATCCATTTGTGGTTAGAACTCGCTTTACATTGCTAACCCAGTTATTGTTTCCCAACTCATTCGGTTGGAGCAGCATATCACACACTTGTTTACATACCCTGGTTGTTGGCAGCTGTGTAAGTTTTAACCAATATTTGATACATTTTCCGAAAGCTCGAATATAAAGAGGATATCTTCCAGAATCGCCGTAAGCCATTGTGTTAGATGAATGCAGTGGAATATTCATAAATCGTTTAATAGCTAAAGTGTGTACTTTCTCCATCTCATGATTCTCTTCAAGACCCCATACTTCTGCAGCGTATGTTGAGATAGGCTCTATCTGCGTATCGAATAACTTCCAGAATAGAGAAGGATCAATTGTGTTGAGTTTTTTCATACATCTTAGAATTTCTATTAAACCTTTCTTCCCCTTTCTGCATGTTTCAGACCAACCGGCATTCAAACTTAACCGTGTTGTAAATACCATCCCTAAATATACTCAGAGGCATAAAAAACGCGAAAACAAACTGTATAGAAAATTTGATGTAATTTGGCCAACGATTCCTTTGAACTGGTAATAGAAAGTGAGAAAAAGCAATCAAACACCACAAAGTGTCCTTTCAAAGTTCATTCTGGTAGAAAATAAGGTCACGTGAACTTGACCTTGACCCTGTGTTAACAGCAGAATGTCAGTATCTGGTGTGACCACCTCGAGCATTGATCACAGCTGTGCACCTGCAGTACATCGAGCGCACCAGAGTGTTGGTTTGCCTCTGGGGGACTTGCCACCACACCTGGCCCACAGCGACAGCAAGCTGAGCAGCTGTCTGGGGTCTGGGGTTGAGCTGGTTCAACTGCCTCTGAAGGGCATCCCAGAAATGTTCTATTGGGTTAAGGTCGGGAGAACGGGCTGGGTGAGGCAACAGATTGATGTTTTTCTGCCTCAGGAAGTTCTGCGTAGCACGGGCAATGTGCGGCCTTGCGTTGTCCTGCTGAAACAGGTTCTGTGGATGCCGCTGGAAATGCGGCAGGATGTGGGGCCTCAGAACTTGGTCGATGTAATGAACAGCAGTGACCCCGTTACCACGTCCTGGACCCACATTCTGGAAGATGAATGGCCCAATACGGCGATTCATGCTGATAGCCCCCCAGATCATGATGCTTTCACCACCCCATGGGTCCCTTTCGGTGATGTTGGCATCTGTGAAGCGTTACCCCGCTCTTCTCCAGATCCGGATGCGGCCATCGCCTGGGTCGACGCAGAACCGGCTTTCATCACTGAAGAGGACTCGGCCCCAGTCCCGATGGCGCCAATGCACGTGGATCTGTGCCCACTGCAGACGGTTCTGGCGATGCTGGAGTGTCAGGATAGGTCGCCGGGCTGGACGTCTGCATTGGCGACCAACTGTGTTCAGTCGGCGACGCACGGTCCTGCTGCTGATTGGCCTGCCATGGTTGCTGACGGTGTTCCTGGCTGTGTTGGCAGCGGTTTGGTAAGGCTCCCGTCGATGCTGACGCAGAAGATGGCGGTCTTGGGCTGCTGTGGTGACCCTCGGTCTGCCGCTCCTCGGTCTGTCATCAGTGGTGTTTCTTGCTTGAAAGCTGTCCAGAAGGCGATAGACGGTGGAAATGTGGACTCCGAATGCGATAGTGACCTGCCTCATTGGAACCCCGGCCTGCAGTTGCCCCATTGCTATGCAACGATCTTGACGAGAAAGTCTCGGCATTATGTTGGCGCCGCTGGAAGGGATAATTTGAACTTTTGGGGGTTTGGAAATTTATAGCCCCACAATCGGGGCCACATTGAGTTGCAATTCACATTGATGCACGTGGCGTAGGTAGTCCACATGGCAAATGCACTCCTCGTGCCAAAAACGCTGACCCGGCAACATTCACCCACTGTTACGAGGTTACAACCGGCCAAGACACCACGTACTGCTAATGTTGCACGTGCCAACGACATTGCTTACGTCCTGTTCACAATGTGAACAATCGTGCACTGTCTCTATTTTCGCGTTTTTTATGCCTCTGAGTATATGTATATGCATTGGTTAGCTTCACTTCGGCGTTATTATACACCCATTTTTCTCGGCAAGATAAGTGACCACCCATACGAAAGACAATAATATTAGTCTTGTCTAAATTAACAATCAACTGCAGTTTATCTGCTTC
>CM065725.1:14793094-14795594 GCA_033310375.1 Conus canariensis | reverse complement strand
CCACGCAAAAAAAGGCAGTTTCATGAAAAGCCTGAACCCAAACAGTGACATATGTGCTCAACATGAACAAAAATCGAAACCCGAGTTTCAAAACACATGGTTATATGTCAGTGAGCACGTGCTTTAGCATCTGAATACAAGTCATTATTCAGAAGGAAAAAAAAAAGAAGAAAAAAAGAAAGAAAATTATCTGCTCTCATTCGCATATAAATACAGAAATAATGATCGTATAAAACTGTGGGTGAACAACTCCACCAGGAACAGAGATAATTACAGCTGACACACATCTGCGCGGCAGACCTGCATTTCCATTAAAAAAAAACAACAACAAAACATTCTTCTTTTTTTTGTGAAAGTAAGTTGTTTGTCAAAACAAACAAACAAACAACACAGTAAACAAGACAAACACTCCATTATCAGATTAGGTGCAGAGCAGGGAGGAGGAAGAGCGAGGAGGGGGGAGGGGGGAGGGAGAGGGTGGCAGGAGGAAGGAGTGTAACGAGTGGAGGACAAGACAGAATTCCAGACCAACTCGATCTCTTCCTCCTCTTCTCCCTCACCCTCCCTCTCTCTCTCTCTCTCTCTCTCTCTCCCCCCCCCTCTCTATCTCTCTCTCTCTCTCTCTCTCTCCACCTCCCTCTCTCTCTCTCTCTCTCTCTCTCTCTCTCTCTCTCTCTCTCTCTCCTTTTCCCAATTCCTCTTCCTTCCCCAAAATTGGAAAAAAAAAAAAAAAAATCTCAAAGCTCCTTAAAACGTGCATTCTGGACTGAACAAACAAACAAACAAAAAGGAAAAGAAAAACAAACAAAGAAACAAACAAACAAAACTATCGAGTCAGAAAGCGCCACATCAAAGGTGATAGCGAAACAGGCACAGCATACGCCACTCACCCAACCCCACTCTCCTTCCACCCTCCCTCCTTCTGCTCTCCCCACTCCCCCTCCCTTCCAGTCACGTCATTCCCTCTCCCCTTCTTCAGCCTTATCCAGCTACAGCTTTGTTGCAAGGGTTCTTCGTTGGGGTATACAAGAGAAGTACCCCCATGTATAGTAAAGACAACAGGACACAAAGACTGAGGCATGACGACGGCTGCCATTCACATCCCTCCCCCGGCCTGGTTTATGCCAACGAACCTGGCAGATGAATTTCCAACCTACATGGGGAAAAAAACCCATCTGTCTTGGTCACTGGGGTAGGGGCTTGACATCACGTACTGCTAAGATAACCGGACAGGTCTGATTGCAGATTTGAAAGCCGGCAAGTGTAGTGTTCTCTTTGTTTCGTTTTAATGCCTCCCACCCACCCACCACCCATGTCCCACGCTCCTCTGGACGTATCAGTGTCTGGAGAGACAGCGTGTCTCTGCATGGTTTCAAACTCCAGATGTGTCAATAAGGAAGTACTGCAGACACCAAAGCAACTCTCTTTTACCCACAACGCACACTGTAACACGCCGAGCAAGTGCTTAAAAACGAAAGATACATATATGAAAACAAAATCCGAGAACAACAACAACAACAATTACATGAAAACCTTAAATCAATCAACTTAAAAAAAACCAAAAACATATACATCATATGCATTTTGATTCTATATTTTGACTTCCCTTCCATGCTTCCTTTATCTTCAAACAAAGCCATAGCGATTCCTTTTCATATTTATTTTTCCTTGTTTATCTATTTTAGGCAGGGGGGGGGGGGGGGGGTATTTTCTCCCCCGGTGTTGAAAATACCACAGGTTTACAGGTGCTAGATTCAGGCCGGTGCCATGGATGGACTGTGGCAATCAGGTCCAGAGATACTGTTGTTTCAGCCATGGGAGAAAGACTGACTGGAGGCAGTCGTATCAAACAGGTCTGTTAACAAGACAGAATGGGATGCTTTCCATCTGCCTTCAGAGAATGAACTGATATTTTCACACCTTGACCCTTATTTCTGCAATACTCCTCCACCCCCTTCTTTTCCCGAATTTAGCCAAGTCCTCTTCTTTACGATAGAGTTGCTTGCCTTCATTTGTTTCCGCAACACACACACACGCGCGCGCGCGCACGCACGCACACACACACACACACACACAAACACACACACACACACACAATCACACACACACACACACACACACACACACACACACACACACACACACACACACACACACACTACCTAGGCATATAGGCAAACGTTTCCGCCAAAGAACAACCCTACATCACCAAACGCTTCCAAACTTCAACAGGCTCCCATGCCCAACGAATTCAAGCAAAATCAAAAACACTTCTGCTACAAAGACTTGAAATGCCCGATTTAGAAAAAAATATGATGCTGTATAGTTGCAAAGTCACTGAGAAGCAAGCTTTGTCCCCTAACACTGATCAGACCTGTCCACAAAGCCTTCGCTTCCAATGATTAGCTTTCAACGTGGAGTGACTGTCCACAAAGCCTTCGCTTCCAATGATTAGCTGTCAACGTGGAGTGACTGTCCACAAAACCTTCGCTTCCAATGA
>CM065725.1:14775594-14780594 GCA_033310375.1 Conus canariensis | reverse complement strand
TCCGTCGAGCAATGTCGCCTCGAACTCATTCAATACAACTCATGTTGTGTATTGCCCAGCCGACTATAAGGGACCCTGTAGGAACGGACACGTCGTCAAATTCCATTCCTTATAGCGTTGTTGTTTAAAAAAAAAAAAAAAAAAAAAAGGAAAATTAACAAACCAGTACATGTGAAACAAATTCGAAATGCCTCAAAGTTAGGATCTGTTTTCCCACAAAATCTCACATCGAATATAACAAAATATCTAACCCTTTTGATTCTAAAAACAAGACCACATCTGTTGCAACATCCCTGAAAACAGATCTTCGTTGAACTGATTTGAACGACAACTGTTGGAATGACGGAATGTGGCCAAGGGACGGGCCTATTTTTGTTGTGATGGATCTATGGGTGCGGATCTATAGTGCGGATCTATGGTGCTGATCTATGGTGCGGATCTATGGGTGCAAATCTATAGTGCGGATCTATGGTACTGATCTATGGTGCGGATCTATGGTGTGGATCTATGGAGCGGATCTATGGTGCAGACCTATGGTGCGGATCTACGATGCCGATCTATAGTGGGGATCTATGATGCGGATCTTTAGTGCGGATGTATGTGCGGATCTACGGTGCGGATCTATGGTGCGGACCTATGGTACGGATCTATGATGTGGATCTATGTGCGGATCCGGATCAAAGCGCGGATCCAAGATCATTCAGCCTCGGTGGAGGTCTGTGATCTACCGAGTTCGCTTCCAGTTCATGACGACTGTCGTAGTTCTGGTCACTCTTATCAGACCCTGAGGTCCTAAGGCGCCTCTGTTCCTTCACCTAGAAGAATGTTTAAGACATCGTTTCTCTCTAATGACTCAAGCATCTTCATTCATGTGGTCTACCAGTGTTTCTCGATCGATCTTTGGACAGGACCTTTGCCAAACCATCGTGGGCCTGCTCTGTTGTTTATCGCGTCAAACCATCATGGGCCATCTCCACTCCAGCTCTGTTGTTTATCACGTCAAACCATCGTGGGCCATCTCCAGTCTAGCTCTGTTGTTTATCACGTCAAACCATCGTGGGCCATCTCCACTCCAGCTCTGTTGTTTATCACGTCAAACCATCGTGGGCCATCTCCAGTCTAGCTCTGTTGTTTATCACGTCAAACCATCGTGGGCCATCTCTAGTCTAGCTCTGTTGTTTATCACGTCAAACCATCGTGGGCCATCTCCAGTCTAGCTCTGTTGTTTATCACGTCAAACCATCGTGGGCCATCTCCACTCCAGCTCTGTTGTTTATCACGTCAAACCATCGTGGGCCATCTCCACTCCAGCTCTGTTCCTTATCACGTCAAACCATCGTGGGCCATCTCTAGTCTAGCTCTGTTGTTTATCACGTCAAACCATCGTGGGCCATCTCCACTCCAGCTCTGTTGTTTATCACGTCAAACCATCATGGGCCATCTCCAGTCTAGCTCTGTTTATCACGTCAAACCATCGTGGGCCATCTCCAGTCTTGCTCTGTTGTTTATCAAGTCAAACCATCGTGGGCCATCTCCAGTCTAGCTCTGTTGTTTATCGCGTCAAATCATCGTGGGCCATCTCCAGTCTAGCTCTGTTGTTTATCACGTCAAACCATCGTGGGCCATCTCCACTCCAGCTCTGTTGTTTATCACGTCAAACCATCGTGGGCCATCTCCAGTCTAGCTCTGCTGTTCATCACGTCAAACCATCGTGGGCCATCTCTAGTCTAGCTCTGTTGTTTATCATGTCAAACCATCGTGGGCCATCTCTAGTCTAGCTCTGTTGTTCATCACGTCAAACCATCGTGGGCCATCTCTAGTCTAGCTCTGTTGTTTATCATGTCAAACCATCGTGGGCCATCTCCAGTCTAGCTCTGTTGTTTATCATGTCAAACCATCGTGGGCCATCTCCAGTCTAGCTCTGTTGTTTATCATGTCAAACCATTGTGGGCCATCTCCAGTCTAGCTCTGTTTATCACGTCAAACCATCGTGGGCCATCTCTAGTCTAGCTCTGTTGTTTATCATGTCAAACCATTGTGGGCCATCTCCAGTCTAGCTCTGTTTATCACGTCAAACCATCGTGGGCCATCTCCAGTCTAGCTCTGTTGTTTATCACGTCAAACCATCGTGGGCCATCTCCACTCCAGCTCTGTTGCTTATCACGTCAAACAATCGTGGGCCATCTCCACTCCAGCTCTGTTGCTTATCACGTCAAACCATCGTGGGCCATCTCCACTCCAGCTCTGTTGCTTATCACGTCAAACCATCGTGGGCCATCTCCACTCCAGCTCTGTTGCTTATCACGTCAAACCATCGTGGGCCATCTCCACTCCAGCTCTGTTGCTTATCACGTCAAACAATCGTGGGCCATCTCCACTCCAGCTCTGTTGCTTATCACGTCAAACCATCATGGGCCATCTCCACTCCAGCTCTGTTGTTTATCACGTCAAACCATCATGGGCCATCTCCACTCCAGCTCTGTTGTTCATCACGTCAAACCATCGTGGGCCATCTCCACTCCAGCTCTGTTGTTTATCACGTCAAACCATCGTGGGCCATCTCCACTCCAGCTCTGTTGTTTATCACGTCAAACCATCGTGGGCCATCTCCAGTCTAGCTCTGTTGTTTATCACGTCAAACCATCGTGGGCCATCTCTAGTCTAGCTCTGTTGTTCATCACGTCAAACCATCGTGGGCCATCTCCAGTCTAGCTCTGTTGTTCATCACGTCAAACCATCGTGGGCCATCTCTAGTCTAGCTCTGTTGTTTATCACGTCATTCGTTTTCCGTGGTCAGAGGAGGAGGGTGGAACTCAACCGTTGCATGCACGTTTCCCTATTTGGAATAAGCCCGAGGCAACAGAGCGAGACAGTGGCTGCTATGTGGGTGCTGTTCCGGGAAGAAGCGAGAAAGAAATAAAATGTCGACAACGGAGTTTTGGCTCAACACTGAAGGATGCTGTAGAAAGAGAGTGAAAGAACAGAGAGTGGACGCAGTTTTGAATTGGGCAGGGAATGGCCTGGATGCGCAGGGTTTGTTTTTTTCCCCCATGGATGAAGGTTTTCTTACTCTTTTTTTTTTTTAAATCATCAACATCATCATCATCATCATCATCAGCGTTATTATTATTATTGTTATTATTATTTTTTATTATTATTACAATTGTTATTATTATTATTATCATTATTATTATCAATATCATTATGATCATCATCATCATTATCATTATTATCATCATTATCAGCATTATTATCATCGTCATCATCATGTTGTTATTGTTATTGTTGTTGTTAATTTTGTAGTCGTTGTTTACACTGTTGTTGTTCACGATGTTCTTGTTTTGATCGTGGTTAATTAACGATGCAATCACAGAACATGAAACTATGGCCTTCTTTCAGTTGGTCCAAACCTCTCTTCGATCGAATACCGCCAGAACGGTTCTAGAATGAGTCGACACAACAAACGTTTTGGCTTGATGAGTGCATTCATAATTAAAACAGAATATAGCTATAGACAGATATAAGTGTGCCAGGAAAGAAAAAAAAAGAAGGACTTGGAAAACAAATGTGAGAAAAAAGAACCAAAAATTAGAAAACACGAAGAAAGCAAAGAAAAGACTGATCTAGAAAAAAAAAACAAAAACAAAAACAAGAGGCAAATTGCCTATACGTCTCACGTGTCACACACGTCACGGTCTTATCAGGATGGCCAATTTCAAAAGGGAGTGAAGGTGTCGAGAAGCGTGGGCCAGCGCTGCGCTATCTCTGTTTCAATGGGATGATCACACACTTTGGTCCGATCACAACATGGTCTTTCCATTAAGGCAGTGGCTACGATCAAGACATAACACAAGCGCAACTTAAGGGGCAAGCGACAGGGAAGAGGATAGTGGTGGAGGTGGGTGAGGTGGGGAATGGTTGATAGTCATCTACATATGCATAGGTTAGCGCGGGCGAGTTTCGGCCCAAAGCAAGGTCGAATTCCTCTCTCTTCCTCTCCCCTCCTTCCTTGCGCTCCTCTCTCTCTCTCTCTCTCTCTCTCTCTCTCTCTCTCTCTCTCTCTCTCTCTCTCTCTCTCTTATACAAATAGATAGATAGATAGAGAGAGAGCGACAGAGACAGAGATACAGAGATACAGAGAGAGAAACAGATAAAAATCAAGTCGAATAGGATGCGTGTATGTAACATTTTAAGTCTGGATTTTTCACGCCCTTATCGGTGCTCTTAAATCGTACATTCTCCGGTCACAAATGCGTGTTAGGACATGCTGATATTTTTTTTTCGTATCAGCATCATGAGATCAAATAAAAGTTTGACTTTCAAGCTGCTTCGCTCGCTGGAGTAATTACAAAATGATAAAATCTTGCTTTGCTGCATCTCGCAAGATATGCTTCAACTCTTGTTCCATGCTTCATGATATACTGGCATCCACTCCACCGCGTCTCAGAAATTACTTTCCAGGGTCCTGTCTTTGTGACGTCTTGTTACTATGTCTTCCTACAGTGATATGAAAGTTTATTTAGCCAGTCTTTTACCAAAATCGAATGCAAACATTTGCAACTCATTATGATTTCTATTAAAATCTCTATTTAACAGCGTGGACAATGTAAGCTTCCTTGCTGATCATCGCTCTTGACCTGTCCACTAACATTCTGGCCAAGGTCAGGGCTGGACAGATTCTAAGAGTACGTTTCGTTCTCTGCAGTTGTGGTCACCCCGCGGTTGTAATCGTCGAGGAAAAAGCCAGCGTTTGAGACTAACACCAACACACACACTCAGACCATCCCAACCCCACCATCCCACTCACACACACGCACGCACGCACGCACGCACGCACGCACGCACACACACACACACACACACACACACACACACACACACACACACACACACACACACACACACACACACACGATTTTATTATGTGTTGATTCTAAATCAGTCTTTCAGGCACTTAAAAAATCTAAACTAGAAAAAGCGATCGGCATTGATAATTGAAA
>CM065725.1:14760594-14768094 GCA_033310375.1 Conus canariensis | reverse complement strand
AGTTCCAGCAGACAGACAGACCAGGTAAGGACACACAGGAAACACAAAAACCCTCTCACCACAGGGGACAGCTGAAGAGATGGGCGGAGCTAGCTATGAAATCGACCGGCCCATCAAACACCACCAGCAGCCATTTCACCAGCAGAGAACAATACCGCCGACCAACTGCAACAAAACCAACGGAGGGCAGAGATCACAAAAGCCATCAAGTTTCCAAGGACCAGGGAAGCGGCAAGGCCGGAGGAGATTCCAGCGGCGCAGAGAGCATCAAATCTGGCACACCGACGGCTGTTAACATGCTGCACGGTCTCCACGACAGTATCTGGAGAGGGGAACAGGAACCGGCGGAATGTCAGGAAGTCGGCCTCATTAACGGTGCCAAAGAAGGGGAACTTCACAAGCCTCCGCCGCAGCAACGGAGACAGTACGCTGCGGTCAATGAACACAGCTCTATGGAGGTAATGGCAGGCACTGGACTCCGAACTTCCAGACTAGCGGACAAATTTCCTCAGGAACACAACATGCAGAGACCAGATGGCCACGCCCCTCATCATTGTGGAGAGCTCAACGGAGTGGTTCCCCCTACCCTTTTCACCATCACCACCTCCACCCCCACTCTCACTCCTTCGTCTTTCTCCATATTAACTTCACGGACTATGAGGAGGCTTTTGGCAGAGTGGACAAAGAGACGTTGTCGAAGCTGAAGAGACACTTAATATACCCGAGAAGTTTGTCTGCCTCACCTCGTATGCCTTCGAAGTCATGTGTAGGACTGCTCAAGCGGACCAGCTATCAGACACTTTTGGACTCGAAACCGAGTTCGTCAAGGGTGTCTACTGTCACCTTTCCTCTTTTTCCTGGACATGGACTGGATCATGGAGTCCGTCACAATGGATTAAAAACCTGGAATTCGGTAAGGACTCTGCACACAGCAAGACAATGGCGACTTTGCTAATGACCTGGCGATTCACCGGCACAATCGCGCCCAGAGGCAGAACAAGAGCACCGGCCTGGCCATGACATCAGCAGGGACCATGAAGATCAACACCACTGCAGGCACAGCTGGCGGGGAGATGATCAAGGAGGTCCGGTGCTTTGCCTAGCTGAGTGGTGCAGTTGATAGACAGGGGGGGGGGGGCACAGACCAAGATGTCTCTGCCAAGCCAGGCAACCCATCACCGGCTTTCGTCCTGCTGAAGAGCATCTGGGCCTCAACAGAAATCAGTCCAGCCACAGACCTGCACATGTTCAACACCAATGTCAAACAGGTGATGGTGTTCAGCTGAAAGAAAGGAGGTCAGATCAAAGCAGTCCAACAGAAGGTACGGATTTGGCTTACACTTGTCTGGCACGCATTATCAATATCCAAAGACAGCAACGAAGAGCTGGGACAAAACAGCGGGGCAGAGGACAATTATCGCTCATATACTCAGGAGGAAGTGGTACCGGGTCACACACACACACACACACACACACACACACACACAGAGAGAGAGAGAGAGAGAGAGAGAGAGAGAGAGAGAGAGAGAGAGAGAGAGAATCAGCACTCGGCACAAGTGGTCACGTCTGGCCTGGGACCTGCAGGGGAGAGCGAAGACGGCAGGACCATGAAGAAGGCTGGGGAAGAGACACTGCCGCACATTCAAGGAAGAAAGGAACCCACTGGACAGAGCCAGAGAGACTGGTTCACAATGTCAATGACTGATGTTTATGGCCCGTGCTCTCTTCAGGGCAAAGGAGCAACGTGAATAAGTACATGCCTGAAAAAAAAGAGTTTTTCTGCCACCTCCGTCTTGTCTGCATCGAAGATAACGGTGATTATCAAAAGAAATAAACTGAATCGGTGAAGAGTTACATGTCTTTAAAAGTTACATGCCTTTAAAGTGTCTTATCCCGGGCAAGAGGATCTCTCTCCCACTCTGGTTTTCTGTCTCTTCAAGTGTATATGTTGCTTGGGTGAAAATGATTCCCTCAAGGGGATGCCTAGAAGCGGCAGCATGGGAACAATGAAAACCATACTAGTGTCTGAAGGCGATAATGACTGGTTTCCTAGGTAAACCGCTATTGTCCTTGCGGGAAACAGCGAAAAAAGGGAAAACGGATTTTGTCCTGAGGATCACGACTATTTTCCTTTGGGTCACAGCTGTTTTTCTTGTCTCCTGAGGATCACAGTCGTTCTCCCGAAGGAAAGAGAGAGAGAGAGAGAGAGTGTGTGTGTGTGTGTGTGTGTGTGTGTGTGTGTGTGTGTGTGTGTGTGTGTGTGTGTGTGTGTGTAATATATATAAACTCGTTATCATTGTCTTCCTCTTGAGGAAAACAGATCTTGTGGTGAGGAACACGCCGTTAACAGGGAAAACAACTTTAATCGCTGTTTATCATGACAAGCGTGAACGAGGTCGGCAAATGCGAAAAAGAGAACAGTTCTGATCCCGACGATCAGTCTACTCTCCTATTTTCCTCGCTTTACTTAAGGATGATAACCGTTTTTCCTACCTAAAAGAAGGGGGGAAAACAAAGTGATCCTCAGGGATAAAGCCGATGAAAGCCGTTTTCCGTGGTGAAATGGGGAACACAGCCTTTACCTCAAGGTAAACAATCTCGATCCTCAGGAATGATAACGTAAACCTGTTTTTCTGAAGGATAAAAGCTGTTTTTTTTTCCTGGGAAAGCAGCCATCATCGGCTTATGGAAACCAGTACGCTTCCACACAGAAGCAAAACCTGGTGACAAAATGTAGGCAAAACAGCTATCGTCTCCCGGAGCGCTGATCTCCCCTGAGGAGGAGCAAACAGACCACTCAGCGGGGGTGGCATTGTCTCCCCTGCCCCCTTCTCCTTGGGCTCAGGGGTGTCATTTGAGGTTATCAAATTATATCAGACGGATTTCTGACGTCTTCTTCACTTTCTGGAACTTGAAGAAGCCACTAGGGGGGGGGGGGGGGGGGGTATTATAAGCACACAACCTCCGAGAAAGGCAGGCTTTGTCTGACTGCGCGCCAGGGTGCTTCATTCCTTCCTTTGACGTGGGGGATCACATGTTGTAATTTACAGGCGTAGATCCGCCGGTCTCTCAGCGGATGTTGTGGCTTTGGCGCCGACAGGGCCTTGATTTATCAGCATTGTTGTGCAGCAGGCCCTGCATTATCCACAGTGTTATTCCGCGGCTTGTGCAGGTGCGTCCAGTGGTTTAAACCTGGGATTGTGTCCTTGCTTTCTTTAATTAAATCGGTATTGGTTGGTATCACTAGTCATTGGCTTATTCAGGGTCTAGACATTTCCACTTTTATCAGTTTCACTCTGACAGAATGCATGACATTCTTATCTTTTGAGTCCAACGCTAATTTGATTATAGTAACCAGTGTTCTTTTTAGTCAATTATTTCGTGAATTTTCTCACTTTTCTGTTCAGTAAAAATATCCAATATGTGTGTGTGTGTGTGTGTGTGTGTGTGTGTGTGTGTGTGTGTGTGTGTGTGTGTGTGTGTGCGTGCGTGTGCGCGTGCCTGCGTGTGTGTGTGTGTGTGTGTGTGTGTGTGTGTGTGTGTGTGTGTGTGTGTGTGTGTGTGCTGTTGTTGTTGCTGCTGCTGCTGCTGCTGCTGTTGTTGTTGTTGTTGTACATTTTCCCCTTCAAGTTTAACATTACTTTTAATCTGCCCATTAAATTCTCATTCCTTCCTTCAACTAAAGAGCTTAAGCTTGTCCTTCTGAGATACATTATGTATGTGCAAGAGAAGCTCCTTGATCTGGGAAAGAAAAGGAGATGTGTGTGTGTGTGTGTGTGTGTGTGTGTGTGTGTGTGTGTGTGTGTGTGTGTGTGTGTGTGTGTGCGTGGGGAGGGGGGAGAAGGGGGTTCTCTTTTATTTACATGGAAGTGCTTTTTTCCCAGCCTGTAATGCAGTGACAGCAGCCATGCTGATGCGCTCTGTCTCACAGGACAAAACAACTGTTGCTTGCCAGGCTCCTAGCTTCCCCTTCCACGGGGACAATGGACGGGCAGACCACCCACTGGAGAATTCTTCCTTCTGGTTCCTTCCCTTTCAGCGCCAGTCTGCTGCTGTTGGGGACAGGAGTGCAGACATCTGCCCTGCTTTCTCTCCGGGAATTAGAGGCCTTAGGGCCCCAGTGGGTTAATGGCTGGGTAGTGTGTGTGTGTGTGTGTGTGTGTGTGTGTGTGTGTGTGTGTGTGTGTGTGTGTAGTGTGTGTGTGTGTTGTGTGTGTGTGTGTGTGTGTGTGTGTGTGTGTGTGTGTGTGTGTGACAAATAGAGAGGGGGGAGACAGAGAAAGAAAGACGGAGGCAAGGAAGGAGCGAGACAGACAGACAGACAGACAGACAGACAGATGACGTGATGCTGACGTTACAAACCACCATTCAACACCACGCGGCAAAGGAAGTCCCACCGGAAGGACAGTGATCTCATCCAATGGTTTCCTCCTAATCCGGGTTCCTTCATCGAAGCACGACATGAAGAAAACCACCACTGAACACTGCAGCTTTAGCCCCACCCACCCCCACCCCTCCCGCCACCCCACCCCCTCTCTCCTTCCATCCCTTCGCCCCTCCTTCCCTCCCTCCCTTCCCTTCCCCTCCCGTCTCTGCCTTTGCTATGGTCAACATGGCGCGGTGTGCTGTTTTCAGGGCTAATCCGTCTCCACGGTGTCCAAGATTAAGGTCGTTAGAGGTCTGGCTGACCTGGGTATGCACGGGCTGGAACAGCGGGCTGTAGCTCTCGGTGTGTTCCTTTCTTTCTTTCTTTGGTCGTTTCGGTTTCTTCGAAGAAAGAATTGAAAGAATTGGAGTTCCCTGGTTTCACACGGTGAGATGATTAGGGAAGTTAAAAAAGAAAAAAAAAAAAAGACGCGCGGTGTGTGTGTGTGTGTGTGTGTGTGTGTGTGTGTGTGTGTGTGTGTGTGTGTGTGTGTGTGCATGTGCATGTGCGTGTGTGTGTGTGTGTGTGTGTGTGTGTGCGCGCGTGTGTGTGTATGCATGTGTGTGCATGTGTGTGTGTGCGTGTGTGCATGTGTGTGTGTGTGTGTGTGTGAGTGTGTGTGTGTGTGTGTGTGTGTGTGTGTGTGTGTGTGTGTGTGTGTGTGTGTGTGTGTGTGTGTGTGTGTGCTTTGAGTTAGAATGTTTCTGTAACACGCGCTTTGGGCTCTCGCGAGGTAAAGCACTTTATAAATATCCTTTTACATTATATTACATTACATTATGCAGACGATATGTGAATGTGGATGGGTAGTGAAGTGAAAATATTTCTGACAGACAGCTGAAACATATAACAAAAAAAACTTGTATCAGTGCGAATTAGGCAAGATAAGTCTGAGGCACAATGGTCAGTCTGTCCGCTGATAAAACTCACGTAATGACCCCCAGAGCTGGTCATCCTCCCACCACGTTGACCAACATCTGATATTGATGGAACTGAACATCTGATATTGATGGAACTGAACATCTGATATTGATGGACCTGAACATCTGATATTGATGGACCTGAACATCTGATATTGATGGAACTGAACATCTGATATTGATGGACCTGAAGTCGTAGAATGCCCATTTCGCATCAAAGCTTTTGTGATGAATTTATGTAGAAAACAGCTGGAAAATCTTAACATTTTCAGTTTTTAGGAAAGACAACCGGGACCAAGACACTTTGCGATTGACTCATCTTGAAGCTGCTTTAGTTCGCTCAAAACTCGCATACGCTCAAGGAATTGATTTTTGTACACCAATCTGTTACTAGTGAAGAAATTATAAAGCATGGATTCTGAGGCATACCAGTTACACTCGGGGCACACGTTCATGCACCATCTCTTGCCCCCTAGGAAGAAGCGGCTGCTCTACCACTTGGCGAGTACTGTGAGTACTAGCTGCTGCTAACTGTGTTCTGACAAGTAGAACAGTCAACAGTTTTAATGACGACGAAAAAGACATAAGATCTGAAGTTCATTTTGACAAAACAGCAAGAAAAATAATGCTACTGACAATTATTGTTACATATAGTACTAATATTCAAAACAAGTCAAGATTAAATATTAAAGAAATTTGTAGGTGCCATGCATTCTCTCCCGTTCCTTCGTGAGAAGTCAACAAAGCAAACTTCAACGTGAACAATGGTAGCTTGAAAAAAAAGTCAATCTTCACCTTTTGGAATTTTCACTTCGTTCACACATCCAAACTTTTCATCAAAACCGTTTGAATGTGTATACAGATGGTTCAGTAATCAATAATCAAATCGATGGTGCCGGATTCGTAATTCCAGGTTGGAAGAAAGAAGAATCATTTCTCGTCGGAGAGCGCCATTCCGTTTTCACCGCAGATTTAGAGGCTCTTCCCATGGCACCATCACATACTGCAAGCATCCCATGATTTTGGTGTCCGTTTTTTTTGTTTGTTTGTTTGTTTGTTTTTTGCTTTGATTCCACATCCGTTTTGCTGTCACTGAAAAATAAAGGAAACTCAAGAAAAAAAGCTGCTCTTATAATGAAGAATTAGCATCTTGTTCACTTTCTCATTCATTGTGGCATCCCATCTAACTGCGGGGTTCCAGCCAATGAATGTGCAGACAGAATGACAAAAAAGAGTTGCAAGGAATGCGAATTGCTGTCTGAATACAAAGACCCCACTGTCCATAATAGATGGAGACAGCTCTTTAGAAACAGTCTATAAAAACATATTGGAGACAGATTTTTAGAAAGTCTGTTAAAAAAAAACAACGTTGGAGACAAATTTTTAGAAAGTATGTAAAAAAAAAAGAAAAAAAAAAAAGACAAAATCACAACCTCTGACATTAAAAACGTCTCGTCTCGAATCATTGTTAGTTATGACTCACAAGAAATCACGACTTTCTCCTACAGGTTGAAACTTAATGCCTTGGGATGCAAACATGGTGACAGAGACTGTTAACATTTTACATTTTATCCCTTCACAAAGCACTTTGACCTGAGTCACCGGCAATCAACCGCTATTCTGAAGATGAGTTCCAGGCCTTTACTGACAACCATTCGCTCCTTTCCACCGCACCAGGGTTTTTTTTTCTTTGAAGTCCCATCGGCACGGTTCTGTAATCTGTTCATTTATCAAATGATAAAGAAGTAGGAATTGTCAATGTCTTACCCTAAGGTGAAGCGAAGGGGACATGCCCATTGTATAAATAATGTTTTATGTCATTGACGTTGCCACACAATTTTAAGATTCGTCTAAAAACTTTTTAAAGACATTAAATCAAGCAAAGCAAACTAAAGCACAGCACGTCCTCATGAACGTGACCAACCCCCCCCCCCCCCAACACACACACACACACACACACACACACACACACACCACACACACCGCTGAATAAGAATGGGTAACTGTGCCTATATCGCAATCAAATGCTTCCCCAAGTTCAACCTGTTCAGAATAGGTACATCCTGATGGAAGCAAATCGACGCTCTGATCTTTCCTTCGCATCTTGTGAACACCAAATTAGAAAAGGGCAGTGAAACAGACCCCCCGACAAAA
>CM065725.1:14750594-14753094 GCA_033310375.1 Conus canariensis | reverse complement strand
TACAGTCCGGTAAGTGTAGACAGACAGTGGTGCTGGACAGTACGATACACAACGGTTACAGTCAACAACAGCTTACAACAAACCACATTCACAACTAGAGAAAACTAGTCTTTCAAGGCGAAGGTAAGAAACAGCGAGCTACAACACAACGTTGTGCGTTAAACGTCAAGGACAAGCACGGGGAGAACTGAACCCGTGTGTACGTGCAATGCTCATCACAACAACGGCGGCATCAACCCGTTGGAGACAAGATTTTTTTTTAAAAGCCTCAGCTCAGCTTAAACCAAACACAAAACGGAAAGTCAGTGAGACCTTGATGAAAGCGGAGCTGGGGAGGGAGGCTGAGAGGGGATCGGGTGGGAGAAGGAATGTTGGTTAACAGTGTCGTTGTCGCATTTACGTTTCACTGCAAATCCGAAGACTTTTGATCGCTACCTCTGTCAAGGTGACGTGTTCACTTGGTCTGCTGGTTTGTCTGTAAGGTTGTCCCGAATGGTTTGTCTACGAGGGCGTCACGATTGTTTGTCTGCATGGACGTCACGATTGGCTGCCTACAAGGATGTCACGATTATGCCAAAGTCATTGCACTGGGTGAAGGAAAGGAAGGATGGGGTGTGGTGAAAGGACAACGTTACTGAGTTCTGAGAGGTCTGAGAGGTCTGAGAGTTCTGAGAGGTCTGAGAGTTCTGAGAGGTCTGAGAGAACGGAGTTCGATTCTTGATGTCCATCCGTCGACCTCAGAGAAGGTCTGCAATCTTCCTGCTCCCCTTCTCGTCTGAATGCACTAAACTAACCATTCATAATGATAACAGTGATAATAATAACAATAACAACAATTATAAAAATATAATGATAATAATAATAATGAGGATGGTAATAGCAAATAACATTTGTTGGGCGCAATATCTGGATGTTAACCAGCTCCAAACACATTTCAATTAACATATGTAAAACAGATAAACAGATGGAACAAAGCAAGTGAGACAAGCAGCAGTATAATACAAACATGGTTATAGCATCACTGTCAACGCTTTAATGCATACATGCAGAAAGATATATCAACAAAAATTCAAATATTATTTCTCGACCATCGTGCATGTTGTATTTCAGTTCAGCATGAGAAAACAAGGTACAAATCAGAATTCATCTTTGCAAACTTTTTTTCCATGTCGAAACGCATTTTCTGGTAGGTAATCACACATTTCACAACCCTGGGTTTGTAATTATAACGTTTTGCGAGTCGTAAGTTATTCCGAAATACAATTTTCGGTCTTGCATATGTAAATATAAGTTTCAGTTACAAGAATTAGAATATTCAAGGATACGTGCATTTTTATGTTTGTTTATTTGTTTTTGTTTTTCGTTTTTGTTGTTTTGTTTTTTTTTTGTTTTGTTTTGTTTTTTTTTTTTTTTGCTAATCTCGCATTTGTGATCTTCTGTGCGAGGATCATAATGAAAGAGAAATTCCTGTCTTGTCTTTTTTCCTTCCACACTAGAAACAGTACGACGGATCTTGAAATCACTGTGTGACAAACTAGGCTACATTTTTCACAAAACAATTGTTCCAGTATGTTCCAGACACTTTTGATGTGGTTACACGGAAGGAAACAAAACCATGAACAGAACCCCGTGCGTCAACACTGTGGTGAATGTAACATCCATTGTATGCCTACACTTCTACGAACCACACAGCCATTTCAGCTGATTCTCTGACCTTGTGTGTAAAGAATGTTTTTTTTTTCTCCTAACAGATATCCGCATGTAGCTGGTTTAGACGTCTGACGCCAGATATGTCGTTTTCGTTAAATACCTAACATTGTGAAAGTCGTTGTCGTGTGCTTTTTCTCGTTTTAAAATGTAACGTCGATCCAGTGTCTGTTGAATGATGTCAAATGTGTGTCAGATGTGTGTCTGTAATACAGTGGTCCTAACAAAACGAAGTCTAAAATATCATTTCGCTCAGTATCCTCCAACGCCCGTCAATCAATCAAAGTCTGAACTTTGTCAGTCAGCTTCGGCAATGTTCCATCTGCTTGCCAAATTCAAACAATTCCTCGTTTGATTCTATCTTTCGCGACTTTCCAGCAACCTAAACCCGTCAGGGTTGGCCAGAGTCGATCAGGCGAGCCAGCATTCAGAGCTGTTCAGCTTGAAAAGCGTTTGTCCAGCGGCTGAGCCTGCCAACACGGACGCCAGACTTTGAACGGAGAGACCGACCAGGCTTGGCTTCCCTTCTTTCTAGGAATCCTGGCACCTTCCCCTTCTCCTCCCCTGATGGAGCAGCATGCGACAGCGACTGCGACCGCCACCACCACTGGCACGGTTGAAATTGGTTGAGGGGATCCTGGTGTGGGTGAGTGAGGAGGGAGGTGGAACGGATGGTGGACGGGGGTGTGGGTGGTGGGGGACTAGGTTGGCGAGGTTGGAGAGGGGTGGTGCTGGTAATGAGAGAGAATCATGGGACCACTGATGCTTTGACCCCCTCCACAACACCCGTTGT
>CM065725.1:14710594-14723094 GCA_033310375.1 Conus canariensis | reverse complement strand
TTACGCACTATATACATTTAAACGTAGCCAATCCATTGACATCCTGACAACAGATACAACCCCAATGTGTTTAGAGCACCAGGCTTCTCTTTAATTTCTCACTCCAAGTTTTAACAGAAAAATATAATGCGAACTATACACATTGTTAAACACACTGACACTGCAGAATAGAAAACTGCTGTACACTGTAGTCTCACTACGTACTCGCGAGACTGGAGTAATAAAAGAAAAATAAAGTAGAAGGCTATGAATTTACCAAGAGAAAACCGTGCCAGTACCCTCTGGAACAAAGACAGGAGACACTTGCTATTTCAGCACAGCGCATGCTTCCAAGGGTGGTGCAGGATTGCCCCCCAACGGGCTGGTTCGGTAATTGAGAACAGTACTGCTATGCGTCCCACCGGCACCTTCGGGAGTATCTTTTTTCTTGCCATTTCTTCTGCGTGCCTCGCCGTCCTGTATGGCAAGTCCAGTGTGTAGGGCAAAGTCTGCAATCCACCTCAGTGACCATGCCAGTCTTCGCAGGGTTTCCTCCCCTGGACCTCCAGCGAATGGGGCTCTGTCTAGCCCCTATGGGCATCGGAAGTGTGGACAAGCCAGCAACGTGTGGGCTGGAATGTGGATTTATGATCTGTAGGCTAGCAAACCACAACGCCATTCAACCGGCTGGACTTTTTTTTCATATTGATTGAAAAGGATAAGGATATTCCTTGGAGTTGCATCCTGGCCAGAGACTACCTGATAGGGCTGTACTCTACGTTTCCTTTCATAATATATCCCGTCGTCAATCAGGCCCGAAAGATACAGACACTTGCGGTGTAGATAACAAAAAACATTAAGGAGTGCTCTTAGTGATGTTTCTATTAAAAACATGAAACTTGACTGTGGTTCTAGTCATCCCATTTAAGCCCATAACAAACTAAACTGTGGGTAGAATCCTATCGAGACCATAATATCCTTCTCACCCCCCCCCCAGCCCCACCCCCCCCCAGCCCCACCCCACCCCCCAATCCCTCCCATCCCTGAACAAAAAAACTGAAACAAAACATGGCTCTGACGGTAATCGAACCCACGATCTCTCAGTTCGCGATCCTTGACGCCTATTACTGCGCCACCGCTGCTGGTCCGTCAGGACATCTTGATCACGTACTGATGACAGAGCTGTTGGCAATGTTTTGAACTACAAGAGAACGACTTGCACGTCTCCGTCAACCGCACGGATACTGTCCTCTCCAGCCTCGGGCTTCAGGCGTTTCCATCGTCAAGGACCACGAGCGGCTCCCCATGACTGCCTCCACTGCTCCCTAACTCAAGGGCTGCACAGGTCTGCACTGGCTGGCTGCCTGCTTTGGACATGTGGTCTGCCTTGCCGTTCGTTGCCCGTGAAGCTACACTGGCGGGGAACCCACCGCAGTACCACAACAGACGTGGCAGGGAGGGTCTGCAGTGCCTGTGTCATGTCCTGCATGTACCACAACAGACGTGGCAGGGAGGGTCTGCAGTGCCTGTGCCTGCATGCGTGGCTTTGGGTCTGATGTCCAGAGGCTCGGGAGAGGGGACCGACGAAGCGAGAGGAAGACTGTCTGGCCTGTTATGCCTTCAGAAGATCCATTAACACAGTGAAAGAGTTTGCAGGAAGACTGTCTGGCCTGTTAGGCCTTCAGAAGATTCATTAATACAGTGAAAGTGTTTGCTCCTCTCAATAATGACGCAGCAGTTGTCGAATCAGCACATCGTTGAGGAAAGAGTCCACAGGGACTGCACAAACTCTCTCTCTCTCTCTCTCTCTCTCTCTCTCTCTCTCTCTCTCTCTCTCTCTCTCTCTCTCTTCTCTCTTTATCTATTATCCTCGTAAATAAAGAATTTTGTCTTGTCTTGTCTTCTCTCTCTCTCTCTCTCTCTCTCTCTCTCTCTCTCTCTCTTTGTCCATTCGTCTGTCCATCTCTCTCCCTCTGTCTGTCTGTCTGTCTGTCTGTCTCTGTCTGTCTGTCTGTCTGTCTGTCTGTGTGTGTTCTCTCTTCTCTCTCTCTCTCTCTCTCTCTCTCTCTCTCTCTCTCTGTCCATTCGTCTGTCCACTCTCTCTCTCTCTGTCTCTGTCTCTCTCTCTCTCTCTCTCTTTCTCTCTCTCTCTCTCTCTCTCTCTCTCTCTCTCTCTCTCTCTCCCCTGTGTGTGTGTGCGTGCTTGCGTGCGTGCGTGCTTGCGCGCGCGCGCGCGCGCGTGTGCGGGTGTGTGTGTGTGTGTGTGTGTGTGTGTGTGTGTGTGTGTGTGTGTTGCTATGTATGTGTGTGCTATGTATGTGTGTCTGGGTGTTTTGTATATTGATGTATTGTCTTCGCGAAGCAAAGAATATCAAAATTCGAAGCGGGTAAAACACGCCTCGACATTGGCGTTCAAGTAGAATATATACACCGTGCTTACTGCCAGCCAGAACAGCTCAGCTGAGACAGTGTTCCATTGAAGGTGTTAAGAGATCTGCCCTAATCCTGGGTTCAGACACTTTTCGTCTTCAACAGATCCGAAACGCCCCTGAGGCAAAGAGGGAGGTATCGGGGGGAGGGGGGGGGGGAGGCGGATGGAGGGGAGAGGACACAGCTAATATTTCTATGGTACAAGAATTTCTTGCTTCCCTGTAATGACTGTTTTCACAATTGACCATACATATCTGTATATGATGTTCTTACGAAACCACTCCCTGTTGTAACAGGACTGCAAAATACAGTCATAGCCATCTTCAGTTAAACAACAAACAAAAAAGAAAAGTCATAACCACCTTCGGTTAAGGTATCGCTAATGCAGATTAACCAGTCAGATGAAAATCCATTACCTGAAAATTAAAGTTAAAGATAACAGGATTTTTATAGTCTATGTACTAAGGAAAACTGTCAGTAGTATGTGATCATGCCAGTCCTGCCATTTACAGTCAATTATTCTTTCCCTAACATCTCTCTCTCTCTCTCCGAGTTCCGAGTTCCGAGTTCTCTCTCTCTCTCTCTCTCTCTCTCTCTCTCTCTCTCTCTCTCTCTCTCTCTCTCTCTCTCTCTCCTCTCTCCTTCCCTTCCATCCATCTATCCATCTCTCTCTCTCTCTCTCTCTCTCTCTCTCTCTCTCTCTCTCTCTCTCTCTCGATGTGTATTTCTAAGCATACACGCAGAAAGGCAGACAGACAGAGGGAGGAACTACTCACGAGTGAGAGAAGGAGAGAGAGAGAGAGAGAGAGAGAGAGAGAGAGAGAGACAGACAGACAGACAGACAGACAGACAGACAGACAGACAGACAGACAGACAGCGACAGAGACAGAGACAGAGAAACACAGAAAGAGACAGAGAGAGGGAGACAGGAACAGAGACAGACAGACAGGCATACAGACAGACAGACAGGCATACAGACAGACAGACAAGCAGGCAGACAGTCAGACAGAAAATGGGAGACAGAGAGACAGACAATACTAAGAAAGCACGAAAGAGGAGGCAAAAGGGAGGAGGGGGGGGGGGGGAGAGACACAGAGAGAAGCGTCAGTGGGACAATGACGACAGAGGAGAAGGCCGGTGCAGAGAGGAAATGAGAGATGACAGGACAGGCAGAAACAAGAGGAGCTGAAGAAGGAGGTCACCAGACTCTCTAAAAGACTTTTTTTTAAGCTTATTATTAAACTCGGAGCAGGAGACGGCATACGATCTGAATAGAAAACAAGATGCAAAGCATATAAACGTACTCCCAGTAAGTAGTAGTACAACGAAAAGAAATATATATATATATATATATATATATTATATATATATGTGTGTGTGTGTGTGTGTGTGTGTGTGTGTGTGTGTGTGTGTGTGTGTGTGTGTGTGTGTGTGTGTGTACAAATCAGTCACTATAGCACTTTCTCCCCTTTTGGTGGTAGAAATTTTGCATGCAAGAGAAAAGAAAAAAAACTGCTATCCCCGGCAGGGAAATGAACTCGGGTCTCCCGCGCGACAGGCGGGAACACTATCCACTATACTACCGAGGCGCTTACAAACTTTTGTTTCACACAAAATTATCATTTATAGCCGTTAGTAACGGCTGTTCTGGTAAAATAAAATATCGGGCATCATCCGTGACCCATAATGAACACATCTACAAATTTTCAGAAAGATCGGTCCAGCAGTTTTGACTGGAGCGAGTGGAACACATTTTGACCACGGACAGACAGACACACAGACAGCATTTCTTCGTTCCCATTGTAAAGTACTCCCTGTTCTATAAGAACTGGGGTACAAAAAGTAGGCTGTGAAGAATGGAATGGAGTGGGAAAGTTAAAAGATAGAGAGAGGGCAAAGGTGAGGAAAGCAAAGAGAGAGTGACAGAGAGAGGAGCTGGCATATGGTTCCACATCTCATCCAAACGGGAGTAGTGAGCATTCACAAGATGTTTATGACATACAGGACAATCGTGAAAGCATGTAAATGGGAAATGATGATCAAGGAATGTCGTGACCACGCACAGCGTGGTGTCTCTCAAAGCAATACACTCGTTTGGCTTCACTTCCCCTACACTGATCTGTTAACAGAGGCACTGGTGATCACCGACTGACAACAATTTTCCCCTTTGTTTCTGTTTACCTCTGTCTTCACTGTCTTGTTTCTCAGCCACTATGTCTCTGTCCCTTTATCTTCTTTCCGTCTCTCCTTATCCCATCAACGTCTCTGTCTCTCTCTCCATTAATTCTGCCCACCCTTTGTTTCTACCACACGCCTTCTCCCTCACCCCCTCCCATCTCTCTCCCTGTCTCTGTCTCTCTCTCTGTCTCTCTGTCTCTCTCTCACTCTCTCTCTCTCTCTCTCACTCTCTCTCTCTCTCTCTCCGACTTCTACAACTCCTGGACATTAGGAGTAAGCACTGCGACAGGGGCAAATTCCGTGTCCTATGTGGCCCTGTGTGAACGGTCCAATGACACACCTGTCGTCCACTCCCTGATGTTGTCCCCCTACATCATCTTCTGTCGGCTTCATTCTTCGTCCACAGGCACTGTGCCCTGCAGAATGGTGCTTGTCAGGCCGGCTGTTCTTGACATTTACTCCTACCCTTTCATCTCCCCCCTCCCCGCCACCCTCCACCTCCCGCCAATGGTCAACTATAGACTGATATCTCATCAGTTGCCAACTTCCTTGTTTGCAATGTGATCTTTGAACAAGATGCTTAAGATTTTGCAGATAATCCTACCTCCAAGGTTTTCATTCATCTCTAGAAACTAATCTGCAGTGTTTGTTCAATTTTCACACACACACACACACACACACACACACACACACACACACACACACACACACACACACACACTCACTCCAGTGTGTGTGTGTGTGTGTGTGTGTGAGTTGCGATCAGCGCTAGCAGGCAGACGTGTTTTGGTTACACTGTAAATTTGTCCGGCGTTTTTTCGTTAATTAGCGGTTAACTGTGTGTCTTAAACAATAGTTACGTTGACAATTGGATCCCTGTCAACATGCCGACATCGTCGGTATGTTTCCGAGCTTCCTGTGGCCAGTTTTACTGGACTTTTCAGGCTTTTATGTGGAAACGGGCCAAGGAGAGAGTTGCAACAAGGCGACTTTGCCGAGAGATACGAGTGAGAAGTTTGTCAACAGTGTTTGTGCTGGTGTTTGTCACGGCATCCCTGCTTCAATGTGGGGACATTGAACCTCATCCTGGCCCTCCCAAAAAACAGGCAACACTGCATTCTCCTGCAAGAAAACCCCTCAATTCTGCAAGTGACACTGCAGGTGAAGTGTGTTTGGCCGACGTCATGAAAATGCTGACAAGTATGGACAAAAAGATCACAAACATTGAAGAAAAAATGACTGCCTTTGATTCAAAGCTGAACGAAATGCAAACAGAAATTGATGAAGTCCGCAGAGAAAATGAAGATCTAAAAGAAAGAGTGACAAGTCTGGAAGGAAAACTTGAAGATCAAGAAAGTAGGGGACGACGGAAAAATCTGATTTTCTATGGCATCCCAGCTGGTGACGGAGGAACGGAAACATATGCAGACTGTGAAGGGAAGGTGAAGAAAGTTCTGAAGGACAAGATGGGCATCCAGGTGGATGTCCCCATGGAACGCGCGCACCGCCTGAAGAGTGGGAGAGGCCCACGCCCCATCATCGTCCGCTTCGAGAAATTCAAGGACAAGGAGAAGGTGCTGTCTGAATGCAGGAAGCTGAAAGGAACGAACCTATCTGTGTCAGAAGACTTCACACTTAAGGTGAGGGAAAAGCGGCGCCAGCTACTCCCTTTTCTAAGAGAAGCCAAATCTGCAAACAAGAGAGCCTATCTGCGTTTCGATTCCCTTGTCATAGAAGGTAAGCACTACAACTATGACCCAGAAATACAACAACTCCAAGAAAAAACTGTAAACAAATGACGGGCTGGCCGGCTTTTTCTCAATGCTCCTAAAGGGAGGATTTCCGATTGTACCCCCCCAACTAAAGGTGATGATCAACAGTATATGTGTGAATCAGTGAACACAAACAGTGTGACGGAGCGCTTAGCAAGTTTAGATAAGGATACAGAATGCATTGATTTTGACACACAGCAGTCTGTGGCATCGCATAATACTACGAGGGACAGTTACACATCTTTGTTCACTCAGCCCAGGTTAGAAAGTAAACAGATGTCCGAGTTTCATATTATGGCATGGAATGTTCAGGGTCTTTCTCAAAAGTTACAAAGTGCTTCCTTTAAAATGTTCTGTTCAAGTTTCAAGATTTTCTCCTTTTCAGAAGTTTGGGCATGTAAACAAAGTGACATTGAAAACGCCTTTCCAGACCATTCTGTTTTCTTATCCACGCGTGCAAACTTTAAAAAAGGTGGGGTTGTTGTATGCATACATAAGTCTATTGCAAACAATGTGGAACGACTATTAAAGAATGTTGAAGACTGTGTGTTCATTAAATTTGAAAAATCAATATTCAAATACTCACTTGATATTATCGCTGCTTTTATTTATGTTGCTCCAGAATATTCTGTTATATATGAAGACAGCCCTTTTGAAGGCTTTGACAAATTGGATAGTAATGTTTGTGATTTGATGCTATCCTACCCAAATTCTCATTTATTATTATGTGGTGATTTCAATGCGCGAACAGCAGAGCTTCCAGACACTGAGTTTTGTGATGAAGACAGACATGCTGCGCCTTTGGTTGAACTCCGTGATTTATTGTGTGATACTGTGCAGTCAACACGCAAATCGAAAGATAAGAGTACTAACAATTTTGGATTAAGACTTATTGAATTTCTGAAAGAAAAGAACTTGTTTTTTGTCAATGGACGAACAGAGGGGGATCGGGATGGTGAAATTACATGCATTGCTAATCATGGAATGAGTGTGGTGGATTACTGTGTTGTATCAAAGTCTTTGTTTGATTTGTTAGTTGATTTCAAGGTTTTAGACAGGTCGGAATCAGACCACTTTCCAATTGTAACTATATTTTCCGGTACCGGTGGGGCTAAGGATAATGACCTAAATGACACTGAAGAAATTCACATAGAGGAATTGACTACTTTCTTTTGGACCGATTTTTCTTTTGAATATATACGACAAAATCAGCATGTAGAATATGAACACTTTCTTTCTGCTATGGAGAAAAGCACTGATGCAGGGTCAGATTATCTTGTTGACTTACTTCAGCGAGCAGCTGAAAAGGGCAAACAAAACCAACTCAAACAAAATTCACGAACACAACCCTCGTGGTGGGACGAAGATTGCGAACAAGCAAAAGCTGAAAAGTATAGGCAACTGAGACTGTGGCGATCCTCCAACAAACAAGAAGATCTGAATCATTTTATTTACTTGAAAAAAGAATTCAAAACCCTATGCAAACAAAAGCAAGAAAAAGAGAACAATGACATTTTGAAGGAGTTAAATGATGTTTGCTCTGAAAAAAACTCGAAGTCGTTTTGGCAAAAAGTTAGATTTCTCACAGGTGCTAAAGCAACCCGCGCAAACGTAATTGATGCATGCACATGGTTTTACTATTTTCGTGACCTTTTGAACCCTGATAACACAGTTGACTCTGAATTTCGGAATGAAGTTAATCAGGTTTTAGAAAGCCATACTCCTGATGACTGTGACCAGTGTCAGGATGCACAGGATGATCTTGATAAGCCGATCACAGAAGATGAAATCCGCCTGGCAATAAAGGCTATGAAGAAAGGTAAGGCTCCTGGACCCGATGGTGTACGGCCTGATGTGTTTCATGTTTTAAACAATGTTCTGGTAAAGTTTTTACATGTTTTGTTCAATAGAGTCTTTGACAGTGGGCAATATCCAGAAAGTTGGACAAAGGGGTTGATTTGTCCACTGCACAAGAATGGTGACCACAAAAAAGCCGGAAATTATAGAGGAATTTCACTATTAAATGTTATTGGCAAATTGTATAGCAGCATTTTGAATAAGAGGTTATATGCTTTTTGTGAAAGGACAGGTAATATACCAGAAGCTCAAGCAGGTTTTAGAAAGGGATACAGTACAACTGACAATATATTCTCTCTGCAATCATTAATTCAGAAATATCTTACTAAAAGAAGCGGCCGCTTCTACACTCTTTTCGTTGACTTTTCCAAGGCGTTTGATAGTATTGATAGAGCAAATTTGCTGTATATTCTACTTCAAAAAGGAATTCATGGAAAAATGTTTCAAACACTCACAAATATGTACAAGCAAGTTATGGCGGCAGTTAGATTCGGAAATAGCATTACAGAGTATTTCGAGTGTTTGTCAGGGGTAAGGCAAGGCTGCATTCTCAGCCCTTTGCTGTTTTCATTGTTTATATCGGAACTGCAAAATACACTAGTTACTGGTAACACAAGGGGGATTGATGTGTGTTTTCAGATCAAACTGGCATTCTCTTATTGATGTATGCAGATGACATTGCCTTGGTTTCTGACTCTGTGACTGACCTTCAGAAGAAAATTGACTGTTTGGATCTTTTCTGTCGCAAATTTGGACTAAAGGTGAATATGGAAAAAACGAAGGTAGTTGTCTTTAAGAACGGTGGTTTTTTGAAAAGATCTGAGGTATGGTTTTATGCTGGTAAACAAATCAAAGTGGAACCCATGTACAACTATTTGGGAGTGATATTTTCTGCTACATTGAACTGGTCAAAATGTGTAAGTAATCTTTCTGGGAAGGCACTTAGAGCGCTTGCAGGAATTAAGAAGTTATATTTCAAACTAAAAAACATGCCAGTTCATACTGTTTTTAAGATTTTTGATGTGAAAATCAAGCCAATCTGTTTTATATGACTCAGAAATTTGGGGTTTCCAACACTTCGAAGAAATTGAAAAGGTGCAAACGAAAATATGTAAAATGGTTTTGAGTGTTGGGAGAGATGTAAAAAATAATGTTGCTTTGGGTGAGTGTGGTAGATTTCCTTTATATATTGATGCCTATGTACAGCTTATTAGGTACTGGTGCAGACTTCTTGTATTATCACATGACCGCTACCCTCATCAGTGTTACAATATGTTGTTTATGCATGATAATAATGGCAGACAGAACTGGGCTACTCAAGTTAGAACCATTTTGTGTAAATTTGGATCTGGCCATGTATGGGTGATGCAAGATGTTGGAAATCCTAGCTACTTTCTTAAAGTATTCAAAGAAAGATTAGAGGATCATTTCCGTCAGTGCTGGCATGAATCAGTTGTAACAGAAGGAGACTATATCTTATACCAACCAGAAATCTTAAGGGCCACCTATATAAGCCAGTTAGAAAATCATGAGCACCGTCGTGTTCTTTGTCTGGTTAAATCAAATCGACTCCCACTAAATGGAATTCCACGTTATGGCAAATGTTTGTCAAATCCAATTTGTAAAGTCTGTGATTTGAACTGTGTTGAAGACCTTGTTCATTTTTTGCTTGTGTGCCCAAGGTATGCTGCACTCCGTAAACGACATATCCCTCTGTATTACTACCGCTTCCCATCAACTCTAAAAGTACAATTGCTATTCACAAATCTCAGTGGAAAATTAGCCTTTAGAGTTGCGACCTATATTTGTGGAGCTATGAAACTAAGATGCCAAACTACATCTTGATTGAAATGTTTTGCTACTCACCATGTATACAATTTTGAATGACCAATTCTCCTGTCTGTATAGGCCAGTTGGCCAGAAAAAGACTGATTAAAAATTATTGTTATTGTTATTGTTATTACACACACACACACACACACACACACACACACACACACACACACACACACACACACACACACACACACAAGCATGCAGATGATTTATGAATGCATGAGCCTATCATTCGACATAAGGGAGATGCTTTTGTCATGTCAGATGGACTTCAGTTTTGTTAACTGCTATTGTCTACACAGGTCTGGCCACAACATCTGGTTTGGATCTCGTCGGTGATGATGGCGTTCAACTAAATGATCTGGCTTCAGTCAAATGGCGTCATCAGAGGAAGCAAAGGGCATCATAATCTAAGGGTTCGTTCGCCCGTCCAATCACCGAGAGCCTCACTTCCAAAGTTTCAATCATCCATCCAATCATCGATGGCCTTACATCTAAAGGTTCATTTTCCCATTCAGTCTAGAGGGGCCTCACATCTTAAGTTTCATTTTCCTATCTAGTCACAGAGGACCTCTCACCATAAGGTTTATTCGCTCATTCAATCAACGAGGGCTTCACCTCTTTAGTTTCATTCGCCCTTTCAATCACCGACAGCCTCACATCTAAAAGTTCATTCGCCCATCCACCCCCCAAAGACTTCACGTTTAAACCTTTCTTCGCTTATTCAGTCAGCGAGGACCTCACATCTAACGGTTAACTGGTCCATCCACCCCCCCCCCCCCCCGAGAGCCTCACATCTGAAGGTTAATTGGCCCATCCAACCCCCCGAGAGCCTCACGTCTAAAGGTTAACTGGCCCATCCAACCCCCCGAGAGCCTCACATCTAAAGGTTAATTGGCCCATTCAACCTCCTAGAGCCTCACATCTAAATGTTAACTGGCCCATCCAACCCCCCGAGAGCCTCACATCTAAAGGTTAACTGGCCCATCCAACCCCCAGAGCCTCACATCTAAAGGTTAACTGGCCCATCCAACCCCCCAGAGCCTCACATCTAAAGGTTAACTGGCCCTTCCAACCCCCTGAGAGCCTCACATCTACAGGTTAACTAGCCCATCCAACCCCCCGAGAGCCTCACATCTAAAGGTTAATTGGCCCATCCAACCCCTCCGAGAGCCTCGCATCTAAAGGTTAAGTGGCCTATCCAACCCGCAGAGAGCCTCACATCTAAAGGTTAACTGGCCCATCCAACCCCCCGAGAGCCTCGCATCTAAAGGTTAATTGGGCCATCCATCCTCCCCCCCCCCCCCCCGAGAGCCTCGCATCTAAAGGTTAATTGCCCCATCCAACCTCTGAAACCTCTGAAGACCTCACACACATTGGAGCCGACCACCATGACACCCAGCGCCATGGCACAACACGTCGTACATCAAACCCATCATTTTATTCGACAGGAAAATGGAAAAGACTGAGCTAAGGAAACCATTGTTTTTCTTTCTTCCGTTCTGAACTCGTCGTTTTCCCAAGATGCAAAAGAGCTGATTGCCACGACAGACAAGTGGATTGAGAGAAAAGAGCATCATGTCCGTGAGGTCTCCACGGGGTGCTCTTTCCCCTAGCTTCCTCTCACTCCCTGACACTCCATGATTCATCACGGCCATGGCAGCACCAGGGCTAAGAACCTGACATGGAGACGGGGGGCAGACGAGGATCGGGGGTGCGGTGAAGGGGGGCAGGCGGCAGTTAGGAGATGGGGAAAAGAGGAGAAATAAACGAACGGGGAGGAGGGGGAGGGGGGGACAAGGATACATTGGCTTCAGTGGGAGTGGGGAGGGGGATGTAGGGCTTTGACTATGACGGCGTTTGGTCCAGGGTGTCGGCAAGGCAATGTTCTCTGGTGCTCTCCCTTTGTCTCCTTCAATGCCTGTGATATGCTCTCCCTTTGTCTCCTTTAATGCCCGTGATATGCTCTCCCTTTGTCTCCTTTAATGCCCGTGATATGCTCTCCCTTTGTCTCCCTCAATGCCCGTGATATGCTCTCCCTTTGTCTCCCTCAATGCCCGTGATATGCTCTCCCTTTGTCTCCCTCAATGCCCGTGATATGCTCTCCCTTTGTCTCCCTCAATGCCCGTGATATGCTCTCCCTTTGTCTCCTTCAATGCCCGTGATATGCTCTCCCTTTGTCTCCCTCAATGCCCGTGATATGCTCTCCCTTTGTCTGCTTCAATGCCCGTGATATGCTCTCCCTTTGTCTGCTTCAATGCCCGTGATATGCTCTCCCTTTGTCTCCTTTAATGCCCGTGATATGCTCTCCCTTTGTCTCCTGTAATGCCCGTGATATGCTCTCCTTTGTCTCCCTCAATGCCCGTGATATTCTTTCCCTTTGTCTCCTTCAATGCCTGTGATATGCTCTCCCTTTCTCTCCTTCAATGCCCGTGATATGCTCTCCCT
>CM065725.1:14700594-14705594 GCA_033310375.1 Conus canariensis | reverse complement strand
CACAATCATTCGCAGTTCGGAAATGTATTTGCACAAAACATTGCATCTATTCCGGACAGATGAGTATGTAAGGTCGAAATATTGGGAATTTTTCATAATTTTGGTTTTTTCCTTCCTATTAGATTTGCATTTGTTTATGTGTACTACATACATACATTCATACATATAGATAGATACATACATCATACATATATACATACACATACATGCAGACACATGCACGCACACCCACACACACACACACACATATATAAAACACACACACACACACACACACACACACACACACACACACACACACACACACAGATAGACAGACAGACCGATAGACCGACCGACCGACAGACAGACAGACAGACAGACTGACTGACTGACAGACAGAGACCAAGCCAGGGAAAAGGGGGGAGGGGTGTGGATGATGATGATGATGATGATGACGGGGGGAAAGAGGGAAAGCACATTCAATATATTTTCATCAAATTCTAGCGGAGCACAGAGATTTCAGAAGCCTTCTATATCAGACAGTCTACACGAGAACGCCGGGTGAGAGACAAGTAATGTTTCAGACGATTCCTTAAGTACGGGGGATTTCCCCCAGATTCCCACCGCGCGGGTCCAGACAAGGCCCAAGAGATGAAGGGTGCTGATGAGGGATAAGTCACAGGGATGGAGACTGCCGAGAAGACTGATACCACGATGAAAGGATTGGGCTGGCAAATGACTGGTGTGTATGCATGCGTGAGTGCGTGTTCGTGTGTGTGAGTGCACGCGCGCAGTGAACAATACAGGGACCTTACGCATCCTGACTTGTGAAGAGGGAAAAAAAGAGGAGGGGGAAAAGAGAAGAAAAACAAAGAGGGGGGAGGGGGAGGGTAGCTACAGAAAGTTAAAGACACAGGACAGCCAGACATGAACACCATCAGGGGCCTAGTTTTGTCATATTGAATAAAAAACAAAAACAAAAAAAAACAGATGGTTGGAAACAGAGGGACTGAGAAAATAGAGACGGCGAGAGCGCGGGGGGGGGGGGGGGGGAGTCAGAGTGAGCGATAGTCAGACAAACAGAAGAACGTAGAGGAAAACAGACGGGAGTGGAGGGAGACAGACAGACATACAGAAAGACAGTCAGTAAAAGACAGAGACATGATGGACAGAAACAGCGAGAGAGAGAGAGAAACTCTCACGCAGACGCGCAGAGTGAGAGAAAGGCAGAGAAACAAACGGACGGACGGATTCAGACACAGAGAAATACTTAGCTCTAGGCTGCGAGAGAAAACGTGAACGGACATACACAAAGGAAGAGACAAAGAGAGAAATGGGACACAGAACACGGGGTGGACGCAGAATACCAATCAACTGGACGACAAGTCGACAAGCGCGTCCTGTCTGAGGGAGGGTGTTCACGAACGAAGCGGTTGATTGGTTGTGTTCCTGTCTTTTTTTTTCTTTTAAACACCACAACGAACATGTGGTTACTACCAGAGCACAAAAAACTACCTGATGTCCTCACTTTGATTTCCATCGATGTTAACTGAATTCAGTTTCAGTTTCATCAAGGAGGCGTCACTGCGTGCGGACTTGTCCATATACGCTACACCACACCCGCTAAGTTTTGAGACCACACTGCGCATGATTTTAAGCTGATGGATAAATGAATTACCAACTAAGATGAGAGAATTGAAGAAGAGGGTCTCGTGGCTACGACTTAGCAGATGTCTGACCTTCACATTAGCCCAACGCACTGGTCAGACCTTGAGACACATTGGTTGTGCCTTTTTTATCATTGTTATGTGTGTGTAGTGAATAAAGATGGAATTAAAATAAAGACTACACTCCTCAGGCTGTGGAAGTAGGCCTTTATCAGCATGTTTACAGGGGAAAGGACAGTCCATATCAATGTGTGAAGCAAAGTGGCTGCGCAACCTAAATTCATTTTCGTTTTCATATATAACAAGTATCCCAAGTTTGCTTGTGTGTGTGTGTGTATGTGTTTGCGTGTGTGTCTGCGTGTATGTGTGTGTATGTGTTTGCGTGTGTGTGTGCGTGTATGTGTGTGTGCGTGCGTGGTGTGTGTGTGTGTGTGTGTGTGTGTGTGTGTGTGTGTGTGTGTGTGTGTGTGTGTGTGTGTGTGTGTGTTGCGTGTGTGTGCATGTGCGTGTGTGTGTGTGTGTGTGTGTGTGTGTGTGTGTGTGTGTGTGTGTGCGTGTGTGTGTGTGTGTGTGTGTGTGTGTGTGTGTGTGTGTGTGTGTGTGTGTGTGTGTGTGTGTGTGTGTGTGTTGAATATCAATCAAAGGCAAATTTCTGTCATTGACTCTGAAGTGAACTGATTTTAACTGTTCTGAAGTAACCAACAATCGGGTGAGATGGGGGGGGGGGTCATAACTTTAAGTTAATCACACACACACACACACACACACACACACACACACACACACACACACACACACACACACACACACACACACTGTCAGGTTGAAGGGGTGGGGGTGAGGGTGGGAGATAAATGTACAAAGACCCTGACAGATCTAGGAACATCCGAGATTGGCGCATCGAGGTCAGAGCAACAAGCGTGGTGATAACTTACTGTGGTCTGACCCTATAACCGCTGATAAGGGACCGAAGCGTGCGGTATTTCAAGCTGGGTGGGTTGTCACAGTGCATTTCTTGCTTCTTCTCTTCAACATGACGGTAAGTTGGCTGTGCATGCGGTGTGTGTGTGTTGCTAGGTGCTGTACACTATAGGATATACTGACATTAGATACAAATTACGAAGAATCTGACATGTGTGTGTTGTGTGTGTGTGTGTGTGTGTGTGTGTGTGTGTGTGTGTGTGTGTGTGTGTGTGTGTGTGTGTGTGACAGTAAGACATTAACTGTGTTGCATCTTTCTGATGTAGATATGACGCGTATCTTAGCGAATAAACATAACGTCTCTCTCTCTCTCTCTCTCTCTCTCTCTCTCTCTCTCTCTCTCTCTCTCTCTCTCTCTCTCTCTCCCTCCTTCCTTTCCCCCACCTCCTCTCCTCTTCTTCCTCCTACTCTTTCTCGTCGTTTCCTTCTATCCACCCGCCCCCCTTTCTGCCCCACCCCCATCCCCTCTTTCTTCATCTTCCCCCTTCATCTTCTTCTCCTCCTCTTCTTTCTTCTTGTCTTCCTCAACCCCCTTTCCCGTTCTCCTCCTTCATTTCTTCCTTATGCTCCCGTTTTATCTTTTCCTCCTCCTCCTCCTGCTTCTTCTTCTTCTTCTTCTTTCTTCTCCCCCATATCCATCTCCTCCTCCTCCTCCACCTCCACCTCCTCCTCCTCCTTCTTCTTCTTCTTCATCTCCTCCTCCTCCTCCTTCTTACCGCCTTCCTTTCACTCCCTTTTCTATTCCTCCTGCTTTTCCTCTTCTCTTTCTTCTTCCCTTCACCCTCCTTCCTCTTGCCCCTAACCTCGCACACATGAAGTTATAACCGCACCACGTACCAGCTTGTGTTTGGTCCTCAAGAGCAAAGTGTACGAGCTGCGTTTCTACGCCTTCAACCTGAGGGGCAAGTCGGCCTTCAAGGAGCTGCACGAGGACCTGGAGTTCTGGCGGAAGAGGCAGTCCTTCTCCAAGGTGCTGGGCATCTGGGAAACGGAGCTGCACGGCGCCACGGAGTTCTTCCACATCGTGGAGTATGGTGACTGCATCTCTTGTGGGTCTTTGGGTGAAGTGCGGAGAGCATAGTAACGATCTCAGAATAGAACTGCTTTTTTTTTTTTAATCATATTACTGAATAAATCATAAACAACATATTTGCACGTGTGTCAAACCGCCAGTATTGTCTTTTTTTATCGTCTGAAATACAACGTGCTCTCTCTGCCCCCCCCCCCCCCCTCCCCCTTTTTTTTCCCTCGAAATGTTAAGATTAGTAATGTCCTCAGATTATTATCTTCTTTCTTATAAAAACGTAAATAACAGCCAACGTTTACGTTTGTGTCAAGACGCCCGAGTTCGTTTTTTGTTTGTTTGTTTGTTTGTTTTTTGCTGTCCCAACCCACGCCGCTCATTCCGACACCCCGTCCACAGCCACAGCCCGGTCGGACCCCGCCGCAGCCCCGGCACCGGCAATCCACAGGGAGCAGTCCGTGTCTAGTCGTCAAGAGGCAACCCACCGGAGGAGACACTGCACTGCTGCCGAGTCACTTCGGTGGTGTTCAGTGGCGCCTGTTCTGATCTAACAAACGCAGGACACCACCTACTAAGACCCCTACTGACGACAATAATTGCTTAGTCGCGGAGCCAGCGTGAGTGAGCTCTACCCCCGGAGGGCGCCACCACGTCCGCTCAACGACAGCCCCTATGGGCTCGCCGATACCGGTGACCCCGACGGAACCAATCCAAGACCACAGACGTGGAGAGGACATCGAAATTGAGGTCACCATGAGAGCAGGGCATGAAGGGCCACAGAATTTGAGACATTTTTTTTTATGCTGATCAATGAGAATGAGGATGATTAAGATGATGCTACGGATTTCCATTTCGGTCTGAGACTACATGACAGGGCTGTACTCTACGCTTCCTTTCATAATATATCCCGGCGTCAGCCAGGCCCGAGACATACAGGCACCTGCAGTGTTGGTCAGGAAATTTGAGCAACACTCTCAGAAACGCATCCATTAAGTGGATGAAACTCGACTGTGTGGTCCCGGTCTTCCTAACTGAGTCCGCAGCAAACTCAACTCTGGGTAGGAGCCGGTCGGGGCAGAAAAACCCACATGACTCTGATGGGATTCGAACCCACGACCTCCCAGCCTGGAGTCCGCGACGCTAACCACTTCGCCACGGCGGCTGGTACGCCCGAGTTTTTTGTTTGTTCTATCTTTCTGAAAGCAACATGCCCATGTGACAAATTTTCTATGAGGGCACTAAATGTGAATTCAATTAAATGTGCAGAAAAAAAAAAAGAAGTAATATACAGAAACGCAATCACTGCTGAAAAACAAAGAATAAACTCGTTTGTCCACATAAATCAT
>CM065725.1:14684038-14686538 GCA_033310375.1 Conus canariensis | reverse complement strand
TGTGTGTGTGTGTGTGTGTGTGCGTGCGTGCGTGCGTGCTAGCGCGCGCGCACGTGTGTGTGTGTGTGTGTGTGTGTGTGTGTGTGTGTGTGTGTGTGTGGTGTGTGTGTGTGTGTGTCCATACACACGCACACGTGCATGCATGCCACATTCTCTGCAGCTAATTTCCGTAATGCCAAACCCGTATCCAGGCTACGCATCATCCAAGCCGTAGCAAGGACGAGCAGCAGGCACGGGAAGGTCCGCAACAGCACAGCGAGTCGTCCGTCATTCACCAGGCCCGGGAAAGCAGGGCAATAAGGTACCCTGCAGGGATGGCGAGGCCAAGACGAGGGCGGCACAAAGACTGCATGCACAACGCCTTCAGCCGCTCGATAGATGCCGAGGAGCGAGCACGACTCAGGAAAGAATTATGGGAACGATTGCGTCACGGGTGATGGAGAGGGCTTGTCACACTGCCATTTCCCCCTCGGTCACACAACACCACGTGGTTGTCTTATTTTACCCCACTCCTTTGCAGAGTCTTTGCCGTGTGCCGTCTGCTCCCCACCTCCCTTTCCCTTGATTTATTGGTGTTGCCCAACTGTTTGAGAGCGGACAGTTGGAAGGGGAACAGCTCTCTCTCTCTCTCTCTCTCTCTCTCTCTCTCTCTCTCTCTCTCTCTCTCTCTCTGACGCTATTTTTCTTTCATCATCTTCATCATCATCATCACCTTCATCTCTCTCTCTCTCTCTCTCTCTCTCTCTCCTCTCTCTCCATCACCATCATCATCATCATCTCTCTCTCCCTCTCCCTCTCTCTCTCTCCATCATCATCATCATCATCTCTCTCTCTCTCTCTCCTCTCTCTCTCTCTCTCTCTCCTCTCTCTCTCTCTCTCGGACGCTATTTTTCTTTCATCATCAGCATCATCATCATCTCATCTCTCTCTCTCTCTCTCTCTCTCTCTCTCTCTCTCTCTCTCTCCATCACCATCATCATCATCATCATCTCTCTCTCTCCCTCTCTCTCTCTCTCTCTCTCTCTCTCTCTCTCTCTCTATCATCATCATCATCTCTCTCTCTCCTCTCTCTCTCTCTCTCTCTCTCTCTCTCTCCATCATCATCATCATCATCTCTCTCTCTCTCTCTCTCTCTCTCTCTCTCTCTCTCTCTCTCTCTCTCTCTCTCTCTCCTCTCTCTCTGACGGCCTAGAGTTCTTGGCACAGTGTGACTATTCAGACTGTACCGACAGCTCCTAGCCTGTGGTTTGTCCCTGGCCACCATGTTGTCGATGGATTGTCCGACCCTACGTCATGATATCAGCCCATACTGATCCCAAGACATACCCCACCCCACCCCACCCCACCCCTGCAACAGACTGTTCCAAGGCTACGGTCATGCAACCACCGGGAGTAGAAACGCGATACCTTCAGCCTGAGTACTACTAGGCAACGCCATGGCTTCAGCAATGGTCAGCGGGCCGGGGGGGGGGGGGAGAGAAAAAGGGTAGAAGAGAGGATGGAAGTGAAGGAAAGGGAGGGGGGAAGGGGGAGGGGGGCCGCGATGCATGCCCTCCTCAGTTGCTACAGTGCTTGACTCGCTGGAAACTTGAATCCTCTTCATTCGCCAATCTTCGTCCGATCTCCAATTCCTAACTTAACAATTGGCGGCGTCCTTATATACGTATCTTCAATTCAAACGTGAAGTCGGTTCTGCTCTACGGCTGCGAGACTCAGAGAATGACGAAGGCAATACAGCAAAAAATTCAGACCTTCATCAACACTTGTCTGAGGCGCATCTTCAAAATCAGATGGCCAGAGAAGATCAACAATGAAGATCTATGGAAGCAAGCAGGACAGGAACCAGTGGCCAAGCAGATTCTGCGGAGGAAGTGGGGCTGGATTGGACACACTCTCAGGAAGCCAACATCCAGCACCACACGCCAAGCTCTGACATAGAACCCGCAGGGGAAAAGGAAGAGAGGCCGACTTCGCAGCAGCTGGAGGCGAGACACTGAGGCAGAGATGAAGAGGCAGGGGACCAACTGGACAGGCATTCAGCGAGCAGCCCAGAACCGAGTGCGATGGCGGAGTGTTGTCGATGGCCTATGCTCACCCTTGAGCTATGGGCCTAGGTAAGTAAGTAAGTAAGTCCTTATATATCAATTTCCACAGAATGGGAGACAGAAAGGCAGACCTCTGTCACCATGTCACAAAGAGCGTCACTACATTGACACCACCGTCATGACAAAAAAACGAGCCACCTTGCCGTGTTGAAAACCACATGCAAATGATGAAGTGGTGGAAAGAAATTACGTTTCCGTTGTGAGGAAAAGGTGGAGCAAAAAAAAGTGTAAGCACTGTGTATCAATGGCACTGGTGTGAAAAGTGTAAGCAGTGTGTATCAATGGCACTGGTGTAAAAAGTGTAAGCAGTGTGTATCAATGGCTCTGGTGTAAAAAGTGTAAGCAGTGTGTATCAATGGCACTGGTGTGAAAAGTGTAAGCAGTGTGTATCAATG
>CM065725.1:14671538-14679038 GCA_033310375.1 Conus canariensis | reverse complement strand
GTACAGAGCTTGATCGAACGACAGATCCTGGATTCGTTTGATCTTTGCGGATCTGCAGTGTGAATGCGATTGAACATACAGATACAGGATTCTTTAAGAAAGATTATGCAAAACCTTTTTGAAATAAGTTCAGCCAAACAGGGTGGAAAGACGGAATGTGACTCAAAGAAAAATCCATCCAATTTGACCAAAAGGTGTGGAAAACAGGAAATGTCAGGGACAACTCGCTGTCGCGTTACATATTTCATTTCGTCACAACAACATAACTAATCCCACACTGGGGTGACAGTGGGGTGAAAAGTGTGTGCCTCTGGGCTGTCTTTGGTTCTATGACGTCAGTTCGCTTTCTCTGCGCCATCAAAACCACCTTCTCTCAGTTCAGACAGTGTATCTAACATAGGCTCTAAGCGCACGTGGCAAACTGTCTGGCTGGTGAAGAGCTAAGACCCCCGCCATCATGGAATCTCCCCTGCTCCTCTGCAAGTCTTTCAGTCATCCGTTTGTCAGACTCTACTGGGACTATACATTGCGGTTCGCTGTCGTATCGTAAAAGGGAGAGGACAGACAGTTCCTCTGGGGAAACTGAATCGATGGTGTAGAACAAAACATCGTCTGTTGACTTAGTATGCTAAAATGAACAAATAAATAAACGTAAGTAAACAAACATTGAAAAATAAAAGAAGTTAGGAAGAAGGGTGGAGATGGGGACGAGGATGGAGGCAGGGCTACGAAGAACTCATGAGACAAGAGTCCACAGACGTGTGGCCTACGAGTTCATCTTATAGTCTTGGTCAAGACCTGAAAAGCCGACCGAACGTGATCTCCGCTGTGATACGACTGATAGTGGTGGGGGTCTGATCTCCCACAGGAAAGTCTGTCTGCATACCATTGGCACCACAGGGGAGAGAGATGGACAGCGTGTGTCCTTGAACTAACAATGCCCAGGCCTGTGAAAAAGAGACCCAATCATTGTCTCGTGTTCTGCTGTGCTGTAAGTTGGTTGTAGTTCACTATATGTTGTTGTTGTTGTAATGCCTTGCTTTGCATTGTACTGAATTGCATTGCACTTTAATGTCTTGTGTTGCGTTGGGTTAGACTGATTGCATTGCATCGCTTTCTGTTGCGGTGTGTTGCATTGTATTGCATGGTTAAAGTCTTGTTGTAGTGTGCATTGCATTTGTTGGGGTGTATTTCATTTGTATTGTAATGCACTGTGCAGTGTTGTAAATTAGTTGTTGTGTTCCGTTGCATTGCGTTGCATTGCACTGTGTGGAACAACGCTGTAATGTGTTGTTCATACATTAAATTGCAATGTAGTGTATGGTGTTGTTCTGTGTTGCATTACGTTGCGGTGTGTTGCGTCTTCCACTGCGTTGTATGGCATTGTATTGAATTGTGTTGCGTTGTATTCCGTTGCGTTGTGATGCGCTGTGTTGACCATTGCCTAACATCGTCGTCACAAGAGCCCACAACAGAAGAAAGAGACAGGGGGAGGGATAACTGAAGGAGCAGCAAGTCGTTCATGCCCAGGCCCGGGATTCCAGGAGAAAACGGTACCCTGTGGGGTTGGCTGCTCTGGGGTCAGCCAGGACGGAGTTATGGCATGAACTGCAGCAGCATTTACGACAAATCAGCCGACAAGCAAGCACGAACGGTGGCAGAATTGTTGGGTCACGGGCAGCCGGTCATTTTCCACGTGATGCTATTACCTCCCTTCCCTTTACTTCCACTTACCACTTCTCTTGTAGACATACGTATTCTCTTCTCTTCTTGTCGTTCTCTTTATTCTTCTTTCATTGAAGGTGATTTCAACGTAGCAGAATGAAACTGCCATCAAAACCGTTTTCTTTTCGACAGAAATGAAGGGCACGTCAGAACCATGCTTCTGGAGCCGGTGCCGATGTCACGACTTCAAGTCAAAGAGGCCAAGACACTTGAGAGGCCTCCAACCCTTTACCTTCCACAGTCCACCCCCGACCCTACACGCCACATCCCCTCACCCCTATATACACTTACACAGTTCTAGCCAATAAAACAGATGACAGAACAGACTGTATGTGTGTTGGGGGGGAGGAGGGGGGGGGTCGTGTGCATCTAGCAGCACATACCTTAATGAATTTGCTGCATATGCATATTTAGAATGGTCGAAGACTGTGGGGGGGGGGGGGGGAGGGGGTGCGTGCTTGTGTGTGTGTGTGTGTGTGTGTGTGTGTGTGTGTGTGTGTGTGTGTGTGTGTGTGTGTGTGTGTTGTGTGTGTGTGTGTGTGTGTGTGTGTGTGTGTGTGTGTGTGTGTGTGTGTGTGTGTGCGCGCGCGCCGTGTGCGTGCGTGCACACGCGCAAATACTGCTTCGTTTCATCGACCGAAGTTTACACTCGGAGTCTGGAATTTATGCTTGATGTGAAGATCGCCTCCACATCACCTACACCACCACCACCACCCCACGCCTCCCTATCCTTCCACCTGAAACCCCTGCGGGATCATAAACAAAAAAGAGAATAGAAAAACCAAACAAACAAAAAAACACGACAATGCGATAGTGAAGGTTTTTGTCCATTTGGGGTCTCTGGGGTACTCCGAAGTCTGGCTTTGCGTATCTTCTCGCAAGCTAGTGGTTCGTGACTGGCATAGCAGACACCACGATGGGACACACACGCAGAGAGAGGAGAATGACTAGGAAAGAGGCCGCTGGAAGAAACTAACGGGAGGTGAAGGTATCTTAGCCGTGACGGTGCTTCGTCCGTGACGTCACCGTTCCTGAACTGTATCTGCAGCACGGGCACCTCAGGGCAGGGTACCTGTCTGGCTCAGCAGAGTGTCCGAGGTCATAGTCAGATGTTTCGGAATCACGCTGGCACCCGAGATTAACACATGCCTTTCTTTGGTGCCACCACCCATCTTGATGTGCTGTGGTTCTGGTCGTTAAGTGTAGTGTTAGACAGCCCCCCCCCTTCCCTCCCCTCCCGTCCTCCCCCGGCCTCTTCCGGATTGTCTATCTCCCTCTGTTATATCACCTTACGAGAATGTGGTGTTGAGTCTGAATGCGACTACCAACGCGGGGTACACTATCAGGAACACAGCGTCAGACGATGGGCATGGGTTGAATGAGAGAGAGGAGAGAGAGAGAGAGAGAGAGGAGAGAGAGAGAGAGAGAGAGAGGGTGGGGGGGGGTCGGGCAGACGACGGGAGGAAAGGCTGCAGGATTAGACACAGAAAACAGTGAAACGTGAGAAAAGTGCACATGATGATTGTGCCTTGCACTGTCGTGTCTGCATAGGATTCTTTTTTTTCCGACCATAACACGGGCGGTGATCAAAATCTAAGAACTTGATAAGCTCAATGGTGAATTACTGAGCTTGTAGGTTGGGAGTCAGAAAAAGCGTGCAATGGGAGTCAGAAAATGTGTGCAATGGGAGTCAGAAAATGCGTGCAATGGGTGTCCGAAAATGAATGCAATGGGGGTCAGAAAATGTGTGCAATTGGAGTCAGAAAATGTGTGCAATTGGAGTCAGAAATTATGTGCAATGGGAGTCAGAAATTGTGTGCAATGGGAGTCAGAAATTGTTTACAATGGGGGTCAGAAATTGTGTGCAATTGGAGTCAGAAATTGTGTGCAATGGGAGTCAGAAATTGTGTGCAATGGGAGTCAGAAATTGTGTGCAATGGGAGTCGGAAATTGTGTGCAATGGGAGTCAGAAATTGTGTGCAATGGGAGTCAGAAAATACACGCGTGCAATGGGATTCAGAAAATGTGTGCAAGAGTATTATTTCAGAGTTGGCTATTTTCAACATGAGCGTATGATCTGGCAACCTCACAATTAAACAAAACGAAATTTTATTTGTAAACAACGTCAATCAGATCACCAGCAGAACAAACACAGAATACTTGTGGTGAGGTCTGTACCGTTCCTCTACGAAGGGAAGCACTGTCGATCACATACAACATTTCACACGCCTGTACTGCCAGTGAGAGATTCATGGTGTTTCAGGGGGGGGGGGGGGGTGGGCAACGAATAATGTCGATGGGAAAGAAGCTCTTTTATACCCAGCGCAATTAGTAGCCTTTTTTTTAAACTCGAGCACTGCGCATTAGCTGCTCACCCGAGCACTGCGCATTAGCTGCTCAGAGAAACTTGTTGCTATGATTGCCATACACTTTCGCTGTGGTCTCAGGCACTGTGTGTGTGTGTGTGTGTGTGTGTGTGTGTGTGTGTGTGTGTGTGTGTGTGTGTGTGTGTGTGTGCAGTGGTGGTGAGAGCCTGAGGACTGGTCGTGATGGATGCTCCAGCGTGTTTTATTGGGCATAAGGGCAGCGCCAGACGATGTAGCTAATTTTGACTTTATGAGTATACTCCAACGTGTTTTATTGGGCATAAGGGCGGCGCCAGACGATGTAGCTAATTTTGACTTTATGAGTATACTCCAACGTGTTTTATTGGGCATAAGGGCAGCGCCAGACGATGTAGCTAATTAATTTTTGACTTTATGAGTATACTCCAACGTGTTTTATTGGACACAAGGGCAGCGCCAGACGATGTAGCTAACTTTGACTTAATGAGTATACTCCAGCGTGTTTTATTGGGCATAAGAGCAGCGCCAGGCCATTAATTTTGACATTATGAGTATAACGCGTGCTTGCGCAATTAAGGCATGTGTCCGTCACGTGAATTACGAACACTGTACATTAGGGAGACTCTCTCTCTCTCTCTCTCTCTCTCTCTTCTCTCTCTCTCTCTCTCTCTCTCTCTCTCTTGTGTGTGTGTGTGTGTGTGGTGTGTGTGTGTGTGTGTGTGTGTGTGTGTGTGTGTGTGTGTGTGTGTTTAATATGAACCAAATGCCTGTGTGTGTGTGTGTGTGTGTGTGTGTGTGTGTGTGTGTGTGTGTGTGTGTGTGTGTGTGTGTGTGTGTATGTGCGTGTGTGTGTGTGTGTGTGTGTGTGTGTGTGTGTGTGTGTGTATGTGCGTGCGCGCGCGCGCGCACGCTCGCGCGTGTGCGTATGTGTGTGAAATATGAAGCAAAGACCCGCACTGAACATTGAAGTAAAATAAATAAAACCATACTAAAACGAGTAACAATCATATGAAAAATCAATATATATATAGAAAAACAGTGAAAACAGAGAGACGGGCAGACTCAGAAAGACAAGAAAAAGGGACAAAAAAGGGGACGAAGAAACGAGTAAAACCTAAAGAGACAGACAGACAGACAGACAGACGGACAGACAGGGTAAGTGAACAAGGCCGAGAAAAGGGACAAAAAAAAAACAAGGAGATCAATTCCCAAAACAAAGCAGTCAGCATACACACACGCGCGCACGCACGCACACACGCACACGCCGCGCGCGCAGACAACACAAAAAGGAATGACAGTGACAAGAGAAAAGACAAACACTGCCACTCCAACAACCACAAAATAACAAACGTGAACCCAATCAAATTACCAGGCGACTTGTCCCCACAGTGAGCTGTTTACAGAAGCAGATCCATGACAGAAATAGCCAATGATATTACGCACTGGTGCCATCTCGTCATCATCCTGGCGTCCCTCCTGTCCAGAAATGGCCGGAGGAGAGTAACCTTACATGGAACATTTTCGTTTCCGAGTCAGATCAGTATTGAAGTAAGTATTCGATTATTTACTGTCGGGTTAAGAACGGCAGGGGAAATAAAAACACCGGAAACGTGAATATAAAAGTTAACAAATTAAACCGTTTCGTTCTCGAGTCCGATCAGCCTTCCGAATTTAAAGCGGCAATACTCGGAAGCAAACAAAAGAAATTCACTGGAAATGTGAGAATGGGAGTGAACAAAGTGAAGATGTGAACAAGCGTACGGTATGGATCCAGCACCAATGTGTGTAGACTTCATGACTCGAGTCGTGCAGTTGGGTTCCGGTTCGGGATGCGATCGGTTATCATTTTTGTGTGTGTGTGAAGACTGGGTTTAATTCGCGGTCAAACTCACACCCAAGCCACAATGACGTTGAAAGAAGACATTTTAATTTAACGTGTGCTCATGTAAACATAACATTACATAAATGAAAAACAAAAAGAAAGAATCGAGAACAGAAACGAAGACCAACTAAAATCACGGTCTGCCAATCCACGCCAGCAATGTGAGTGGGAATAACGACTGGATAGATCACACTCACCCCTCTCAACACACACACACACACACACACACAACACACACACGACACGCACGCACTCACGCACTCACGCACGCACGCACGCACGCACGCACACACACACACACACACACACACACACACACACACACACACACACACACACACACACAGACGGGGGGTGGGGGGGGGAGCAAATGGATAGAGAGCTGGACAGACATTGAAACTTCCAGTATCCTAAATATTGATTATTGTTGATAATGGTTCATAGCTGCAATATTATAAGCGGGGTGGATAGTCGTTGTCCACATCTGTTTCCTTCATTTTCAACATGACGGTAGGTTTCCTGTGCTGTGTGTGTTGCTAGGTTCTGTATACTACGGGGCATAATGAATTTAACCACAGATTACGAGCTTGGGATCAAAAGAATCTGACGACAAAACATAAATTTCTGTTGTCTTTCCGTTATTTGGTACATCTACGTAACGTCTCTCTCTCTCTCTCTCTCTCTCTCTCTTCTCTCTCTCTCTCTCTCTCTCTCTCTCTCTCTCTCTCTCTCTCTTCCGAGTCCTTCTCTTACCTCTGCCCTTGATAAAGATATTGATATAGATAGATAGGTAGATAGTGTTTATGCGTGTGTATGTGTGTGTGTGTGTGTGTGTGTCTGTGTGTTTGTGACTCTGTGTGTCTGTTTGTGTGTGCCTGTGTGTGTGTATGCCTGTCTGTCTGTCTGCCTGCCTGTCTGCTATCTTTCTGTGTGTCTGTGTGTGTCTGTGTGTGTCTGTCCAGTATCATATGAATTCATGAGTTTGCTGTACAAGCATGCTCAGAAACGATGGAGGACCGTTATCTGATTTGATATTGCCTCAGCCCTTACACGCTCTGACACGACCACACGCTCCCTTGTTGGGGGGCGGGGGGGGGGGGGGGGCAGCAGTAAACAGTGCTATCGCTCCCGTCCTTGATCTGGGTAGCGAAGGTCATCGAACGTGAATACCCCCTCCTCTCTCTACATCTCATCCCCACTTACCTCCCGACCCCTCCCCCCGCCCCCCTTCCTCCCTCCCCCCCCCTCCACCTGCCATTTACCCCGTGGTAAAGATTATAAAGTTTTTAATAAGTAGAGTAAGGAGTTGCGTAGTAAAAGATGGGTGGTAACAAGAGAAATTGACTTGTTTCAAGTTCAGCCTCTTTGCTCGTAGGCAAGTCCCTCTATCGTCTCTTTGACCAAAGATGTGAACAGGACAGGATAAACATCATCGCCTTCCGCCAGTGGGAGTCCCACTGCGCACTATGAAGGCATTCACCACTTCCTGTTGGTCTAACTGGCTCTGTGTCCGCCTCTTGTTCATGGGTTGGTTGTCTGTCCACCACA
>CM065725.1:14661538-14664038 GCA_033310375.1 Conus canariensis | reverse complement strand
AGACGTGCATTGACAAACACCATGGACAGGCGTGACACAGACCACTGAGACTCCAAACGGCGGCCTCACCTGCAGCCGCAAGACGCCGACATCCACCAAACGACAAAGGATTCCTTCTTTGTTTCAGTGCCCCGTGCATGCATGTGCATCTCTCTCTCTCTCTCTAGATGAATGGGCACCGCAATCACCATTATTTTCACATAACTGTTCTGCCGTGAGAGGAAGAGTTATCCCTCTTGTACATTATTTAAAGTTTTCAATCTAGAGACCAAACTGAAGGTGTACAGAGCAGTTGTTCTCCCCACACTCCTCCATGCATGTGAAACGCGGGCAGTGTACCAACGGCATGCCAAGAAGCTGAATCACTTCCACACAACCTTCCTCAGAAGACTGTTTAACATAAAATGGCAGAACAAAATTCCAGACACAGAGGTGCTAAACCAAGCAGGTCTGCCGAGCATCCACATCGTCCTGATGCAGTCTCAGCTTCGATGGGCAGGTCCAGTAGCTCGCATGTCGGACCACTTGCTACCCAAGAGACTCTTCTACTGTGAGCTGCAACAAGAAAAGCGTTCCCATGGAGGTCAGAAGAAGCGCTTCAAACACACTCTCAAAACATTCTTGAAAGCGTTTAACATCAACCCTGACATATGGGAACATACCGCTATGGATCGAGCTAAATGGCGCTACTCTATCCACAAAGGTGCCAAGTTATGTAAAGAAAGAAAGACAGCTGCAGCACAACAAAAGAGACCGGCGAGGAAAGCCCGCACCAGCAGGCAAGAGCGGGTCTCCCATTGCCTATCCAGGCTGTCACCGTACATTCCGTGCACGCATCGGCTTGATCAGCCACCTGCGAATCCAAAATCACACCCACCCACCCTCGACTCCAAGATAATTGAAGTGGTTCTCGTCGATTCGACGGACGAACAACATTCTTCAAGGTTTTCGTCTTCCCGCGTCTAGTAACGATTTCTTTCAGATCAAACTGGGAAGGTGATCTATAGCTGGACTGACTGGGGGAAGGGGTGAGGTAGAGGAGGAGGAGGAGGGGAAACAATCAATCGTGGATGGAAACAAACACTTTTAAATCATACTCCATGTTCTCGCTGATTGGCACAATTTTCTCTCTCGTCATCGCCTTTTCCCCGCCCCCACCCCCATCCCGATTCAATTCCATTCGTGGTGTTGGTGGCCCAGTCGGCAATTGGGGGTATGTCCTGGCTGTCAGCCCGTCACAGCCAATCTCACTCCTCCCTCCTCCCCATCCTTCACCACACACCCCTCCATCCTCTCCTACTCCCCTTCCACCCTAAAGCACAGCAGTAAATGAAAGAGGCAACCCTTCATGAAAGCTTTTTTTTCAATGTTGAATCAACAGTTCAGATCGAGATCATTGATTGCCGGATCAAAGGCTGCTGGACAGACAGAAGAACTGAACAGGACGTTCACTGCTGGACTCGTGGCCAGGTGGTCTACAGGACAGCACTCATCTAGGAAGCAAAGAAAGGGTGGGTCGCTCTTTTTCTCCCCCTCTCTGTTCGGTCTTGAGTTTGGGTCTGGGTGCTAGTCTTTCAGACAGGACGTTAAACCACGACTTAGCGTGCCGCATGCATTTGGCCCATGTCAAACAATCCACAGCGACACAGGACACGTTCCCGACAAAATTCTGTATCAAAATCCGCTTAGACAGGCAAACAAAAATATACTCAGACAGAAATGATATATATTGGCGCTGTTGTGTAGCGACATACTCATGCCAGGAACAACAGCTTCAATACCACACAGAGAAACCCATTTTCACGAAAGAGTTATACAATACAAAAGATAAACAAAAAGAAAGTAAACACATGTGTACTATGATTAAAGCAACACGATGTTTCATGATATCATTTAGATTTATGACAGAAGAAATTCAAGAACATTTCCATGTGAGCCTGAGTTCAAGCGGGGGTCAAATTCAGTCCTACATCACCGGTATGTTCAGAAAATAGTAAGGGTCGGTGACTGAATTAATTTGGTCCGAGATCTCTCAACCCCTGATGCGGACACCGCTCTCTTGTCGGGATGAGGTGGGGAAGACAGGGATGAGGTGGGGAAGACAGGGATGAGGAGGACAGAGCGGGGTGAGAGGAACCAGCGGTAAATAGACCTCATGTTCCCTTTCGTGTTTGGAGTAACAAGCAGTCATCAGACGTGAATGTCATCTACGGTATCTGGGATCAGACGAGCGGGGAATGCGGAAACAGGAGATAAGGAGAAGCGTGTGAGGACAGAGAGCTGTTTAACATTCTGGTCACAGTAGTAAATTTCTCGTGTTAAACTTGAGTTGCTCTTTATTTGGAGACAGTGTCACTATAATTTGACGGGCGACTGTTCGTTTTCTCGTTTATGTATTTCATTATCTTCTCCGCGGTTCGTTTTAGCTGCGTCTGTCTGCTTATTTAGATGCCAACAAAATTACACAAGAACTGCAATTCTGATTTTAACATAAGTTAGT
>CM065725.1:14654038-14656538 GCA_033310375.1 Conus canariensis | reverse complement strand
CCCGTCAGCAGCAGTTCGAATTGTCAATAAAACTCAGAACTGTACAATACAGTTGTTGAATAATGATACACAAGTCATGCAACACAGTGCTTTACGGTATAACGCAATACAATTGATGGCAACTGTTAGGTAATAAAATTCAAAGGTTAGACCAGACAAGTTAACACACTTGTCATGAAATACAACAAATTCCAATACGTGCAACGCAGTACAGGGCAAAAATACACACGCTCTTATCTGAAGGTAGAAAAAGACAGAAACACATTATAAACTGCAGCGTTCCGTCAGATTCATACCCAACTGCCTCTCTCGGCATCCGTGCACGTTAACTTACCTGAAGTCTTCCTTTGCCTATTTCATGATCCCGAGTTAGGGGTTATTCAAGAAGCGGTCAAGCCTTCTTGAAAACATTCCTGCATCCCACAGAATACTGCAAATAACGGACAAGTCTGTACAAGCTGATGCTGTCCTCCCATCTCCTCATCTATCTGCCTCTTCTTCGTCCGCCCGTCAATGTACCTTCATCGCCCTGGTGATGGACAAAGCGTGACCCGTACAGATTTCGCTAGGCCGGTGTTGTCCCCTTTACAATGGTCAGTTGGTCATCATGGCATACGATGACTCATTTGTGGGTTTCATCATGTGTAATATCATCTTTGCACGAGATTGTCAAGATCTTGAGATCTACCGGGACTAGGCAAAGGCGGAGAGGAGGGGGGGGGGGAGGATCTATTTTAGGAAAGATGAACCAGCTACTGTACCAGCACCTCGTCTCATCTGAAGCCTTCCAGTCACATACCCGAAAGCCACTAAGTCGGTTCAGTCTTTACTAATGTCTCAGAGCAGTCTCATCACAGTGTGTGGAAATCTTCATCGGCTTCCCTCCTCAGACACAGGCTACAAAACACATCGAGGATGAAGTGGAGAGACGAGGGCTGTAGAGACATCTAATACCACGATGAAGGGATCGGGACAACTCATCACAGAGACAAGGAAGGAGAACAAGAGAAGTAGGTAGGGAGAGAGGAAAGGAGGCGCAGACACTATGATATTTTTCAAAGGAGAAGAAAAAAGGAGAGTATTTTGTACAAAGGGCGAGGAATCTGGGTCTCCGTTACAGACACTGCCAGAAAGGAGAGAGAGAGAGAGAGAGAGAGAGAGAGAGAGAGAGAGAGAGGAGAGAGAGAGAGAGAGAGAAGGTCAGGAGCAGGAGGGTGGTGGATTCAGGATCAGTACGTGGGAGTGGACGAGGATGGGTGGGTAAGTAAATGATTGAGTGAGGAAGTGAATAAGCATGGAAAATGCTCAAAGTATAACAGTCAGACAGACATGGAATGGTGAAGAAACGAGTAAAAAAGAACACATTTGATCTCAAACAAAAATCCGAACAAACAAATTAAAAAAAAGATAGGCAGACAGACAGATGGACAGATCTTCCACAAAAATCCGAACAAACAGATAAAAAAGATAGGCAGACAGACCGACGGACAGACAGGCACATAACAGACAGAACTGGTACAGTCTATTGGAAAGGGGATGAACAGCAGGCAGCAGAACGCTGACATCAGCCCAATCAGATTAGCAGGGTGGCTAGCGGCTTGACTCGGGGTCATCTAACCACTGGGGCCGGGCCAAACTGAACCGTTTTCACAAACACTCCATAATTCCATTACGTGGATCATCAGTTATATTGAAGACTGATGCTCTCTTTCTCTGCTCTGTCCCTGTCTCTCTCTGTCTCGGTCTGTCTGCTCTCTCTTCTCTCTCTCTCTCTCTCTCTCTCTCTCTCTCTCTCTCTCTGCTACTTTGTGTGTGTGCACGTGCATGTGTGTGTGTGTGTGTGTGTGTGTGTGTGTGTGTGTGTGTGTGTGTGTGTGTGGTTGTGTGTGCGTGCGTATGTGTGTGGTGCGTTTTGTGTGTGTGTGTGTGTGTGTGTGTGTGTGTGTGTGTGTGTGTGTGTGTGTGTGTGTGTGTGCGAGTGAGTGTGTGTGTGTGTGTGTGTGTGTGTGTGTGTGTGTGTGTGTGTGTGTGTGTGTGTGTGTGTGCGTGTATGTGTTTGTGTTCAGTTGATAACAGTTAGGAGCATTGCTTTGTGTGTTTCTTTATTTGATTTATTTATTTATTCTTGTTTGTTGTTTCAGTGTTTAGTCGATTGTTTTCCTTTAAATTTATCTGTATGTTGATGTAAATGAATGAACAGCTCAACTACATTTTTTACAGTGTAAAAGACATGTATGTTTATTGAAACTTTTGTACCGTTTTAGTTCCTACTCACGCTTAGTCCATCACCAGGAAAAGAGCCCAATGAAGAAAAAAACATGTGTTTTTGCTTGTCTGTTACCTTTGAAAACAAAGATCATCATCATCATCATCATCATCATCATCATCATCATCGTCATCACCCATCACTATCACCATCTCTCTCTCTCTCTCTCTCTCTCTCTCTCTCTCTCTCTCTCTCTGTGTGTGTGTGTGTGTGTGTGTGTGTGTGTGTGTGTGT
>CM065725.1:14636538-14649038 GCA_033310375.1 Conus canariensis | reverse complement strand
GGAACAGGTGGTAGAGTGGAAGGAGAGTTCAGAGCGGGTGGAAGCTAGGAACAGGTGGTAGAGCGGAAGGATAGTTCAGAGTGGATGGGGTGGATATAGAAACTGAGTGGTAGACAGGGTGGGACAGACGGCAACGTGTGGATGGAAGGACAGGACAGTGCAGAGAAACGACGGAACGGGGGTGGTGGCAGTTGTTGTTGTCTCGATCGTCATGTCTTTAGATGGATTACCCCGTCTCCTCGACAAAGGTGGCAGTACGTCGCCGGTCCTCCAGTGGGTCGGGCCAGGTTTTCTCTGGAAGCGCTTGGTGGAGCGGGCAGGACTGCAGCAGATGTTCTGTTGTCTGGCTGCCTGTTCTGCAGGGGCACTGGTCTGTGTTGCCGATGCGGAGTTTAAGAGAATAGGTAGTGTTTCAGGCGGTTGTGGCCTGTCCTGAGCCTGAAGATCACTACCTGCTCTCGTCGAGTCAGCAGGTAGTACGGGTCTGCTTTGTTGTGGCGTGGATGCTGCTGCTTCCACTTGTTCTGCAGCTTGGCCTTGATGATGGTTCTGAATTCGGTGTAGCTGGTAGATCTGTCCATCTGCTCCTTTGTAGTGCCCTCCTTTGCCAGGGAGTCAGCAGTCTCATTGCCGAGCACGTTGCTTTGGGAGGGAATCCACTGCAGGGTGACTGTGTGACTTGTGCAGAGGGAGGCGAGAGATGAGGACAGATCGTTGAGCTCTGGATCTCTGTTGGACTGAAGGGCCTGCAAGATGGACAGGGCGTCGGTCAGGAAAACAACGTTGTGGCTGGCGTAGGGGTTGACCTCGATGTGGGCTGCTGCTGTTTTCAGGGCTTCTGCTTCAGCTCTGTAATTTTTGGAGTACAGGCCGGTGGTGGCAGTGACAGTAAGGACTGGGTGTCAGAGAGAACAGATGGGACGGGGAGGGAGTTGACAGTAAGGACTGGATGTCAGAGAGAACAGATGGGACGGGGAGGGAGTTGACAGTAAGGACTGGATGTCAGAGAGAACAGAGGGGACGGGGAGGGAGTTGACAGTAAGGACTGGGTGTCAGAGAGAACAGAGGGGACGGGGAGGGAGTTGACAGTAAGGACTGGGTGTCAGAGAGAACAGATGGGACGGGGAGGGAGTTGACAGTAAGGACTGGGTGTCAGAGAGAACAGAGGGGACGGGGAGGGAGTTGACAGTAAGGACTGGATGTCAGAGAGAACAGAGGGGACGGGGAGGGAGTTGACAGTAAGGACTGGATGTCAGAGAGAACAGAGGGGACGGGGAGGGAGTTGACAGTAAGGACTGGATGTCAGAGAGAACAGATGGGACGGGGAGGTAGTTGACAGTAAGGACTGGATGTCAGAGAGAACAGAGGGGACGGGGAGGGAGTTGACAGTAAGGACTGGGTGTCAGAGAGAACAGAGGGGACGGGGAGGGAGTTGACAGTAAGGACTGGGTGTCAGAGAGAACAGAGGGGACGGGGAGGGAGTTGACAGTAAGGACTGGATGTCAGAGAGAACAGAGGGGACGGGGAGGGAGTTGACAGTAAGGACTGGATGTCAGAGAGAACAGAGGGGACGGGGAGGGAGTTGACAGTAAGGACTGGGTGTCAGAGAGAACAGAGGGGACGGGGAGGGAGTTGACAGTAAGGACTGGATGTCAGAAAGAACAGAGGGGACGGGGAGGGAGTTGACAGTAAGGACTGGATGTCAGAGAGAACAGAGGGGACGGGGAGGGAGTTGACAGTAAGGACTGGGTGTCAGAGAGAACAGAGGGGACGGGGAGGGAGTTGACAGTAAGGACTGGGTGTCAGAGAGAACAGAGGGGACGGGGAGGGAGTTGAAAGTAAGGACTGGATGACAGAGAGAACAGAGGGGACGGGGAGGGAGTTGAAAGTAAGGACTGGATGTCAGAGAGAACAGAGGGGACGGGGAGGGAGTTGACAGTAAGGACTGGGTGTCAGAGAGAACAGAGGGGACGGGGAGGGAGTTGACAGTAAGGACTGGATGTCAGAGAGAACAGAGGGGACGGGGAGGGAGTTGACAGTAAGGGCTGGGTGTCAGAGAGAACAGAGGGGACGGGGAGGGAGTTGACAGTAAGGACTGGATGTCAGAGAGAACAGAGGGGACGGGGAGGGAGTTGACAGTAAGGACTGGATGTCAGAGAGAACAGAGGGGACGGGGAGGGAGTTGACAGTAAGGACTGGATGTCAGAGAGAACAGAGGGGACGGGAGGGAGTTGACAGTAAGGACTGGGTGTCAGAGAGAACAGAGGGGACGGGGAGGGAGTTGACAGTAAGGACTGGATGTCAGAAAGAACAGAGGGGACGGGGAGGGAGTTGACAGTAAGGACTGGGTGTCAGAGAGAACAGAGGGGACGGGGAGGGAGTTGCCAGTAAGGACTGGGTGTCAGAGAGAACAGAGGGGACGGGGAGGGAGTTGACAGTAAGGACTGGATGACAGAGAGAACAGAGGGGACGGGGAGGGAGTTGAAAGTAAGGACTGGATGACAGAGAGAACAGAGGGGACGGGGAGGGAGTTGACAGTAAGGACTGGATGTCAGAGAGAACAGAGGGGACGGGGAGGGAGTTGACAGTAAGGACTGGGTGTCAGAGAGAACAGAGGGGACGGGGAGGGAGTTGACAGTAAGGACTGGATGTCAGAGAGAACAGAGGGGACGGGGAGGGAGTTGACAGTAAGGGCTGGGTGTCAGAGAGAACAGAGGGGACGGGGAGGGAGTTGACAGTAAGGACTGGATGTCAGAGAGAACAGAGGGGACGGGGAGGGAGTTGAAAGTAAGGACTGGATGTCAGAGAGAACAGAGGGGACGGGGAGGGAGTTGACAGTAAGGACTGGATGTCAGAGAGAACAGAGGGGACGGGGAGGGAGTTGACAGTAAGGACTGGATGTCAGAGAGAACAGAGGGGACGGGGAGGGAGTTGACAGTAAGGACTGGGTGTCAGAGAGAACAGATGGGACGGGGAGGGAGTTGACAGTAAGGACTGGATGTCAGAGAGAACAGAGGGGACGGGGAGGGAGTTGACAGTAAGGACTGGATGTCAGAGAGAACAGAGGGGACGGGGAGGGAGTTGACAGTAAGGACTGGATGTCAGAGAGAACAGAGGGGACGGGGAGGGAGTTGACAGTAAGGACTGGGTGTCAGAGAGAACAGAGGGGACGGGGAGGGAGTTGACAGTAAGGACTGGATGTCAGAGAGAACAGAGGGGACGGGGAGGGAGTTGACAGTAAGGACTGGGTGTCAGAGAGAACAGAGGGGACGGGGAGGGAGTTGACAGTATGGACTGGGTGTCAGAGAGAACAGAGGGGACGGGGAGGGAGTTGACAGCAAGGACTGGGTGTCAGAGAGAACAGAGGGGACGGGGAGGGAGTTGACAGTAAGGACTGGATGTCAGAGAGAACAGAGGGGACGGGGAGGGAGTTGACAGTAAGGACTGGATGTCAGAGAGAACAGAGGGGACGGGGAGGGAGTTGACAGTAAGGACTGGGTGTCAGAGAGAACAGAGGGGACGGGGAGGGAGTTGACAGTAAGGACTGGGTGTCAGAGAGAACAGATGGGACGGGGAAAAGTATAGAAGTCAGAACTGAGCTGCAGACAGAAACAGAAGGAGGATGGGAGCAAATGGGAACTGAAGGAGGATGGGGAGTAGAAACTGGGTAGTGAACAGAAACGACTGTGAGAGATATGGGTGCCACTCGCCAAGGAAAGCAGTCACCGTCGTCGAACGTCAGGGTTTTTTTTTGTTTGTTTGTTTGTTTTGTTTTTGTTTTTTTGTCTTTTGTTTCAAATTCAAGGTGAACATTTTTTTTACGTAAAAATTCAGCCTTGTTATGAAAATTACTTTTTAATTGACAGGACAATGTCAGCTCCGATGTTGAAAATTGTCTCCCTTGTTTATCACTCCTTTTCATCAAGTAAGGTCCACGATATTCAGATCGAACAATAACAGCATCGTAACAACTGTCGAGAGAAAAAATAAAGGTCCAAACTTGTCCAACTCATCTCCATCATCCCCAGTTATCATCCTATTATCTCATCATCTAAACGTTCGGCGACTGACAGTTCCCATCTTGCCTGCTGTCATGGGTTCTCTTCCATGCGCCGAACTGCACGCTGCACCGAAAGGCAAGCACCCTGACCACAGCCCAAGAGGACAGTGGCAGAACACTCCCTGTTCTTTAAGTCATCCATTGGATGAATCCTCTTGAGGCTTGCTAGTGGTCAACACTATTTCGAACGCGCATTCATACGCACACACGCACGCACGCGCGCGCACCCACACCCACCCACCCACACACACACACACACACACACACACAACACACCTTGTATATTTTTAGTCTGCCTGTTTTCATTGTTTGGTTGTGGTGCGGTGCAGGCAACGGAAAATTCTACTTGTGAAAAAAAAATATATATATATGTGTGTGTGTGTGTGTGTGTGTGTGTGTGTGTGTGTGTGTGTGTGTGTGTGTGTGTGTGTGTGTGTGTGTGTATGCACACAAAGACATGAAGAAACACACAGAGAGAGGTGAGACGGAGGGAGAAAGGCAGGGGGAGAGGGAGGTACAGACAAAGCGGGACAAAGGTGAGAGCAAAGCTGAAACTCACCCCCCCCCCTCTCTCTCTCTCTCTCTCTCTCTCTCTCTCTCTCTCTCTCTCTCGCTGTGCGTGTGTGTGTGTGTGTGTGTGTGTGTGTGTGTGTGTGTGTGTGTGTGTGTGTGTGTGTGTGTGAGTAAGTAAGTGTATATGTGTGTGTGAGAGAGAAAGAGAGAGAGTGTGTGTGTGTGTGTGTGTGTGTGTGTGTGTGTGTGTGTGTGTGTGTGTGTGTGTGCGCGCGCGTGTGTGTGTATGCGTGTGCGTGCGTTTGTGCGCGTGCACACGCACGTACAGAGAGAGAGAAAAGGTTGAGAGAGGGAAGCGGAGAGAAAACTAGACCGACGCACAAACAAACACACATGCAGAGAGAGAGAGAGACAGAGAGAGAGAGAAATAAGAGAGACAGACAGACAGACCGAGACAGGGAGAGAGCAGAGACAGAGAGAGAGAGAAATAAGAGAGACAGACAGACAGACCGAGACAGGGAGAGAGCAGAGACAGAGAGAGAGAGAGAGAAGAGAGAGAGAGAGAGAGAGAGAGAGAGACAGAGAGAGAGAATAAGACAGAGACAGGGAGAGAGTCAGAGACAGAGAGAAAGACACAGAGACAGACAGAGAGAATAAGACAGACAGACAGACAGACCGACAGACAGAGAGCACCGACGGCTGGCTGTTGTGACCCCACCACTTTAATGGCTGTCAATTCCATAGGGTGTGTGGAGATGTTCACTGCACTATTGGCAATTTCAATCTGAGTGCCATCGAGGGGGCCTCAAACTGCGCCTGGACCGCTGGTCCATTTCCACTCCGCAACGTCCGGCAGACCTTGGGGGAAAATCTGGACGATGGTGAGCAGACGGGTGTGGTGAGGGTGATGAATGAGGTGGTGGGACCCTCATCGATCGATCAGACGGACAAGAGGAGGGGGAGAGAAAGTGAAACTGGGGAGAAAGCGGAGCAAGAGGAAAAAATAAACAGGAGAGAGAGAGAGAGAGAGAGAGAGGAGAGAGAGAGAGAGAGAGAGAGAGAGAGAGAGAGAGATAGAGAACAGGAGAGGGGAGAGAGTGAGAGGGACGGGGAGAAGAGAGGAGGAAGGGAGGAACATACGCACAGACGCGCTGACAAGAAACGCAGACACAGACAGTAACATAGAAGTCGGCATCACTTGTCAAGAGCCTAGTCAAACTTGGAAGCAGTTTAGTGCTTAAGAAACTTTTCAGACTAGAAAAGTGAACAAGATGAATCATAAGGTTTAAAAAAAGAAGAAAAAAAAAAAAAACCACTACACCACCGACTGATCAACCACAAAAACCTGCTTAATCGCGATCCACTGTCAACTCAAAAAAAAAGAAAAAGAAATCTGAAACGAGGCAGAAAACAGTAAATAGTAAATAACAAACAAGTGGGAGCTCTGGCTCCCATGATGAAATAAAGACACGCCCCTTTGGTGCCGTAGGCAGCATTCGTTTGGAGTTATGGGCGTGTATTTATTGATTTCACCATGGGAGCAATACTTACCCTACCAGTTTATTGTTCAAAACGATAAAAGAAAAATGTTCCTTTCTTGTCATTTTCAGTTCGAATGGAAATCTGTGAACTAGGTCTTCACGCAGTCTGCGATGAAATGCTCGTGTCTGATGACTTATGCATCCCAGCACGTATGTTTGATAATGAGTCTGATGACTTATGCATCCCAGCAGGTATATGTTTGATAATGCGTCTGATGACTTATGCATCCCAGCACGTATGTTTGTTAATGAGTCTGATGACTTATGCATCCCAGCAGGTATATGTTTGATAATGAGTCTGATGACTTATGCATCCCAGCACGTATGTTTGATAATGAGTCTGATGACTTATGCATCCCAGCAGGTATATGTTTGATAATGAGTCTGATGACTTATGCATCCCAGCACGTATGTTTGATAATGAGTCTGATGACTTATACATCCCAGCACGTATGTTTGATAATGAGTCTGATGACTTATGCGTCCCAGCACGTATGTTTGATAATGAGTCTGATGACTTATGCGTCCCAGCACGTATGTTTGATAATGAGTCTGATGACTTATGCATCCCAGCACGTATGTTTGATCATGAGTCTGATGACTTATGCATCCCCCCAGCACATATGTTTTATAATGCGTGGATCATCACGCAGCATCATCGAACACCATGTGGTTGGTTCCTCAAACACCACCTGGCTTCGTCATCCTGTGAAAAAGGTAGGAGCATGTGAGGAGAGTGTGACCACCATGTAACCAAGGCAACACGGCCAAACAATGGGACAAACAAATAACAACTTCGGAAGCAACGGTTTTCAATCTCTAGGCCTCCTCATGCAAGGTTAGCCTTTCCCTTTTCCTTTTTTTTTTTTCCTTTTTTTTTTTTCTTTCCTTTCTTTCTGTTGTTGTTATTGTTGTTGTTGTTGTTGTTGTTGTTGTTGCAGTTTAGATTCCTAATATCATTAATTACTTCATTTAATTACTCTCTCTCTCTCTCTCTCTCTCTCTCTCTCTCTCTCTCTCTCTCTCTCAGTTTTCGATCTCCTGGTCTTCTATAAGCAAGATAAGTTGGGTTTTTTTTTCAATTTAGATAGCTTGTAGTATTAATTACTTTATCTAATTGTACACACACATACACATTCTCTCTCTCTCTCTCTCTCTCTCTCTCTCTCTCTCTGTGTGTGTGTGTGTGTGTGTGTGTGTGTGTGTGTGGTGTGTGTGTGTTGTCGTCTGTCTGTCTGTCTGTCTGTCTGTCTGTCTCTCTCTCTCTCTCTCTCTCTCTCTCTCTCTCTCTCTCTCTCTCTCTCTCTCGGCCTTCGATCTCTTGGCCTTCTATAGGCAAGGTAAGCATTTTTTTTTTCAATTTAGATAGCTTATATCATTATTCACTTTATTTAATTACACACACACACACACACCTCTCTCTCTCTCTCTCTCTCTCTCTCTCTCTCCTCTCTCTCTCTCTCTCTCTCTCTCTCTCTCTGTATCAGCGCTATTTTCTGTTCTTTCAAATTCATTATTGCCCCGTTTTCTAAGCCTCTTATTTCTTTTTCTTCTATTTTCATTCCCATCTCTTACATTTCATTCTTTCCTCTCCCTAGTCAGTTATTCCTCTCTAGACTCTCACTAATCGATTTCTTTTCCATGTTCTGCTCCCTCACTTCAAACGACCAACCCGTAAAACCATAACTCAATACTTCTTATCTTATCAACTCTGTGTGTGTGTGTGTGTGTGTGTGTGTGTGTGTGTGTGTGTGTGTGTGTGTGTGTGTGCGTGTGTGTGTGTGTGTGTGTGTTTTGTGTATGTCTGTGTGTGTGTTTGTGTGTGTGTGTGTGTGTGTGTGTGTGTGTGTGTGTGTGTGTTGTGTATGTCTGTGTGTGTGTTTGTGTCTGTGTGTCTGTGTGTGCGCGTGCGTGCATGTGTATGTGTGCATATGTTTGTGTCTGTCTGTCTGTCTGTCTGTGTCTGTGTGTGTGCAAGCGCGCGCGAGGTGTGTGTAAGTTTTCTATAAAAGACCAAAATGTCGAAACGCGTCTCTTCTCTTCCATGATTTTTGTTTCATTCGTGTGGTGGCCTGGCGACTCACGTTTCCGCTCTTCTCTCACTTTCCGCCTGTCGCCCCACTTTCACAGCTCACCTTTCCGCTCTTCTCTCACTTTCCGCCTGTCGCCCCACTTTCACAGCTCACCTTTCCGCTCTTCTCTCACTTTCCGCCTGTCGCCCCACTTTCACAGCTCACCTTTCCGCTCTTCTCTCATTTTCCGCCTGTCGCCCCACTTTCACACCTCACTTTCCACCTGTCGCCCCACTTTCACACCTCACCTGTCCGCTCTTCTCTCACTTTCCGCCTGTCGCCCCACTTTCACACCTCACCTGTCCGCTCTTCTCTCACTTTCCACCTGTCGCCCCACTTTCACACCTCACCTTTCCGCTCTTCTCTCACTTTCCGCCTGTCGCCCCACTTTCACACCTCACCTTTCCGCTCTTCTCTCACTTTCCACCTGTCGCCCCACTTTCACACCTCACCTTTCCGCTCTTCTCTCACTTTCCACCTGTCGCCCCACTTTCACACCTCACCTTTCCGCTCTTCTCTCACTTTCCGCCTGTCGCCCCACTTTCACACCTCACCTTTCCGCTCTTCTCTCACTTTCCGCCTGTCGCCCCACTTTCACAGCTCACCTTTCCACTCTTCTCTCACTTTCCGCCTGTCGCCCCACTTTCACAGCTCACCTTTCCGCTCTTCTCTCACTTTCCGCCTGTCGCCCCACTTTCACACCTCACTTTCCACCTGTCGTCCCACTTTCACACCTCACCTGTCCGCTTTTCTCTCACTTTCCGCCTGTCGCCCCACTTTCACACCTCACCTTTCCGCTCTTCTCTCACTTTCCGCCTGTCGCCCCACTTTCACACCTCACCTTTCCGCTCTTCTCTCACTTTCCGCCTGTCGCCCCACTTTCACAGCTCACCTTTCCGCTCTTCTCTCACTTTCCGCCTGTCGCCCCACTTTCACACCTCACCTTTCTGCTCTTCTCTCACTTTCCGCCTGTCGCCCCACTTTCACACCTCACTTTCCACCTGTCGCCCCACTTTCACACCTCACCTGTCCGCTCTTCTCTCACTTTCCGCCTGTCGCCCCACTTTCACACCTCACCTGTCCGCTCTTCTCTCACTTTCCGCCTGTCGCCCCACTTTCACACCTCACCTTTCCGGTCTTCTCTCACTTTCCGCCTGTCGCCCCACTTTCACACCTCACCTTTCCGCTCTTCTCTCACTTTCCGCCTGTCGCCCCACTTTCACAGCTCACTTTCCACCTGTCGCCCCACTTTCACAGCTCACCTTTCCGCTCTTCTCTCACTTTCCGCCTGTCGCCCCACTTTCACAGCTCACTTTCCACCTGTCGCCCCACTTTCACACCTCACCTTTCCGCTCTTCTCTCACTTTCCGCCTGTCGCCCCACTTTCACAGCTCACCTTTCCGCTCTTCTCTCACTTTCCGCCTGTCGCCCCACTTTCACACCTCACTTTCCACCTGTCGCCCCACTTTCACACCTCACCTTTCCGCTCTTCTCTCACTTTCCGCCTGTCACTCCACTTTCACAGCTCACCTTTCCGCTCTTCTCTCACTTTCCGCCTGTCGCCCCACTTTCACACCTCACCTTTCCGCTCTTCTCTGACTTTCCGCCTGTCGCCCCACTTTCACACCTCACCTTTCCGCTCTTCTCTCACTTTCCGCCTGTCACTCCACTTTCACAGCTCACTTTCCACCTGTCGCCCCACTTTCACACCTCACCTTTCCGCTCTTCTCTCACTTTCCGCCTGTCACTCCACTTTCACAGCTCACCTTTCCGCTCTTCTCTCACTTTCCGCCGGTCACTCCACTTTCACAACTCACCTTTCCGCTCTTGTCTCACTTTCCGCCTGTCACCCCACTTTCATGAATAAGCAGCGCCATTTCATCTTTTCTCTGTCCTCAGACAGACGAAACCTTTCAAAGTCGAGGTGAAGCTGGAAGAACTTTCATCGTCAATCTCTTTGTTCCGCTCCTCTTGCCCCAGATGTCTCTACCATGTCTTTGAGCTTATGGTTCGAGAAGGAGTAATGTAATGTAAAAGGATAGTTATAAAGCGCTTTACCTCGCGAGAGCCCAAAGCGCATATTACAGAAACATTCTAACTCAAAGCACACACACACACACACACACACACACACACACACACACACACACACACACACACGCACGCACGCACGCACGCACGCACGCACACACACACACACACACACACACACACACACACACACACACACACACGAAAAACAAAACACACACACATGCAGAAGTACACACGAGCGCGTCAAGAAAAGCAGACTCGCGCACAGAGGTAAGTGGATATCGTTAATCAGTCCGGGGGGAAAAGATGTGTCTCTAGGGAGGTTTTAAAAGTCTTTAAAGAGTCCGTGTTACGCAGAGAAGGGGGCAGACCATTCCACAGAGCAGGTGCCAGGTAAGAGAAAGATCGTTGGCCTGAAGTTTTCAGACGAGCAGAGGGAAGCCGAAGCAGACGAGAATCGGTGGATGAGCGTAGGTTGCGAGACGGAACATTGAGATGAATGAGTGAAGAATGAAGTGACAAAAAGACACACAGGGGATGATGTAAACACTCGTAACATTTTTTTTCAGCTTTCTATGTGCTTGTCGGTCAAAGAACCTTAAACCTGATGAAAACGGAATACTTACTTGTTCTTAGCACGCGCCGGTAGCCCGAAATTTGATACTGCAAGAGACGCAACTGCTGAATTTCAGGCGGAGCTTAGTCATGTACTGGTTTCCTCCCTTGGTTAGCAAAACGGTCGGCGAACGCGGAACCCGCTCGTCAGCAATCTCTCTCTCTCTCTCTCTCTCTCTCTCTCTCTCTCTCTCTCTCTCTCTCTCTCTCTCTTTTCTTCTTCTTCTTCTTCATCATCTTCTTCTTCTTCTTGCGCTTGCGCGTGCGAGTGTGTGTGTGTGTGTGTGTGTGTGTGTGTGTGTGTGTGTGTGTGTGTGTGTGTGTGTGTGTGTGTGTGTGTGCTGAACAGAGAGCCAGGTCTGTAAACACGGCATTCCAATCAGATATCCGCAGGAAATGGCAAATGAGCTTTCGATTTTTCAACGCACAAACACAATATCCCCCTCCCCCCTCCCCCCTCTCTCTCACACACACACACACACACACACACACACACACACACACACACACACACACACACACACACACAGAGGCGCGCTCACGCACGACCACAGAGAGGGAGGGGGAGAGGAGGAGAGAGAAAGAGACAGAGAAACTGACAGAGAAACAGAGACAGACAGACAGACAGACGGACGGAGAGAGAGAGAGAGAGAGAGAGAGAGAGAGAGAGAGAGAGAGAGAGAGAGAGAGAGAGAGAGAGGAGCAAAAGTGAAGAGTAGAAAGAGCCGGGGCACGGAGAGAGAGAGAGAGAGAGAGAGGGAGGGAGGGGGGGGCAGAGACGGACAGACAGACAGAGACAGAGAAAGACAAGAGAGGTTGGGAGGCAGGCGCAGAGAGAGAGAAAGAGAAAAAAGAAAGAATACGAATGCGAGTACAAATACGAAATATTCATTCAGCCTTCTCCCAAAGCCACTACCCTGGGTGACCGCGGAACCTGCAGGCGAACGCTTTGAGAGCTTGCCCGAGCAGCTTTGAAACTATTGATGGGGAAGATACGGCGTCAACACCCGGGATACCCGAGTCCGATGAAAAGAAGGACAGTTTGGCGGAAACGGTGGGATTGGTCCGCCTTTCTGACGTCATGGCCTGGGCACGGTCAGTGCCCAACGGTTCACAGCCCCTGTGACGAGGAGGGGGGGGGGGGGGGAGGGGGAAAGTGCGGGGGGGGGGGGGTGCTATATGTGAGTTATTTCAACCTGTTTAATCTAATCCCAATCTGAAGGTGGATGGTCGTGCTACGACCACACACACACCGATTCTACAGCGGGAATGTACATTTATAACTAGCCAGGTGTCAGAAACGAAGTACTCATTCATATTTTGACCAAACGATAATACTGCAGCATGGTTGTTGTCTTTTTAATGTATAACAGCATGCCTTCGTTTTAAAGCTGTGAGTGAACAATGCTATATTGAATCATACATTCTCATTTCTGTACGACTTAAAGCTTTTTGTCTTTACTGACATGGGTCATTATAATGTTTGGGGTGAACTGATTTTATCCGTAAATAATGGAGAAGAGGGCAGCAAAGGATACTACGAACAGAATCTTCCTCAGCGCTTTGACACAAACCACACACAACCTTACCAGCGCTTTCTTTTCCTTGTATCTTCATCGGAGACTGTCAATTTCTGACAACCCAACCCTAAAATTTGCATGTCCA
>CM065725.1:14614038-14631538 GCA_033310375.1 Conus canariensis | reverse complement strand
GAATAAATGTTTCATCATCGATGAACAAGTGCCTCAACCCATTAATCAGAACATCAGACCGTCAGAGGATTTTCGAAACGAAACACACACACAAAAATCAGTTTAGAAAGAATAATGCGTTTGAATGGTCATACAACCAGATGGACCGACCTTGCCAAAAACATTCCTGACAGGGGCTGCTGAGGAAGGGAGACGGGAGGGGGGGGGAGAAAGAAAACAACTGGTGGACCATCACTGCACAATGGACAGCAAAACCACTGGCACAGACGCAGGTCATGGCGCACAACGAGCAGAGTGGGGAGAATCTTCTATGTAGTTTTTTACTGCGTCGCTCCTGTTGCTCTTTGCGTAGTAAGGGAAGAAATGTACAGAAGAAGATGGATAGATCTTCATCATCTGAAGTTAGACAATTCAAATGGGTGTGAAGAAACCCCAGTCTCTGAAACATGACAATTTCAACGTGTATGCTGTAACTTCGTGTCTGAAAAAAGAAACTGTTTAAATGTACTTAAATAAACTTACGTATCTGAAGTACAATTTGGATGCGTCATCTTTAATAAACTTACGCATGTGAATTATGAAAATCTAAACAAGTGTAAATAAACTTCGTTATCTGAGATTTGATTATTTAAATGAGAATGAATAAACGCCATAACTTCAGCTATCACATCATTATCTGAGAATTGATTATTTAAATGAGTATGAATAAATTTTATTATCTGAGATATCACAATATAAATGATTTAGAAATCATCTTGTTTGTTCAAGATATAACAATTTAAAAGGTTTTAAACGAAGGTACTAAATGACAATGAATAAGTATAATATAACAAGCTCGACGCGTCTGAATGATGTTCAGTATCTGAGCTATTTAAGTTCAGACCTGTATTGAATAAACTAATGTGTCTGAGATACCTTCTTCCGGATTACTAATATGTTGACAATCCTTTTCAAAATTTGGAAAGAGAGGGGGTCAGTTACCGCCAAGAACACAGACAGAGTACAGGACTAGACACAATGCATTTCGATCTCTTGGGTCTTCTTCATGTGAAAACAAATAACATTTAGGACAGTGACAAGAACATGGAACCGCTTAGCTGCGCTTCTCCTGTTCGTCTCCAAATTAAAAATGGCGCGCGACTACTACTTAATTTGGAGACGAACAGGAGAAGCGCAGCTAAGTGGTTCCATGTTCTTGTCGCTGTCCTAAATGTTATTTGTTTTCACCTGAAGAAGACCCAAGAGGTCAAAATGCATTGTGTCCAGTCCTGTACTCTTGTTTGTCTGTGTCCTTGGCGGTAACTAACCCCCTCTCTTTCCAAATTTTGCTTCATTTTCAGCCCTCAGTCACTCCGTTTTGAGACTCAACCCTATTCAAATTTTCTCGTTTTTGTTTTTCCCGCGGGAGTTTAAAATACATTTCGTAATGCTCCTTAACCTGACAGTCGGTAGATCATGTATCAAAGCTCGCAAATACGTGCGTGTGGATAATGCACATACGTCGTTTGAGGTTGGCCTTCTTTTCAGCCGTCCTTGACCAGTCTTCCAGTTTAGAAAAAAAATTCTTTACTTCTATCTTGCTTGACAAATCATTTGCAACTCGGAATTCCAGATTTTAGAATTGCCTGGGATCCTGTTCCATTTTTATGCGCGTTTAAAGCTTTCGGTGGTATGTTTCGCTTCACCGTTGATCATGCGTTGTTTCTCTGTAGCTCAGTTTCAATTTTGAATAACCTGAATATGCTTTTATGTTTTAAGACTTTTTTTGTGGATTTTCTGGATCCTTCTTCAGTTAAGAGAGTGAGGATTCATCTTACACTCACAGTAATTTCTATCTCCATTTCTTCAGCGTGTATTACCATAAACACCTTCAAGGATTTCAACGCATGCAACAATAAACAAGGCAATATTCCACCCCCTGGTCTTCCAATCCTATCCCCACCCCTCCCTGCTCCCTCCCCTACACTGAAGGGTTGTTTCATTCCCACAAACTTCAAAATAATCACAATAAATACAACAGATCTGCATACAAGATAAATGATCCCATCTGATATCCTGATGACTTTTCTTTCTGTACACAAAAACTCCACGACGTCCACAAGCGATGAAAAGGGGTGGGTATGTTCGTTTATAACCCTGAGACCCATTTCAGTGAAACACCACGCATCAATTGTACAGCCACAATGCTTTCCGTGCTAACACACACACACACACACACACACACACACACACACACAATTCCAGACGTGGAATACTTCACTTCCTTTTCCATCGCGCCGTTCGCGTTCCCTCGGGGCTTCGTGCGACGCGTCAGTGACAGTTGGGAGAACGATCAACAACGGGACAGGGTGTTCCGTCTGGCACGTGCTAAACGGCCACAGTATGGAGATTGTCTGCAAGGTGTGTTTAACGCCCGCCTCCTGTGGCCCTTTACTGCCTTCATTCACCCACCTCTCACAGCGTCCAACACTTCACCCCCTCACAGCGTCCAACACTTCTCCCCCTCACAACGTCCAACACTTCTCCCTCTCACAGCGTCCAACACTTCTCCCCCTCACAGCGTCCAACATCTCTCCCAACACTTCTCCCCCTCACAGCGTCCAAACACTTCTCCAACACTTCTCCCCCTCACAGCGTCCAAACACTTCTCCCCCTCACAACGTCCAACACTTCTCCCCTCTACAACGTCCAACACTTCTCCCCCTCACAACGACCAACACTTCTCCCCCTCACAGCGTCCGACACTTCTCCCCCTCACAGCGTCCAACACTTCTCCCCCTCACAACGTCCAACACTTCTCCCCCTCACAGCGACCACCTTCTCCCCCTCACAGCGTCCGACACTTCTCCCCCTTACAGCGTCCAACACTTTCCCCTTACAGCGACCACCACTTCTCCCAACACTTCCCCCCTTACAACGCTCAACACTTCTCCCCCTCACAACGTCCATACACTTCTCCCCCTCATACGTCCAACACTTCTCCCCCTTACTGCGTCCGACACTTCTCCCCCTTACAGCGTCCAACACTTCTCCCCTTACAGCGTCCAACACTTCTCCCCCTTACTACGACCACCACTTCTCCCCCTCACAACGTACCACCACTTCTCCCCCTCACAACGACCTCACACTTCTCCCCTCACAACGACCAACACTTCTCCCCCTTACAGCGTCGTAACACTTCTCCCCCTTACATGCGTCCATACACTTCTCCCCCTCACAGCGTCCATACACTTCTCCCCTCACAACGTCCAACACTTCTCCCCTCACAGCGTCCAACACTTCTCCCCCTTACAGCGTCCAACACTTCTCCCCCTTACAACGTCCAACACTTCTCCCTCACAGCGTCCAACACTCTCCCCTCACAGCGTCAACACTTCTCCCCCTTACAACGTCCAACACTTCTCCCCTTACAGCGTCCAACACTTCTCCCCTTACAGCGTCCATACACTTCTCCCAACACTTCTCCCCTTACAGCGTCCAACACTTCTCCCCCTTACAGCGCCCAAACACTTCTCCAAACACTTCTCCCCTTACAGCGTCCATACACTTCTCCCACACTTCTCCCCTCACAACGTCCAACACTTCTCCCCTTAAACGTCCATACACTTCTCCCCTTACAGCGTCCAACACTTCGTCCAACACTTCTCCCCTCACAGCGTCCAACACTTCTCCCCCTTACAGCGTCCAACCTTCTCCAACACTTCTCCCCCTACAGCGTCCAACACTTCTCCCCTTACAGCGTCCAAACTTCTCCCAACACTTCTCCCCCTCACAACGGACCTAACACTTCTCCCCTCTCAGCGACCAACACTTCTCCCCCTCACATACGTCCAACACTTCTCCCCTCACACATCCAACACTTCTCCCCCTCACAGCGTCCGACCTTCTCCCCCTCACGGCGTCCATACACTTCTCCCCCTCACAACGTCCAACACTTCTCCCCTCACAGCGTCCACACTTCTCCCCTCACAACGACAACTTCTCCCCCTCAGCGACCACACTTCTCCCCCTCACAACGTCCACACTTCTCCCCTCACAGCGACACCACTCTCTCCCCTCTACTACGTCCAACACTTCTCCCTCATATACAACCATACACTTCTCCCCCTTACAGCGTCCAACACTTCTCCCCCTCACAGCGTACCACACTTCTCCCCTCACACGTCCAACTACTTCTCCCCCTCACATCGACCAACACTTCTCCCCTCACAGCGTGTTACACTTCTCCCCTTACAGCGTCCAACACTTCTCCCCCTCACAGCGTCCAACACTTCTCCCCCTCACAACGCCAACACTTCTCCCCCTCACAGCGTGTAACACTTCTCCCCCTTACAGCGTCCAACACTTCTCCCCCTCACAGCGTCCAACACTTCTCCCCCTATACAGCGTCCGACACTTCTCCCCCTTACAGCGTCCAACATCTTCTCCCCCTTACAGCGTCCAACACTTCTCCCCTCACAGCGTCCGACACTTCTCCCCCTTACAGCGTCCAACACTTCTCCCCTTACAGCGTCCAACACTTCTCCCCCTTACAGCGTCCAACACTTCTCCCCCTCACAGCGTCCAACACTTCTCCCCCTTACAGCGTCCAACACTTCTCCCCCTTACAGCGTCCAACACTTCTCCCCCTACAGCGTCCAACACTTCTCCCCCTTACAGCGTCCAACACTTCTCCCCTTACAGCGTGTAACACTTCTCCCCCTTACAGCGTCCAACACTTCTCCCCCTTACAGCGTCAACACTTCTCCCCCTCACGTCCAACACTTCTCCCACACACTCTTCTCCCCCTTACAGCGTCCAACACTTCTCCCCCTTACAGCGTCCAACACTTCTCCCCACCACTTCCCCCTACAGCGTCCAACACTTCTCCAACAACTTCTCCCCCTCACAGCGTCCAACACTTCTCCCCCTCACAGCGTACATTCCACACTTCTCCCCCTCACAGCGTCCAACACTTCTCCCAACACTTCTCCCACGCGTCCACACTTCTCCCACACAACATTCTCCCCCTCACAGCGTCCAACACTTCTCCCCCTTACAGCGTCCAACACCTTCTCCCCCTCACAGCGTTCTCCCAACACTTCTCCCCCTTACAGCGTCCAACACTTCTCCCCCTTAACATTCTCCCCCTAATCACTTCTCCCAACACTTCTCCCCCTTACAGCGTCCAACACTTCTCCCCCTCACAGCGTCCAACACTTCTCCCTCACCACTCCAAACGTTCCACAAACTTCTCCCCCTACACTACACTTCTCCCCCTTCACAGCGTCCAACACTTCTCCCCCTTACAGCGTCCAACACTTTCCACACTTCTCCCCCTTACAGCGTCCAACACTTCTCCCACACTTCTCAGCGTCCAACACTTCTCCCAACACTTCTCCCCCTTACAGCGTCCCAACACTTCTCCCAAACTTCTCCCCCTACAGCGTCCAACCACTTCTCCCCTTACAGCGTCCAACACTTCTCCCATCACTTCTCCCCCTCACTAACGACCCAACACTTCTCCCCCTTACAGCGTCCAACACTTCTCCCCCTTACAGCGTCCAACACTTCTCCCCTACACTCTCCCCCTTACAGCGTCCAATCACCTTCTCCCCCTCACAGCGTCCAACACTTCTCCCCCTTACAGCGTTCCAAACTCCTTCAGCGTCCAACACTTCTCCCCCTCACACAGCTCCAACACTTCTCCCCCTCACAGCGTCCAACACTTCTCCCCCTTACAGCGTCCAACACTTCTCCCAAACACTCTCCCCCTTACAGCGTCCAACACTTCTCCCCCTTTACAGCGTCCACAACTTCTCCCAACACTCTCCCCTTACAGCGTCCGAACACTTCTCCCCCTTACAGCGTCCAACACTTCTCCCCTTACAGCGTCCACACTTCTTGTGCCACGACACTGTTGCTGCCCTGGAGAACTTTAAGACCCCCGCCCCCACACTCTGCATCCCTCGCCTAGACTCCCCTCATCCCCTACACGTTCTCTTTCTTCTGCCCCCCATGAATTTAATCCTTCTGCCTCCCATGAATTTAATCCTTCTGTCTCCCATGAATTTTAATCCTTCTGCCTCCCATGAATTTAATCCTTCTGCCTCCCATGAATTTAATCCTCCCATGAATTTAATCCTTCTGCCTCCCATGAATTTAATCCTCCCATGAATTTAATCCTTCTGCCTCCCATGACTTTAATCCTTCTGCCTCCTATGAATGTAATCCTTCTGCCTCCCATGAATTTAATCCTCCCATGAATTTAATCCTTCTGCCTCCCATGACTTTAATCCTTCTGCCTCCCATGAATTTAATCCTTCTGCCTCCCATGAATTTAATCCTCCCATGAATTTAATCCTTCTGCCTCCCATGAATTCAATCCTTCTGCCTCCCATGAATGTAATCCTTCTGCCTCCCATGAATGTAATCCTTCTGCCTCCCATGAATGTAATCCTTCTGCTCCCATGAATTTAATCCTTCTGCCTCCCATGAATTTAATCCTTCTGCCTCCCATGAATTTAATCCTCCCATGAATTTAATCCTTCTGCCTCCCATGAATTTAATCCTTCTGCCTCCCATGAATGTAATCCTTCTGCCTCCCATGAATTTAATCCTCCCATTAATTTAATTCTTCTGCCTCCCATGAATTTAATCCTTCTGCCTCCCATGAACTTAATCCTTCTGCCTCCCATGACTTTAATCCTTCTGCCTCCCATGAATTTAATCCTTCTGCCTCCCATGAATTTAATCCTCCCATGAATTTAATCCTTCTGCTTCCCATGAATTTAATCCTTCTGCCTCCCATGACTTTAATCCTTCTGCCTCCCATGAATTCAATCCTTCTGCCTCCCATGAATTCAATCCTTCTGCCTCCCATGAACGTGACCTTTCCGGCATGTTTTCTTACCTGTGTTCCGGTACACTGGGACAGCTCGGTACCGGGGGGATCCTAAAAAGTGCTGTTCGGCATAAGAGGTAATGTCAACACTCAGGTAATTTCAAAATTAAGGTGGCGTCAAAACTATCAGAATGCCCGCCCCGTGTTTGGTCATACACAGGCTGTTGTCTCCGTCCAATGATGAAATGCACAGGTACGGAAACATGTTGTCGCCTTCAGCAAACTGTGTCGCATCAGGCGTTGATATGTGCCAACCAGTGCGGTCATTGTATATAATGTTGCAAAGGTTGTCCTGGAAAGTATTAGGGCGTTTTCACTGTACCAGTAAGTTTTCCTATGTGAACATTTGTATTTCACTTAAGGTTCAAATGCTGACTGTCAAAATTGGGCATGGATGATTATACACTTTCTGAATAAAACAAGAATCACCCACAAGTGTTCTATCATCAGCGGCAACAATTTTCAAAATACCCATAGTGTAAACATTCGAACTGATTTCTTAAAAACGAGATTCATGTGTTAGAAAAAATCACCTTGAACGTTGATTCACTAACCCATTTTACAAGTAAAACAAACTCATGGCAATGCATTTGCGCGCGCGCGCGCCACACACACACACACACACACACACACACACACACACACACACACACACACACTCAGAGACAGAGACAGAGAGTTAATACAATAAAAGTTCAATGAGTTACTGCCGGGCATCACTCCCCCAGAGACACCTTGAAATAAAACAACACAAAAGGTTCCAGTGTCATGGTATATCTTTAAAGTGAATTTTTGCCTTCAAAAAAGCTTCGTCAGGCTGAAAATGTCTTTTCAAAACACACCTCTTTCATAGCAACGGTAAGGAGATCAACAGCGCAGGACACTAAAATATACAGGTAAAACCCACATTAAAACCTGTGTTCCTCGGTGCAGTGGCTTAATCACCTTAAGATAACACATGATAATGATTATGTGATCTTGATGATGATGATGATGATGATGATGATGATGATGATGATAGACTATTAAAAACCAATGTCTTAAGCATGCCATGACACATGCACAAACTAAATTTACTCACTTCTTTCACACACACACACACACACACCACACACACACACACACACCCCCGTCTCTCTCTCTCTCTCTCTCTCTCTCTCTCTCTCTCTCTCTCTCTCTCTCTCTCACACACACACACACACACACACAACACACACACACACACACACACATACTCACACTCATACACACACTCACACTCACAACTCTCTCTCTCTCTCTCTCTCTCTCTCTCTCTCTCTCCACCACACACACAACACACACACACACACACTCACTCACTCACTCACTCACTCATACACAAACGCTCGCAGCACAAATAGGGCACACCCACCCACCGCCACCACCACCCCACATCCACACACAATCGCACGCAAGCAAACGCGCACAACGCACACACACTCGCACGCGCGCAAGCGCACACGCACGCGCACACACACATACACACACACAACAATACGCGCACACGCACGCGCGCGCGCGCACACACACACACACACTCTCTCTCTCTCTCTCTCTCTCTCTCTCTCTCTCTCTCTCTCTCACACCACACACACACACACACACACACACACAACACAACACACACACAGGGCGCTTGCTCGTGCTCGCAGGCACAATAAGACACACCCGTCCACCACCACCACCACCACCACCACCCCACCACACACACACACAAGCATAGTGTGAGCGCGCGCGTGCACACACACACACACACACACACACACACACACACACACACACACACACACACACACAACTACACGCGCGCGCGCGCGCGCGCACACACACACACACACACACACACACGTTTGCATTTTTCTTAACACAAGCAATCACAATGGCATTCACACCGATACCAATTCGCACCAATACCCACGCAAGCACACACACACACACACACACACACACACACACACACACACACACACACACACACACACATACACACAAACACATATACACACAACTCACACACACACTCTCTCTCTCTCTCTCTCTCTCTCTCTCTCTCTCTCTCTCTCTCTCTCTCTCTCTCTCTCTCTCTCTCTCGTTCGATTGATTTCCATTGGCTCCAAGAGCTGACGTAGAAGAGATCTCCACTTGTGTCGCTAAACCCACCACTAAGGCGCGCCACATCGCGAAAAACCACTTACGTCCCCTGATGGGACTCCTGCGTGACGACTTTCACATCTTCCGCTACATTTCCACCCGTAATTTTTTTTCTCAGAGCAATTAAACAACAACAACAACAACAATAAGGAAGTTGAAAAACAAAAAAACAAACACCGGAATGCGAAAAAATACAAGTGAGGACAAGAAAGAAGGAGAACAGAACCAGAAAATGAGGTACAAAAAAATGGGAAATGAATGAAGCGAGCCAAAAGACAGGGGAAATATAGAGGACGGGTCTGGAGGATAAAGGACTGGGAGTGGTTTTAAACAAACAAGGATGGGGGAGGAGCAGGGTGCGGGGGGGGGGGGGGGGCATAGAGCAAAAGAAAAACCGGAAGGAGAACGAGGGAGAAGAAGATGAGAAATTACGGAAAAGGAGAAACAGCAGAAGGGAACGAGAAGAAGGAAGGGAAAAGAGAAAGAAAAGAAGGAAATAAAAAAAAAAGCTGAGAGAGGAAAAGAAGGGAAAAGAGAAAGAGGAAAGAAAGGAGGGAAATTAAAGAGAACAAGAGGAGACGGAGAAGAGGGGGGAAGATAGAACTGAAGGGGAAACAACAGAGAAAGAGAAACAGTAAAGGAAAAGCGAAAAAAGGAAAAAAATGAAGAAAAGAAGGGGAAAGAAAGAAGGAAAAAGAGAACGAAAAGGGGGAAGAAAATGAAGGGGGGAAAAACCATAGGAGAAAGAGTATTCCAGAGAAAAAAGAAACGTTGAAGGGAAACAAAAACAAAGAAAAGGAAAAAAGGAAACAAGGTGGATAACAAAAGAGAAAAGAAAAGGTTAGAAGGAAAAAAAGGGGGGGGGTATTACAGAAAGCAGGGTAAAAAACAATATAGGGAACGAAAGAAAGAAAAGCAGGAAGGAAAAAAATGTCAAAAACCAACACCCCCCCCTCTCCTCTCTCTCTCTCTCTCCTCTCTTTCTCTCTCTCTCTCCCCCTTATTCTCTCTCTCTCTCCTCTCTCTCTCTCTCACACACACACACACACACACACCGCGCGCGCGCGCACGATGTCATGATGACTGATGGTAGGATGACTCTCCTCAGTCTCAAACTGCTGGCAGCAGAGATAATTCCATTTCCGCTGGCCATGTTTGTCTGTTCAAGGGATAATAACCCTGCCATCCGAATTCCATGGAAATTGTCTTGTAAGAACAGTGAGACAGAAACAGAGAAAATCAGACGACAGAGGAGGAGGACGACGCTGAGGAAAGAACGCAGAAATACAGGCAGACAGACCAAAACAGACAGACATTCTCTGCGCTTTTATTTCCCTTACGCCCACCCCTCAACAACCCTACCCTACCCCCACCCCACCCCACCCACCTCTCTCTCTCTCTCTCTCTCTCTCTCTCTCTCTCTCTCTCTCCTCTCTCCTCTCTCTCTGAGTAAACCACAAGAATACCGCAACAAAACAAACAAAAACAAAAACCAAAAAACAAAAACAGGATGATGGGCACAAGGTGGATGGCGTCATGGATTAAGGTTCTAAAAATGAGGAAGACGAAGGAGTGAAGACTGGTTTGCGTGGCAAACAATGCATTTAAACACACTACAACGGGCCTAACGACCTCAACATAAAATTGGGGGATACGACTTGGGGGTAAGGGCGGGGGGGGGGGGGGGCGGAGGAGAAGTCGCCGTGTTTAGTCAGCTTACACTCCAAGGAAGGGTTTAAGGACCTGACATGAAGACAATTTAAGAGTTGAAGACGATGATTACACAGTTGGAAGAGAGGACAACGTGGGTCTACCTGTGCAATCACTCTCAAGCTGTGTCCATCTGATGACACCTATCGGGGAATTAACAAACGGTCTTCATTCCAAACTCTTTGAGTGTTGAAAAGTCCAGGGAGACAAATGAACCCGTTCAATTGTCGACTACCATGTTTTAGTGTTGTGAAGTGGACTGGAAGTGACAAGGCGAGGAGGCTGTAAAGGAGAGGAAATGAACAGCCTTCTGCGGCATGACTTCAAGGAACTCAGTCTGTATCTCCATGTCCGTTTGTATGAAAGAGGCTTAGAGGTTACTGTTAATCCTATGCAGAGAAACTGCATGAACACAGATCTGTGGGTGAAAACACAACTTTATCGAGACCCGTTGTGACAGCGCCCGTACATAAACTGGAGAAGAAACCCAAAATGACGACGGAGACACAGAGGGAGGGGAGGGAGAGGGGGGCGGAGGGGGGGGGGGACACCCGGTAGAAGGACAGAGACAGAATGCAGGAGGAGGAGGTAGACGACGGACGTGGGGGTGAGTCCTGAACGCGGGAGGGATGCGTGGAAAAGAGAAAAGGGTCCACGTTATCAAAGCAAAGGTGAAGAACGGAAGAAGGACACCACTTCAAGAAAAGTCCCTTGCAGACACCCACAGCAACCTTGTCCAGGACATGGTGCCAGAAAATCCCAAGACGTCACCATCGTCTGCTGTTTGTTCGGAAATAACGAGGCATTACCCACTGACCTGTTCGCAAAACAGAAGCAGAACTGGGGTGCGCGGTGTGGTGTCGTGTGGTGTGTGTGTGTGTGTGTGTGTGTGTGTGGTGTGTGTGTGTGTGTGTGTGTGTGTGTGTTTTGTGTGTGTGTGTGTGTGTGTGTGTGTGTGCGTGCGTGGTGTGCGTGTGTGTGAAACCCTGACCAGGTAAGAAAGCCAATTGATTTTTAAACCAGGATTAGGTAACATGATACCTTTTGTTTTACTGACATCGTTTTTCACTTGAAATTTACATATGTGAATAACAAGAATTGCACAAACGGTTTTCCTTGTTCTCAGTGTCAGAAGAGAAGCGAATGCGTGAACCCCATTCTCAGAGGGAGTGAAATGTATGATAGATGCATGACTATGCGTATGCTTGTGCAAGCGCAAAAAGATCTTCGAAAACATCTTCGTGTCCAAAATGTGACTTTGCATCCATGCATTTACTTAAGAAGCTACAAATCATATCTTTCCCAACCTAAACACACCGTGAAAGATAAGGAACATTTAGGCTTAAACGTTCATCAGCAGAAAGGAACTGTAGACGTTTGTGCCGAATCTGCATTTGCAGAAGAGAACTAACTAAACAGGCCATTTGATTCCGACCATCCAGCTTGTGCGATTTGTCACATTCTGACGCGCTCATGAAATGTGCTCTGGAATTTCGAACATAGAATATCGCGGCGAGGATGTGAAGACTATGATGAAACAAATTTGGAATTGTTGAATAGTAAACAATCGACCGTCGACCGCTACGTGGTGCTGAAAGGCACTTTTTAACACCATGATCATGTACACTAAGGGCGCAAAACTCAGGTCTAACGGCAGGTGTCACATCGGACGCTATTCACAAGGCAGGACTCTGGCCTGGTAGCTCAAATACTATGAAATCACATCCACATTTCACTGAATCGATGAGGACGAGGAGGGGAGGGGGAGGAAGCGGCAGAGGGGAGGGGGCACAAGAGCTTCCCTAGCGTTTATTCCTGGAATGTCGGTCAGACATCACTGATTCACGTCTGTCTTCCCACATATCTACTTCACAGCTGTCTTCCCATATCTACTTCACAGCTGTCTTCCCATGTCTACTTCACAGCTGTCTTCCCATATCTACTTCACGTCTGTCTTCCCCTATCTACTTCACTTCTATCTTCCCATATCCACTTCACAGCTGTCTTCCCCTATCTACTTCACAGCTGTCTTCCCCTATCTACTTCACAGCTGTCTTCCCATATCTACTTCACGTCTGTCTTCCCATATCTACTTCACTTCTGTCTTCCCATATCCACTTCACAGCTGTCTTCCCCTATCTACTTCACAGCTGTCTTCCCATATCTACTTCACGTCTGTCTTCCCCTATCTACTTCACTTCTGTCTTCCCATATCCACTTCACAGCTGTCTTCCCCTATCTACGTCACAGCTGTCTTCCCATATCTACTTCACTGCTGTCTTCCCCTATCTACCTCACTTCTGTCTTCCCATATCCACTTCACAGCTGTCTTCCCACATTCGTCCCCTAGTGTGAATTTAGACACAAACGTAGCTTTCTGATGTGATGTATTTAGGGAAATATTACCGTGGAAAACATGAAATCTGTTCAATAGGCTTCATGCAGATTCAGTTGCTCCATTTCAGTGACGTTTCATACAGACACCGACTGTGAATGACACGTTAACCTTCCCCGATCTGCCTGTAATAGTTTTTGAAAGTGAATGTAGTTACTGAAAATGCCTTTCACCACCAATACATGCTCAAGCACGCACGCGCGCGCGCGCGCGCACACACACACACACACACACACACACACACACACACACACACACACACACACACACACACACACGAAAGATTCTGATTAACACTAATAACAGACTCATTATGTTATACAAGCGGGTCAAATGTGCAAAACATAAATTCAATCAGACTTTTAAACAAAGACAAGCGCGATTTCCCCTCAATTTTAAACTTATTTGTACAGCTAATGGGCGCAGTCACGTCACACACACACACACACACACACACACACACACACACACACACACACACACACACACACACACAAGCAGGCAGACAGACAGACAGATAAAGGTAAGGTAATGTTGCTTACAGCCCAGCCGACCGCAAAGGGCCATATCAGGGCTGTCACCGCGTTGAAGTCAACTCACAAGTCATTCATTCACACAACTCTTTAAACTACATCTGCTAAAAACACCCTCCAAATTTTGTTTTAAAAAATCTTTCCGTTATAAAAACTCAGATCAGATGAAAAATGTTAATCTCTTTCTCTGAACAAGGTTTTCATGCAATCTGCTGTAAAATTTTTTGTCTCACATCATGCAAGTCCCAACACTCGAAAAGAATATGTTCCATTGTGAGTGGTACATGACATGGAATGCACCACGGAGCTTCTTCAGACAGATAGACGGACAGACAGATAGAGATAGAGAGACAGAGAGAGAAACTAAACTCGGAAAGGCTCTACCAGTCACACACACACACACACACACACACACACACACACACACACACACACACACACACACACATACGCAGAGAGAGAGAGAGAGAGAGAGAGAGAGAGAGAGAGATACACACAAACAACTCTGATAAACACTCATTCTGTTACATTAGCGAGTCAAATGCACGGAACATACACGTAATCAAAATGGTTCGACAGACTTTTAAGGAAAGAACTGCGCGATTTTTTCCCCTCCTAATTTTAAACTTATGTGTACAGCTAACGGGCGCAATTACGTCAACACCACACACACACACACACACACGCGCGCGCGCGCGCGCGCGCGCGCGCACGCATGCACGCACGCACGCACGCACGCATGCACGTGCAGAGAGAGAGAGAGAGACTTTATTCAGTAGGGCTGTAGCAGCCTGCCGCTGCTGTAATTCCCCTCCTTTGTCTCCTTTCCTCCTTTACTCTGGAGATCAGGCCTGAAACAGACTGTAAGCTTGTGGAATGGCTCAATGGACTGGAAATGCCACGGATTACACGTCCATCTCAGCCTTGTAAATTTCCGACCGCGCTTCGCTTCACCCCTCTCCCTCCCCGACAGGCAAAAGCTGAGCGCGGCTGTCACGTGACTCCTCGTTGAAACCAATCGTTGCTTGAGCTGGAAACGTTGGTCAAGGATGTGGGGCCGTTGGTAAGTTAAAAGCCTGACTTGGAGAACCCTCGGTTTTAGGAGCGACAAGAGAGCGCGGGTGTGGATTGGCTGGTTTGCTGGGTATTTGATTGGCGGCTTGGTTGGTGGGGTTGTTGGCTGGCTAACTGGTTTATTGATTGGTTAGTTGGTTGCTTGGTTGTTGGTCGGTTGGTGTGTATGCATGCACTTACGTTTGCTTGTCTCATAGCTCGTCTGGTTTGTTCTATGGATGTGTGCACGTGCACACACACACACGCACACACACACACACACACACACACACACACACACACACACACACACACACGAATGCGCATGTACTTTGGAGAGAAATCGAAGTCCTACGAGTGTAAGCTTTTTTTTCAATTCTACCAGTATAAATCGAAACAGACTTGTACTGGAAGAAATCGATATGGCGATTTTCACGAGAAGGTTCCCAAATCCAACAAACTGAGGTCGTGTGCTCGATTTGTCCTGTGAGAGATCAAAGATAAGATTCCGAAATCTTCCGGTTCTGGCTTTAAGATACTGACTTCGTCTCGCCGGCAGATGATCGAATTAAACCGTTGATCTTTCCGTGACGTAGACGCTGATGCACTGAAGGGAGTGGGACAGGACGTGGGGAGAGTGGAAAAGGTAACTCGTCGACAGATTGATGACTAGTCTGTGTCTAATGAGCTGTCTGTCTATTTCTGACCTGCAAATGGTCTCTTCAGGCCATCATCACTTCCACCATTATCATCTTCAGCATTATGATTTTCTTGAAACCATTTCGATGGTGACAACGATTAATTGTCTTTACTGCGTTGGAAAGCACTTCTCACCAATAACCATCACGGTCGTTGTTGTCATCCGTATCGTCACAATCGTTGTAGCCATCGGCTTCATCATTGTATTATCATCATCGTTATATCGCCTCATCAGTGGCAGTAGCACAATTATGATGCATGCTCAACAAGCATACTGTTTCAACGAATAAAGAAAAAAAAACATTTCTGTTTTTAGTATGTTACTGTTTGTAGGCCTATGTATGGAAACATGCATTTCAGTGAAGTGTAACTGGAGCAACATTTTGGCTGTCAGAGTCTGTGACCTAAGGACAGAACCAGTCCAATCCCCTATTAAAGTTTCATCGAAACGGATTTTTAACTCTGAGAGCGTAAAACTTGCCTTCTTCTATGTCCGTTTCCGCAGAGTATTTAGATCTGCTGTCATTGTTCTCTGACTGCTCACCGTAAGGCGAGGTAGAAGACAAAAGATCCTTCTTGAGTTTATAATTGCATTTCATTGTCGCTTCGTTTTGTTGTTAGATTATTAACAGTACAAACATATTTTAAATGTAACTAACAGCAAACCGCCAAGAAAACGTAGACAAACGAATCACAAGACCAAAACACGACGCGTTTCGACCTCTTAGGTCTTCTTCAGGCAAGATATCAAAAACCCAGGACAAGAATGAAGATAAGTGATTGTTCGTTCATTTTCGTTGTCCTGAGTGTTTGGTATCCTGCCTGAAGAAGACCTAGGAGGTCGAAACGCGTCGTGTTTTGTATTGTGATTTGTTTGTCTACGTTTTCTTGGCGGTTCGCTATTAATTACAGTGAAAATTTGTTTAGATTTCCGCCTGCAGTCGCCCCACTTTGCAACTAGTACAAACATAGACAACTGATTTTTTAAGCTCAAACGGTGCAGCATGGGGGGGGGGGGGGGGGGTTCAATAACTTCGAGCTGTGGAAAAAAAACTTCCAAAGAAAGTGAAAAAGTTAAAATCCATCCACTTTCACACGAACAATACTTAAACATCGCCGCAGACTATCTTCCTTCGTGTGCTCAGCGCGAGCTGAGTCGGGTTGATCAGTTTACCACCTCATTCAAAGACAGTAACCACACCCATTACTCAGCGTCTCCGGAGATTGTTTATCAACGACGTGTTCCATTCCTTTAAATCTGGCTGACTGTCGTCTTGCAATGGGCTCTGCTGGAAATTGTCAACGACTTGGAGAAAGCTTTCGGCGACCATGTTTTTCTTGTACTTATCAGCGGCTTTTCCGCGTTGTTAGATCCACAGCTGTTCGTCCTATTTGGCATTGGAAGCACCTCTCTCCTCTGCCTTGGATACAGCACATCACGCGCCATACATCTTCTACACCAGCTTCAGTTTGGCGTGCAGCAGGGGTGTGTTCTGAAAAGACACATTATGTTTGTGCAACGTGCTCTCTCTCTCTCTCTCTCTCTCTCTCTCTCTCTCTCTCTCTCTCTCTCTCTCTCTCTCTCTCTCTCTGTATCCCATTCTTTCTCTAGCTCAGGTCTGCTATAACTTGGTTTTGAGATTCTGTGTGTGTGTGTGAGTGTCACAAAATAAAAACGATTGTTGTCCGAGTAATGCAATGGTTATATAATCGGAAAATATAGACAATTTCCTGCCACCATAGCAAATGCTAAACGTTTCTTCCAATCAGTTGATTCAATCTGTGGTTCCAAATTCTACTTTATGTACATGCTTTCCATTATTCTTCGAAAGTGAAAAATCATTTGAACAGTAATCTTTCTGTCTCGGAGGCCTTTTCTTCGACTCTGGCCAGAAACAGCTCACTCAATCAATATCTGTCCAACAATAAGACGGAAAACTTTTTTTCTTAATTTTCTTTTCAGCTTACGTCATAGACTCAAAGACATTCTCATAAGTTTCTCATCCAATGGTCATGCCACCACAGACTGACCACCTGATTTCTAGTTTCTGAATG
>CM065725.1:14601538-14611538 GCA_033310375.1 Conus canariensis | reverse complement strand
ACGAGAACAGCATGACGCACGGACACTTGATCTGAGATCAGAGTTTCCAAGCTACACCCAACCTTAGCGGGCAGAAAGTCGTGGACCACGACAGTTACAGCGTCAGGAAGACTTAAGAAGCTTTCGTGGCCAGCCCCGCCCTGATCTACTACGCTGCTGCAGAGAGAATCAATGGCTTGGCTTCCAACGAACCATCTCCTTTCCGCCCGTGCACAGCCAGCGGGAACTGTCCGCTTCTGCAGCACAAATGATGGCACTAGAAGTGACAGCTCAGCAGCAGTGGAAGGAGCTGTAAGAACAGCAGGAGCAGTATCTATTCTTTGCCAGGGAGTTAAAATCAGCATGTAAATCTTTAAAACAGAAAGACCTTTCCTCATTCGGGGATTCATGGTCTCAGAGTACTCTTCTACGGGGTTCTCTTTATCATGATCACGCGGTACTAGCTGCATCTTCAGGTTTATCTCTTCCTTTACATTTGAATTAAATTAAATTAAAATTTTCATACCAAAACGCATTCGGTGGTGTGGTGGTGGTGGTGGTGGTGGTGGTGGTGGCTGTTGTTGTTGTTGTTGCTGTTTTAGTCATGTTGGATGTTGTTAACTCTGAAATACACCTATTAATTTGTTTTTATCAAGAAATCAAAGTACATTTATGAAAGAGGATGGAGGCAATGGGGAGAGCACAGCGAGAAGAGAAACAGCCAGGATTAGTAAGATCCAGAAAATAGTAATGATGCCAATGTTGTTGTTGTTGTTGAATGATGATGATGATGATGATGATGATGATGATGATGACGACGATGATGATCATGATTATGATGATGATGGTGATGATGATGAATGATGATGATGATGATGATGATGACGATGATGAGACGTGATGACGATGATGATATGATGATAATGATGATGATGATGATGATGATGGTGATGATGACGATGATGATACGAACGAACGATATGATAATTCATGAGATGTGGGTGGATAGTGTTGATGATGATGATAATGTCAATGTGTGATTGATAGAATATGTGACTGATGATGTACGAGATGCGGTGATATGATGATGATTTATGTTTGATGACGACATGATGAAGATGACGATGATATGATGATGATGATGATGATGATGATGATGATGCACATGATGATGACGTCATGATAACTGTCATGGGTTAAATCATCAACAGTAAAAGTATAAATATTAAAAATGCACGTGCAAGTGGGCATGGGAGAGGGAGCTTTAGACTCAGTGTTACAGTCGACAGATGATAAATGTATTAAAAGACATATGTTTCTGAAAATTCCAATCTGTAGTCAGTGTGGACTATCACTATATTATTGTTTGAATTTACGATCACGAAAGTGTTCTTCTGCACAGTTTACTATATAATTCTCACCTCATCAGCTTCATGATAACTTCATGTTGAAGTCTCATTAACCAGCTCAAACGCGAGAATGACATTTTAACAAATGAAAACAACTGATGCTGAGGTTTTGAAAAAAAAATGGGGGGGGGGGGGATGCTGCTGCAAAATAAACGAACCTATGGCTAAAGGCTCTATGCGTGTGTTGTCATGAAATGAAGAGGTGGTCATGTGGTCCTCTTTGGGCTTGCTAATCATGATCGTCCTTTGCAGAGAGACACACCAACACAGGAAAAAGACGGTTGTCCAAAACTGAGGAACAATCCAGTGTGTCAAAGAAATCCCACCCAAACATCTGCATGAGCAGCAAGTCAGGAGAGGAAAAGGTTTTCAATATTTATCACAATGGTAATTTTTGGTCGTATTCTTCGTGTTTTAATCTCCCAAATAGTACACTCAACTCTTTCAAAGTTGTGTTTCAATAATGTTTATTTCATAAACTTTCTTCAAAAGGTGGCCTCCACTGATGACTTAATGCCCATGCCGATTTTTGGGCGTGGACCCTTATTTCATGCTGGGGAGTTCCCGAGTTTTGGACAACAGCCTGTTGCACGTGTCGAAGTGTCACTCTGCAGTGAAAAACCAGGGTTAGCCTGTCTCTCTGCAGTGAACAACCAGGGTTAGACTGTCTCTCTATAGTGGACAACCAGGATTAGCCTGTCTCTCTGTAGAGGACAACCAGGGTTAACCTGTCTCTCTGTAGAGGACAACCAAGGTTAACCTGTCTCTGCAGAGAACAAACAGGGTTAACCAGTCTCTAGTGGACAGGGTTAACCTGTCCCTGTAGTGGACAGAGTTAACCTGTTTGTAGAGGACAACCAGGGTTAACGTGTCTCTGTAGTGGACAACCAGGGTTAGCCTGTACCTCTGCAGAGGACAACCAGGGTTAGCCTGGATCTCTGTAGAGGACAACCAGGGTTAGCCTATCTCTCTGCAGAGGACAACCAGGGTTAATCTGTCTCTTTGTAGAGGACAACCAGGGTTAAGCTTTATCTCTGTAGTGAACAACCAGGATTAACCTGTCTCTCTGTAGAGGACAACCAGGGTTAGCCTGTCTCTGTAGAGGACAACCAGGGTCAACATGTCTTTGTAGAGGACAAACAGGGTGTCGGGGTATGGGTGCACTGCCACTGGGGTGGCACAGAGGTTGGGACAGCAAAAACAACCAACCAAACAAACAAAAAAACCTATCTGTAGTGGACAACAGGGTTAACATGTTTCTATACAGAACAACCAGAGTTAACCTGTGTCTCTGTGGAGGACAACCAGGGTTAGCCTGTCTCTGTAGAGGACAACCAGGGTTAGCCTGTCTCTCTGTCAAGGACAACCAGGGTTAACCTGTCTCTCTGCAGAGGACTACCAGGGTTAACCTGTCTCCGTAGAAGACAACAAGGGTAAGCCTGTCTCTGTAGAGAACAACCAGGGCTAACATGTTTCTGTAGAGGACAAACAGGGTTAATCTGTCTCTCTGTAGATGACAACCAGGGTTGGCCTGTCTCTGTAAAGGACAATCAGCGTTAACCTGTCTCCGTAGAAGACAACAAGGGTAAGCCTGTCTCTGTAGAGAACAACCAGGGTTAACATGTTTCTGTAGAGGACAAACAGGGTTAATCTGTCTCTTGTAGATGACAACCAGGATTAACCTCTATCTCTGTAGAGGACAACCAGGTTTACCTGTATCTGCAGAGGACAACCAGGTTGAGCCTGTATCTTTGTAGAGGACAACCAGGGTTAACCCGTCTCTTTGTAGAGGACAACCAGGTTAACCTGTCTCTGTAGTGGACAACCAGGTTAACCTGTCTCTGTAGAGGACAACCAAGGTTAACCTGTCTCTTTGTAGAGGACAACCAGGGTTAACCTGTCTCTGCAGTGGACAACCAGGGCTAGTCTGTCTCTTTGTAGAGGACAACCAGGGTCAGCCTGTCTCTGTAGAGGACAACCAGGGTAAACCTGTCTCTTTGTTGAGGACAACAAGGGTTAACCTTCTCTGTAGAGGACAACCACGGTTATCCTGTCTCTCTGTAGTGGACAACGAGGGTTATCCTGTATAATCTGTAGAGGACAACCAGGGTTAACCTGTCTCTGTAGAGGACAACGAGGGTTAGCCTGTCTCTGTAGAGGACAACCAGGGTCAGCCTGTCTCTGTAGAGGACAACCGGGGTAAACCTGTCTCTGTAGAGAACAACCAGGGTAAACCTGTCTCTGTAGAGGACAACCAGGGTTAACTGTCTCTCTAGAGGACAACCAGGGTTCACCTGTCTCTGTAGTAGAAACCAGGTTAACCTGTCTCTGTAGAGGACAGCCAAGGTTAACCTGTCTCTTTATAGAGGACAACCAGGGTTAACCTGTCTCTGCAGTGGACACCAGGCTAGTCTGTCTCTTTGTAGAGGACAACCAGGGTCAGCCTGTCTCTGTAGAGGACAACCAGGGTTAACCTGTCTCTGTAGAGGACAACCAGGGTTAATCTGTCTCTGTAGAGGACAACCAGGGTTATCCTGTCTCTCTGTAGTGGACAACCAGGGTTATCCTGTATATCTGTAGAGGACAACCAGGGTTAACCTGTCTCTGTAGAGGACAACCAGGGTTAACCTGTCTCTGTAGAGGACAACCAGGGTCAGCCTGTCTTTGTAGAAGACAACCGGGGTAAACCTCTCTCTTTGTGGAGGACAACCAGGGTTAACCTGTCTCTGTAGAGGACAACCAGGGTTAACCTGTCTCTGTAGAGGACAACCACGGTCAGCCTGTCTCTGTAGAGGACAACCAGGGTGAACCTGTCTCTTTGTAGAGGACAACCAGGGTTATCCTGTCTCTCTGTAGTGGACAACCAGGGTTATCCTTTATATCTGTAGAGGACAACCAGAGTTAACCTGTCTCTGTAGAGGACAACCAGAGTTAACCTGTCTCTGTAGAGGACAACCAGGGTTAACCTGTCTCTGTAGAGGACAACCAGGGTTATCTGTCTCTGTAGATGACAACCAGGGTCAGCCTGTCTCTGTAGAGGACAACCGGGGTAAACCTGTCTCTTTGTGGAGGATAGCCAGGGTTAACCTGTCTCTGTAGAGGACAACCAGGGTTAACCTGTCTCTGTAGAGGACAACCAGGGTAGCCTGTCTCTGTAGAGGACAACCAGGGTTAACCTGTCTTTTGTAGCGGACAACCAGGGTTAACTTGTCTCTGTAGAGGACAACCAGGGCCAGCCTGTCTCTATGTAGAGGACAACCAGGGTTAACCTGTCCCTGCAGAGGACAACCAGGGTTAACCTGTCTCTGTAGAGGACAACCAGGGTTAACCTGTCTCTGTAGAGGACAACCAGGGTTAACCTGTCTCTACAGAGGACAACCAGGGCTAGCCTGTCTCTATGTAGAGGACAACCAGGGTTAACCTGTCTCTTTGTAGAGGACAACCAGGGTCAGCCTGTCTCTGTAGAGGACAACCAGGGTTAACCTGTCTCTGTAGAGGACAACCAGGGCCAGCCTGTCTCGATGTAGAGGACAGTCAAGGTTAGACTGTCTTTCCACAGTGGACAACCAAGCCTAGTACGTCTCTGCCGCTGTGTGCACACGCCAGGCTATCGTATTTGGCAAACTTGGAAATTCACAGGGAGGAGATGGGGGTGGGGGGGTTGGGGGGGGGGGGAGTTTCCTTCTTTACTTTGTGTGCCTCTTGTTTATGTATGTGAAGGGTGATTGGGTATCCAAAGCAGAACAGACTTTGCGTTAATATACCTTAACCGTTTCTCTGCAAGTGACTCTGCGATTTGTTTCCTTGCATCTTATGCAATCGCGGCACTACACACATGGACCGCGGGTTCACACACACACACACACACACACACACACACACACACACACACACACACACACACACACACACACACACGCACGCACGCACGCACGCACGCACGCACGCACACACACACATGCAGCACACATGCTCGCTCGCACGCATGCACTCACGCACGCACGCACGCACCTGCGCTCATTTACACAAACACATGGGCTTTCAGTGGCTAGATCACAAAATACTATGGAGGGAGAAAGGAAGGAACGAAGGAAGGAAGGGTGCGTAAGTGGAATGTAGAATCTTTTTTTCAGAGAGTAGGGTTTACATTTGATAACACAATCCTATCTTATGGTTCAGGAGAAGGACTGCAGGACGGGTGATTGGCCGGTGCCCATCTCATCCTATCCCATGTATTCTGCTGGATGATTCCCACGCATGCTGAGGACAGTGTTTCAAAGGAATGGTTTTTGACAGGCGACATTGGTGGAGTTGGTCTTCGGCACAACGAACGACAGGTCAGGAATACTCGCCTGTCTGACAGTCGAGGAAGTAGACCTTGAACATTTCTTTTCATCAAAAGCTAGCAGAACTGCGCCCGACTGCGGAGCTAATTCCGTGCGTCATCCATTCTGGACGATTCCAGAACAGCATTCCTCTCTTTCCCCCTCTCTCTCTCTCTCTCTCTCTCTCTCTCTCTCTCTCTCTCTCATTTTGTGGTCCAGGGAGGTAACTGTCCCGTGCCATGAATCACCCCTGAGGGCACTGTACTAGGTACATTGGAAAGTCATTGGCATGTGCGTGTGTTTAGAGCCTATGGGCGTGACCCAAAGGAGCTTTTAATCATCATTCATAGCCCAAGGCTCAGTCCAAGCAGAAACACAAATGTGTAGAGAGACAGAGGGATATATCAAGAATGAGGGAAGAAGAAGAAGAAGAAGAAGCAGAAGATGAAGATGATGATGATGATGATGATGATGATGATGGTGGTGGTGGTGGTGGTGGTGGTGGTGGTGATGATGATGATGATGATGATGATGGTGATGAAAGAGGAGGAGGGGGGGGAGTAGGAGGGAAAGAGGAAGAAAGAAGAAGAAGAAGAAGAAGAGAAGAAGAAGAAGAAGAAGAAAGCGAGTGATAAAACATGACAGTGAGGGAGGAAAAAGATGGACTGGGGAGCGTGGGCAGCGGAAGAAGAGAAATCAACTCGAGCACCCCCTGAAACACGATAGAGACCAATTTACAGAACAATGAACCTTTCACTGTGACCAGAAATGCCCGCAGCAGCGTCCTGTTTTTACACGGACGTAGACAGACTGATGGGCGGGATGGAGGAGTGGGGTGAGGCAAAGGGGAGGAGGGCAGGGAGGTGAGTCACTTCTGTTCTCTTCAGGAACATGAAAGAAGAGAAGACGAGAGAGGTTTTTTTTTAATGTGACAGCCCGCCAGCCGACCACACCGGGACTCTTCGAGGCTATCAAACTCGTACGGGTAAAACGGTCTTGACCAGGTCACATTACGGGAAACAAATCAAGCGAAAGAATGGGAAAAGAGAAAGGTATTAAAGAAGAAACAGACAGACAGGGTTAGAGGCAGACTGGGGGAAAAGAGAAAGAGATTAAAGGAGAAACAGACAGACAGGGTTAGAGGCAGACTGAGGGAAAAGAGAAAGGTATTAAAGGAGAAACAGACAGACAGGGTTAGAGGCAGACTGAGGGAAAAGAGAAAGAGATTAAAGGAGAAACAGACAGACAGGGTTAGACACAGACTGGGGGAAAAGAGAAAGATATTAAAGGAGAAACAGACAGACAGACTGGGGAAAAGAGAAAGAGATTAAAGGAGAAACAGACAGACAGGGTTAGAGGCAGACTGAGGGAAAAGAGAAAGAGATTAAAGGAGAAACAGACAGACAGGGTTAGAGACAGACTGGGGGAAAAGAGAAAGATATTAAAGGAGAAACAGACAGACAGACTGGGGGAAAAGAGAAAGAGATTAAAGGAGAAACAGACAGACAGGGTTAGAGGCAGACTGAGGGAAAAGAGAAAGAGATTAAAGGAGAAACAGACAGACAGGCTTAGAGGCAGACTGGGGGAAAAGAGAAAGAGATTAAAGGAGAAACAGACAGACAGGGTTAGAGACAGACTGGGGAAAGAGAAAGATATTAAAGGAGAAACAGACAGACAGACTGGGGAAAAGAGAAAGAGATTAAAGGAGAAACAGACAGACAGGGTTAGAGGCAGACTGAGGGAAAAGAGAAAGAGATTAAAGGAGAAACAGACAGACAGGGTTAGAGGCAGACTGGGGGGAAAGAGAAAGAGATTAAAGGAGAAACAGACAGACAGGCTTAGAGGCAGGCTGAGGGATAGGACCTGCCACTGTGGCGCCGTGGTAGTGTCAGGGCTGCGTCTGGGGGACGGAGAGTTCAAAGTCCAAGAGAGGCATCACGTTTGTGGTAGTTTTGCTTCACCCCAGCCGCCGGATTCTATCCCCGAAGCTGTTGAGTGTGTTGTGGCTTCAACGAGGCCAAGACAACAGCTGCTCTGCTTTCTCTGCTCAGCGTCACAGGTTGCAGTGTGGGAGTTGCGCGTTCGAGTCGATTAGAGATGCTATTTTCAGAATGTTTAGGCTCCTTGTCAGAACTGAGTGTGTCAGTAGCTCATGTGGGAAGGTTGGGGCCACACGGTCAATCAACCCAGGTCATGGATACGTCTCTGAACATTTTGCTCACATTTCCTTACCCAGAGTTTAGGTGTCTACATTTCCCGGGCCTGGTTGAGGCTGGGATATGTCACGAAAGGGAACGTTGAGTACAAGCCCTGGCATATGGAGCTCTGTAGTGCCGTCTTCATCATCTTCTTCATTGATCATCTTCAAAATGTCTCGGTTCTGTGGTCCTTTCACGTCCTGCTGTCATAGTGACTTCAGTGTTGATATTTCCTCTTCACCTGCACGCCTGTAGTGAGGTCGTGTCAAAGAGACCTGTGTTGGCAAGTCTATGAAAAAAAATCGTTGGATGGATAACGAAGCGGGTTACCTCTAAACGGAAGGTACATGCAAAGTTCGGCTTTGCGACTGGGCAATTATTGTCGTCAGTAAGGAACTTAGTGGACAATATCCTGCACATCTTGAATCAGAGCAAGCACCTCTGAACATCACGGAAGAGACTCTTCAGCAGTGCGGTGTCACCTCTGCTGGGTTGCCTCTTGTCGGGCTGACAGATTTGCTATGGGTTGTTGGCCTTAGACTGCAACAGAACCCCCCTTCTTCTTTCTTTGAGTGTCCACCTTCATCGAGTTGAAGATTCTGACACTTTTGTGTGTATGACCGTTTTTTATCCCGCCATAAAGGCAGCAATACTCCAACTTCGGGGAAGGTGCATGCTATGTGTAACGTGTCATCCATACCAACGGCCAAACTGGCCTTCTCTTCCGAAAGTTGGTGATGGGATTTTACGTGTGTGCAAAATGTTGTGCGTGCGTTCACACACGGAACCTCGGTTTATAGTCTCATTCGAAGGACTGTATGGGAAATGGAGTCAGAACCAATGTTAACTCCGAGGGAAAAAATCCCCCTGTACTGAAATTCGAACCCATAACCTCAGGATCACGAGTCCGGCGCTCTACCAGCTGAGCTATTCCGGCCTGAATGTGGCTGTGGAAGGAGAATGGGCAGGGAAGGTGACTTTTTGAGAAGACACTGACACTGCAAAGTGCTTAACAAGTGTTAGATGATTGTCCCTGTGTCTTATGCATGAAGCATCAGAAACTGTTCGTTTCTAACCGTGCTGGATACATCTCTTTGGCGATTTGTTTTTATCATTGATGATGTTATTGTTGTGTTGGTGGTGGTGGTGGTGGTGGTGGTGGTGGTGGTGGTGTGTGTGTGTGTGTGTGTGTGTGTGTGTGTGTGTGTGTGTGTGTGTGTGTGTGTGTGTGTGTGTGTGTGTGTGTGTGTGTGTGTGTTCGTGCGCGCGTGCGTGCGCATGTATGTGTGTGTGTCTGTGTGCCTGTGTGTGTGTGCGTGCGTGTGCATGTGTCTGTCTGTCTGTCTGTCTGTCTGTCTGTCTGTCTGTGTTGTAAGCGCGTGTGTGTGTGTGTTGCAAGCTGATTCTAAAAATTAAAAAAGAATTCTTAAACTTAACGCCGCAACCCCCATATAATCCATAATGTCACAGATGTCCACACTTGATATCACGACTTCCCAGCCACATGAGGCTGTAGCTCCGCGTGATCCCGAACATGTCATCAAGACAGACAATCGTAATCACTAACTCCACCAGGTATTCACGTCTCACTCACACTATACTGATTGATTTAGATCGTGAAATTTCATGGTTATGACAAAGACAAAGACAGTTGAGAATGTTTAGTCATAGTGGGGCTCCAAAAAAAATCATTGTGATTTGCAATCGATACGCCTTTGTCTGAAAAGCCCTAAGGTCGTTGCCATGTCTGTGAGAGGATTTAACTTCAGGAGGGTTTCTTCTTTGAACAAGTTATTGATTCGTCAGGTCTGGCCCGTGTCATCCCGTCTTCGGCGTCTGGGATGTTCATAAAGTTTCATACGGTTTCCGTGGCAACAAAGTATGATTCCACCCGTAACGGTGTTACCGCATTCCTTCCTTTCTGTCTAAAACCCAGCTTTGCATCATTTGAAGAAAATAAATTAAATAGGAGAGAGAGAGAGAGAGAGAGAGGGAGGGAGGGAGGGAGGAAGGGAGAAAGAGAGTGAGAGGGAGGGACAGACAGACAACAGACAGACAAACACACACATCGACACAGACAGTATGACAG
>CM065725.1:14594038-14596538 GCA_033310375.1 Conus canariensis | reverse complement strand
ACGTTTCAACCTGGGACGTCTCCGGGTCGTGGGGAGAGTGTTTGAGGCCATTCTGAGCGAGTCCTTCTTCACGGGTGACGGTGAGTTGACCGCTCACTCCCATGAGGACATCCAGCAGGACAGCCCGCTTTGCCACAGCGTGCAGACGTTCTAACAGTCAATCTGGGCCAGACCGTGGCCGTGTTCCAACCCTCACTGTCACAGGTCGCCAGCGCTCCACCTCCACCACCCGCAGTCCTCAGTCACACACACACACACACACACACACACACACACACACACACACACACACACACACACGCACGCACGCACGCACGCACGCACGCACGCACGCACGCACGCACGCGCGCGCGCACACACACACACAACACACACACACACACACACACACACATCAACATCATGGACAAGTTCTGCTGTCCGGGCAGCACGGTGAACAGCGACAGATCTCGGGATGAGATGGGACTCTGTACCTCAATGACAGGGCGTCTGTCGAACCAACAGATCAGTCCATGACCATACTGTATCCCTCACTCCTATGATGCCCTGTCGGTCCATGATCATACTGTATCCCTCACTCCTATGACGCCCTGTCAGTCCCTGATCATACTGTATCCCTCACTCCTATGACGCCCTGTCAGTCCCTGATCATACTGTATCCCTCACTCCTATGACGCCCTGTCGGTCCATGATCATACTGTATCCCTCACTCCTATGAAGCCCTGTCAGTCGCTGATCATACTGTATCCCTCACTCCTATGATGCCCTGTCGGTCCATGATCATACTGTATCCCTCACTCCTATGACGCCCTGTCGGTCCATGATCATACTGTATCCCTCACTCCTATGATGCCCTGTCGGTCCATGATCATACTGTATCCCTCACTCCTATGAAGCCCTGTCAGTCCCTGATCATACTGTATCCCTCACTCCTATGATGCCCTGTCGGTCCATGATCATACTGTATCCCTCACTCCTATGACGCCCTGTCGGTCCCTGATCATACTGTATCCCTCACTCCTATGATGCCCTGTCAGTCCCTGATCATACTGTATCCCTCACTCCTATGACGCCCTGTCGGTCCATGATCATACTGTATCCCTCACTCCTATGACGCCCTGTCGGTCCATGATCATACTGTATCCCTCACTCCTATGACGCCCTGTCAGTCCCTGATCATACTGTATCCCTCACTCCTATGACGCCCTGTCGGTCCATGATCATACTGTATCCCTCACTCCTATGACGCCCTGTCGGTCCATGATCATACTGTATCCCTCACTCCTATGACGCCCTGTCAGTCCCTGATCATACTGTATCCCTCACTCCTATGACGCCCTGTCGGTCCATGATCATACTGTATCCCTCACTCCTATGACGCCCTGTCAGTCCATGATCATACTGTATCCCTCACTCCTATGAAGCCCTGTCAGTCCCTGATCATACTGTATCCCTCACTCCTATGACGCCCTGTCAGTCCCTGATCATACTGTATCCCTCACTCCTATGAAGCCCTGTCAGTCCCTGATCATACTGTATCCCTCACTCCTATGATGCCCTGTCGGTCCCTGATCATACTGTATCCCTCACTCCTATGACGCCCTGTCAGTCCCTGATCATACTGTATCCCTCACTCCTATGACGCCCTGTCAGTCCCTGATCATACTGTATCCCTCACTCCTATGAAGCCCTGTCAGTCCATGATCATACTGTATCCCTCACTCCTATGAAGCCCTGTCAGTCCATGATCATACTGTATCCCTCACTCCTATGAAGCCCTGTCAGTTCCTGATCATACTGTATCCCTCACTCCTATGAAGCCCTGTCAGTCCCTGATCATACTGTATCCCTCACTCCTATGACGCCCTGTCAGTCCCTGATCATACTGTATCCCTCACTCCTATGACGCCCTGTCGGTCCATGATCATACTGTATCCCTCACTCCTATGACGCCCTGTCAGTCCATGATCATACTGTATCCCTCACTCCTATGACGCCCTGTCGGTCCCTGATCATACTGTATCCCTCACTCCTATGACGCCCTGTCGGTCCCTGATCATACTGTATCCCTCACTCCTATGACGCCCTGTCGGTCCATGATCATACTGTATCCCTCACTCCTATGACGCCCTGTCAGTCCCTGATCATACTGTATCCCTCACTCCTATGACGCCCTGTCGGTCCATGATCATACTGTATCCCTCACTCCTATGACGCCCTGTCGGTCCATGATCATACTGTATCCCTCACTCCTATGATGCCCTGTCTCTCAACTCTCACTAATACAATTTTTCAACTCTGTATAGTTGGTTGTCTCAATGCCATAATGTCACATCTCTAAATCACATATCTCCATGTCTTCACTGGGGATTGCAGTTCAATCATGTAATGGCACCCACGTACGGGATGTCAGACCAAGGTTCACCTCCAACTGGAAACCCAGTTCAAAAACCAACAGACTCACCCACGTTGTAGAGGCCTAAGTTTCAGCCCACGATTT
>CM065725.1:14576538-14589038 GCA_033310375.1 Conus canariensis | reverse complement strand
CCTTAGCGAGCCTGACAGTGCCCTTGCTGACTTTGTGTCTGGATTGTCCCCACAGTTGTGCCCTTGGTGGCTTTGTGTCTGGATTATCACCCCACGTTTGTGCCCTCGGTGGCTTTGTGTCGAGGTCGTCTGAACTGGCCAGTTCATGGGAATGGCTGCTGGACGGACGTGATAGCGCCCTCAAGGTGATGTGTGTGTGTGTGTGTGTGTGTGTGTGTGTGTGTGTGTGGTGTGTGTGGCGGTGGGAGGGGGGGGGGGGTGCTCACTCTTGCTGGCTCCACAACAAAGCAATCTTTGCGGTCAGCAGGGGATTTAAGCGTTGATGTCCTGCGTTTGTGTGATCGGCACAGGACCGCTGAACATCTCCGAAGTGACTCGGCAGCAGTGCGGGGTCTCTTCTGGTGGGTGGCCCATGACGATGTGATACTGACTGATCCCTGTGGACTGTCGGCGCTGTGGTGGGACGAGACAAGCAGGGGTGCTGTGGACTGGGGGGGGGGGGGGGGGGGGGGGGGGGGAAGGAGCAGGTTGCTAGCAAGGCCACTAAGGCAACACGGAAAATGATTCAGCAAAACCAACCAACCAAAAAAAAACAAAAAACAAAAACTGTTGATTTATTGTGATGTATTAGACTAGTCATTGTTGTTTCCAAAGAACGAGAGAGAGAGAGAGAGAGAGAGAGAGAGAGAGAGAGAGAGAGAGAGACAAACAGACAGACAGATAGAGAGACAGACAGAGAGAGACAGAGACAAACAGGCAGAGAGAGAAGAAAACTTATGTATATTAACCCCAAATGCCCATCAAGTCTGAACCCGCCCCACTTGTTTGATAAAGACCGTCAGTTTGAGGGAAGAGCGCTGCGGTGAGTCAAGGGCGCTTTGTGTGTGTGTGTGTGTGCGTGTGTGTGTGTGTGTGTGTGTGTGCGTGTGTGTGAGTGTGTTTGTGAGTGTGCGCACGCGTGTTTTTGCTTGTTTGTTTGTATATGTGTTTTTGCTTGTTTGTTTGTATATTTGTGTGTGTGTGTGTGTGTGTGTGCGTGCGTGCGTGCGTGCGTGCGTGTCACTACGGGCACAGAAAGAATTGACGATTTAGTACAGACACTCCTTTAGGAAACCCCGTCGATTCTTACCCACGTCAACAAACAACTTAACCTTCAGCTGGAAATGGAAACTTCCGGTTCCCCCAAGTCTACTACTGACCTAACCTCCGGCTGGCAATGAAATCTTCTCCACATGTACAGATGACTTAACGGTTGGCTAAAACAGACTCGAGCCCACATCAACAAATGGCTCCACCTCTAAATGGCCTAACCATTGACAGGTAATGGATTCTCTCCCACGTGTACAAATGGCTCTGCCTTCAACTGGTAGTGCATTCTCCTCATCTCTACAAAATGATGTAACACGTGACAAGTGGTGGATTCTCCGCAATGGCTTGAGCTTTTAACTGGTGATGGCTGTTTTCCCCTTTTCTAGTGATGGCTTAACTTTGAACTGGTCGTGGATTTCGCCCCCCCCCCCCCCCCCCCTCCCCTCCTAGTCAGCAAATGACTTAACCTTCGGGTAGTGATTCATTTTCTGCCGCGTCTACATCTGGCTTTTCATTCAACTGCTGATAAATAAGACACCGAATGAGTCCCTGCTTTTTATCGGTCTGTCTGTCGCCATTTTTACTTCTGTTTTGGATGTGCGCAATCGCTTTACCTAAATGCAAAAACAATAAAATGCCACTGCTCCATTTCTACCAGTATGGCCACTATGCCATCGTTCTATTTCTACCGGTATGGCCACTATGCCATTGTCCCATTTCTACCGGTATGGCCACTATGCCATTGTCCCATTTCTACCAGTATGGCCACTATGCCATCGTTCTATTTCTACCGGTATGGCCACTATGCCATTGTCCCATTTCTACCGATATGGCCACTATGTCATTGTTCCATTTCTACAGGTATGGCCACTATGCCATTGTTCCATTTCTACAGGTATGGCCACTATGCCATTGTCCCATTTCTACAGGTATGGCCACTATGCCATTGTTCCATTTCTACAGGTATGGCCACTATGCCATTGTCCCATTTCTACCGATATGGCCACTATGTCATTGTTCCATTTCTACAGGTATGGCCACTATGCCATTGTCCCATTTCTACCGGTATGGCCACTATACCATCGTTCCATTTCTACAGGTATGGCCACCATCTATGAGTATCCTCGTCTCTCTTGCTCCATCTTCCCCCAAGTCCATTCTCTCTTCCACTTTCCCCATCCGTTTCCCCACTGCCTCCTCCTCCTTCTCCTCACTATCTTTCTTTCACTTCAGAAGATCGGTTTTCTGGTCGCACTCACCATAGGATCCATCCCGTACATCATTCCACGGGAAAACCAGCCCCTGAACTCCGTCAGTTGGAAGAAGAGAGAGGGGCTGGGGAACGGGAGGGGTGGGAATGAAACGGCTCCCTGTAAGAGCGCCGGCAACAAGCTACACGCCACAACGGTCAACCAGAATGGTGTGAGCAAACAGAGGAGAAGTGCGGGAGGGGAGGATGGTGAGCGGGATGAGGACAGGAAGGGGGTGTTAGGAAAGGAGGTAGGGGGAAAAACAGGTCGGATCGAAGATGAGGCCCAACATTCTGTCTTCACAGTCAGGTATACTCTTCGGCCCGGCCTTTGATTTCTGGACACAACTGTGTACGCGCGTGCGCGCGCGTGTGCGCACACACACACACACGAACGCACGCACGCACACACACACGCACGCACGCACGCACGCACGCGCACGCACGCACGCACGCACACACACACACACGCACAGACACACACACACACACGCGCGCGCGCGCGCGCGCGCAAGCACGCACACACGCACCACACACACGCGCGCGCGCGCGCGCGCGCGCGCGCGCGCAAGCACACACACACATAGAAAGAGAGAGAGACAGAGACAGACAGACAGCCAACAGCAGACAGACCAAGACAGAGAAAGAGACGGAGAGACGGACAGAAAGAGAGTGGGGTACAGATAGGGGGCAAGAAGGGGGTCGCGACTCTACAAATCAAATCATGAAGAGTTTTTCCAAGAATGTTCGTGGATTCTTTTTTTTTTTCAATCCCTCGTGGAAACATTACGCATTGCGCAGGCGCGCGTTTCTGTGTGTGTGGTGTGGTGTGGTGCGATGTGGTATGGTGTGGTGTAGTGTGGGGTGGTGTGTGTGTGTGTGTGTGTGTGTGTGTGTGTGTGTGTGTGTGTGTGTGTTGGTATATATGTGTGTGCGCGCGCGTGAGCGAGCATGCATGTATGTCGGTACGTGTATGTGTGTTGATCGAGATTGTGTGTGTGTATTATGTGTATTTGTATATGTGTGCGTGCTTGCGTGCGTGCGTGCGTGCGTCTGTACGTGCGTGCATGCGTGCCTGCGCGCGAACGCGCGTGTGTGTGTATCTGTGTGTGTGTGTGTGTGTGTGTGTGTGTGTGTGTGTGTCCAGCGTTGTATCCACTCGATCTTCGTAGCCGTTTGCCTGAGACGCAGCTGCATCCAAGTCCATGTTCAGAACACAATCATACCGATACGCAGGGGTGCAGTGCGATTGTGTCCAAGAAGAAGCCATACACATACTTCGATCACCGGACAAATCGTTACTCATTACCTTCTGAAACTGAGTGCGTAGACTGTCAGCCACCATCTGCAATGAAAAAGGAATGATGGTGAGGGCTGTGGGGAAGCTAGGCAGAGGGTGGAGGGGATGAGGGGGGGCGGGGTACGTTTTCGTTCTACAGGAGCAACATGTCATTGACCTCTGGGAAAATCGTTTTCACAGGCTTTGAAAGCTACTGGAAGTTTATTATTTCTTCAGATTGTCGGATACGCTACTTGCAGCCAGGCGGGGAAGAGCGGGTGGAAGGAAAACGGTAAGTTCGGGTGGTAGCAGGTGCACTTTGGAGACGGCCGGTGAAGGGATTTGTTGAAGATTTCATCGTTCAGATTGAAACGGACGCTACTTGTGGCCAGACAGGACAACGTGAAATTGCTTTCTGTTAGCGAGGTGCAGTGGACTCCGGGATGGAGTTGGGTGGAGCGGGGCGCGGTAGGTTGAGTGGAACAGGGTGGAGTGAACGAAGACAGGTGCGAGTTGATGGGGCTGGGTGGGGGTGGAGTGGAAGAAGGTGGGATAGAGTGTGGTGGGTGCGGTGGGGTGGAGTGGAATGGGTGGAGTGGGAGTGTTTCAGTTTCAGTTTCATCAAAGAGGGGTCACTGCGTGCAGACTGGTCCATACACGCTACACCACATCTGCTAAGTTTCGAGACCACACCGTGCAAGACGTAAAAGCTGACGGATAAATGAATGAAGAACTGAAATGAAAAGACTGAAGATGAGGGTCTCATGGCTATGCCCTAGCAGATGTCTGACCTGTGCATTAGCCCAACGTGCTGGAGTGGGAGTGAAGTAGCGCAAGGATGGGATGGGGTGGAATGAACCGAGTATGTGTTAAGTGAGGATAGAGGCGGAGTGAGGGTGGGGTGAGAGTGTAGTGAAGGTGGGGGGGCGCCAATGGGAAGTGGACAAAAAGGAAATGGTCAAGATGTTTCGGCCAGGGTGGGGGTGAAGTGGATTGTAACCGAATCAAAATGGAGTGGGGTGGGGGTGGGGTGGGATGAGCTGAAAGAGCTGAAAGTGGGGTGGTGTAAAATGGACTGGGGTGGTTCGAGTGCAGTGGGGTGGGTGGAGTAAAGCGAAGCGTGGGAAGGAAGCCGAATGGAGTGCGCCAGGGTGGACGGAGTAGGGACGAAAGAAATGAGTGAATTAGACTCAGGATAGGCGCTGAAGTGAGGAGGAACATGATGAAGTGGCGTGGAGTGTAGCTAGCACAGAGCAGGAGTAGGAGGAGTGGAACTGCAGAAATCGACTATCCCACAAACCCCACAGTGCCCAGAACGGTTCCTTCACCTGGACGGCAAACGATGCCATAGACACCGGGTAAGTGCCTCCCTGACAGGGTTAGAGTCTGAGAGGGACAGGAGGAAGATGGAGCTCTAGAACCGTTGGTCTCTCGTATCCATGTTCACGTTCTAACCTGCTGAGGAGATGCATTCCCCCCGAGCCCCAGACTGCCGAGCACTGTTTCTCCATTCACACCGGGAAGATGTTTTAGTAGGACCACCAAGATGAGGCGATAGTGATGAGATGTGGGCATGAAGGAGCCGGAGAGAGAGACAGAGACAGAGAGAGTGGGGGGGGGGGAGAGATGGAAGGAGGAGGGAGGGAGCTGGACAGACAGACAGACAGAGACAGAGAGGGAGCTAGAGAGAGAGAGAGAGAGAGAGAGAGAGACTGATTGATTGATTGATCTTTAATACGAAAGGATGACGATTTTAGGCCAAAGCCTAGTCTTACAATCTGTCCTTGTCATGCTTACATTATTTCAACACATATCATTCATACTGACAATTAAACATAGCAAAAACTGTAATCTGATTCTACAATGACAAACAGACTATTCATAAACGTAATAATGACATGGTGGGTAGTCAAACAAAAGGAATCAAACAAACAAAACACCAACAAAAGAACAGCGAGAGAGAGAGAGAGAGAGAGAGAGAGATGGGAGGACAGTGGGACAGAGCGGGGAAAGAGAGAGAAATAGAGATAGAAGGGGTGGGGTGAAGGGCGAATAAGCGGCGGAAACCCGGGGTGACGTTTTTGGCATCTGAAATAAGACTTCACCACAACACAGAAGCAAACAAAAAAAAACCGTTGACAGGCGTTCCAATATCCAGAGAGTAAAGACTGCTGTTTGCCTCGAGACAGACCCCCCCCCCCCCCCCCCACCCCCCCCCCCCCCCCCCCAGAGGCCGGGGCTGGGAGCTTGAACCGGAAGTCATGGGGGTACACTCCCCTCGCTTGAAACCTCTGAGAAACTGGGTCTGACTCCACAAGCTCATCACGTTCCGCCATGTTCTGATGACGTGTGAAGCAATGACGCTTCAGGTCTGCCCAATTCTGGAAACTCTCCGTGCTGGGTAGTTGTAACTGACTATCAACCTTCGTTTTCCGTATCTGATAACACCCCCCCCCCCCCCCTCCCCCACCACCCCCTCCTTTTTCATTTGTTCACTTTTTTTTTAATGACTTTTTTTTTTTAATGACGTGTGCAACCGCTTTGAACTGTTTCTTTGCACACGATAAAGCGCTAGATAAGTATCCTAATACCACTATTAACATTATTATCATTATTATTTACCCCTATCATTAACAATAATGTGCCCTGTGAAACGTCCGACCTCAGCCAGTCGGTCACGGAGTGCCCATCAGGAGCGTGAAATGGCCTTTATTCAGAAAGCGGTGCTGCCAAATAACCCTGATTTGTACAGATTGACTGTACGGACTGTGGGTTATAAAATGACTTTTTTACTTGCAAAAGCCGCACATAGTCAAACCTCGTTTACTCGTGAGAAATAGGTGTTATAGAATGCCCTTTATTCATAACAATGTGTTGTAAAAATGACAGATTTATTTGTAACAATGTGACGTAAAGTGCTCTTTATCTGATTCAAAAGTGAGGTGACTACGCCCAATTTGAGGAGACGAGTGATTGTTCTTGAATGTCTTGTCTTAAGAAGGCCAAATAGGTCCGAAACGCGTCGTGTTTGTCTTGTAATTTGTGTGTTTGTTTTCGTTCGGCGACAAAGTAATTTTTCTTTTAAGTTTGCCTTTCATTTGTTACAATATATGTTGCTATTTACCCTGTTTGTAAAAGTGTCTTGGTAAAATGTCCTTCATTTGTTTGAAAGAAGTTCTTTTAAAGTTTTCGTAACTGTCTGTAGTACAGTACACTTCATTCGTAAAGCAGGCGTATAAAATTACATTTATTTTCTAACAATCGATTATATTGCAATATACCTCAAATTTATTTGAAAAAGACATATAAACATGTGTGTGTGTTTCGTGGGGGGTGTGTGTTGTGGTGTGTGTGTGTGTGTGTGTGTGTCCTCTTTTATTGTATAAAACAAATTCTATGTTGAAAATGCCTTTGAATCATACCAATAGGTCCAAATCGTCACTTAGTTGTTCAAACACCAAACTATCCAAACATTTTTATGAAGTAACGCTGGTATTTAGTAAAGTAGTTTTGTCTCTTGTGTTACATACATGATGTAATCACATCATCCATACTTATTGGAAATAGAAAGGCAAGGATATAAAGAATAAAGTAAAGCTTCATTTATAATCATATTCGTTGTGAGGTGCACATGAGAATGATGACTAAGACCTAGTGAATAATGTTTTATGGATTTTTAAAGACTTTGTAACGTCTCTTCGAGGTCGGTTGATTTCGAATTCATACGTTAGTTTTAGATTGTCTATTAAACATGCATTACTTTGTTCCTTGTTTTATTTGCTTGTGTTTTGTTTTTTTTTGGTGTGTGTAATAAAACACTCTTCATTTGCAAAGCTATGTATTACAGTGTGCCCATTATTTGTACAAATATGTGTTTTAAAATGTTCTTTATGTGCAAAACTTTGTTGTGAAAATGTGCTGCATTTTGTGAAATAATGTAAAAGAAAAATGTGTTGCAAAACACCCTTTCTTCGGGGCACTTTCTCGTAAAATGCTTTCGTCAAAGCAATTGTAAAACACTCTCTACTTGTGACAATGTGTGTCGCTAAATGCCTTCATCTGTAAAAAAAAAAAAAAAAAAAAAAAAAAAAAAAAAAAACAACAAACACAACATTCGACAATTCCTTTATTGTGAAATACAATTGTCGTATGCCCTTTATTTGTCACAATACGTGTCGTAAAGTGCTGTTACGTGTAACAACGTGTTTTAAAGTGTATTAATTGTCACAATATGAGACGTGAAGTGCCCCTTATCCATCACTACGAGTCTCAGGTACCTCTTTTATATGGTATAATGTGTTGTAGAGTGGTCTTTCTTTGTCACAATATGTCAGTAGCGTCTTGCATTCGTCACAAAATTTGCTTTTAGTGTCCTTTATTTGTCGCAATATGTGTCAGGAGATGTTCTTTGTCACGATATGAGTCGTGAGACGTCCTTCATTTGCCACAAGATAGCTTGAAAGATGTTCCTTCATTTGTCACAATATGTATCGGGAGATGTCCTTCATTTGTCACAATGTGCGTCGGAAGATGTCCTTCATTTGTCACAATATGTGTCGGGAGATGTCCTTTATTTGTCACAAAATGTGTCGGGAGATGTCATTCATTTTCACAATATGTGTCATGAGATGTCCTTATTTGTCACAATATGTGTCGGAATGTCCTTATTTGTCAAAATATGCGTCGTGAGATTTCCTTCATTTGTCACAATATGTGTCGGGAGATGTCCTTCATTTGTCATATGTGTGGAAGATGTCCTTCATTTGTCACAATATGTGTCGGAGATGTCCTTCATTTGTCACAATATGTGTCGGAGATGTCCTTATTTGTCACAAGATGTTGGTAGATGTCCTTATTTGTCACAATATGTGTCGTGAGATGTCCTTCATTTGTCACAATATGTGTTGGGAGATGTCCTTCATTTGTCACAATATGTGTCGGGAGATGTCCTTAGTTTTCACAATATGTGTCGGGAGATGTCCTTCATTTTCACAATATGTATCGGGAGATGTCCTTCAGTTGTCACAATATGTGTCGGGAGATGTCCTTATTTGTCACAAATGTTCGTGGAGATGTCCTTCATTTGTCACATATGTGTCGGAGATGTCCTCATTTGTAACATTATTGTCGGAAGATGTCCTTCATTTGTCACAATATGTGTCGTGAGGATGTCCTTCATTTGTCACAATATGTGTCGGAGATTCCTTCATTTGTCACAAGATGTGTTGGAGATGTCCTTAGCATTTGTCACAAATATGTGTCGGAGATGTCCTTCATTTGTCACAATATGTGTTCGGGAGATGTCCTTTCATTTGTCACAATATGTGTCGGGAGATGTCCTTTATTTGTCACAATATGTGTCGGGAGATGTCCTTCATTTGTCACAATATGTATTGGGAGATGTCCTTGTTTGTCACAATATGTGTCGGGAGATTCCTTTATTTGTCAAAATATGCGTCGTGAGATTTCCTTCATTTGTCACGATATGTGTCGGGAGATGTCCTTCATTTGTAACATTATGTGTCGGAAGATGTTCTTCATTTGTCACAATATGTGTCGTGAGATGTCCTTCATTTGTCACAATATGTGTCGTGAGATGTCCTTTATTTGTCACAAGATGTATTGGAAGATGTCCTTCATTTGTCACAAGATGTGTCGGGAGATGTCCTTCATTTGTCACAATATGTGTTGGGAGATGTCCTTCATTTGTCACAATATGTGTCGGGAGATGTCCTTAGTTTCTCACAATATGTGTCGGGAGATGTACTTAGTTTCTCACAATATGTGTCGGGAGATGTCTTCATTCGTCACAATATGTGTCGGGAGATGTCCTTCATTTGTCACTAGATCTGTCGGGAGATGTCCTTCATTTGTCACGATATGTGTCCGGAGATGTCCTTCATTTGTAACATTACGTGTCGGAAGATGTCCTTCATTTGTCACAAAATGTGTCGGGAGATGTAGATCATTTCTCACAATATGTGTCATGAGATATCCTTCATTTGTCAAAATGTGTCGTGAAATGTCCTTTAGTTGTCAAAATATGCGTCGTGAGATGTCCTTACTTTGTCACAATATGTATCGGGAGATGTCCTTCATTTGTCACAATATGTGTCGGGAGATATCCTTCATTTGTCACAATATGTGTCGGGAAATGTCCTTTATTTGTCACATAATGTGTTGGGAGATGTAGATCATTCCTCACAATATGTGTCATGAGATGTCCTTCATTTGTCAAAATGTGTCGTGAAATGTCCTATATTTGTCAAAATATGCGTCGTGAGATGTCCTTACTTTGTCACAATATGTGTCGGGAGAGTATCCTTCATTTGTCATAATGTGTTGGAAGATGTCCTTCATTTGTCACAATATGTGTTGGGAATGTATTCATTTGTCACAATATGTGTCGGGAGATTTCCTTCATTTGTCACAGATGTGTTCGGTAGATGTTTCTTAGTTTGTCACAATATGTGTCGTGAGATGTCCTTCATTTGTCACAATATGTGTCGGGAATGTCCTTCATTTGTCACAATATGTGTCGGGAGATGTCCTTTATTTGTCACAATATGTGTCGGGAGATGTCCTTCATTTGTCACAATATGTATTGGGAATGTCCTTGTTTGTCACAATATGTGTCGGAGATTCCTTTATTTGTCAAAATATGGTCGTGAGATTTCCTTCATTTGTCACGATATGTGTCGGGAGATGTCCTTCATTTGTAACATTATGTGTCGGAAGATGTCCTTCATTTGTCACAATATGTGTCGTGAGATGTCCTTCATTTGTCACAATATGTGTCGTGAGATGTCCTTTATTGTCACAAATGTATTGGGAGATGTCCTTCATTTGTCACAAGAATGTGTCGGGAGAATGTCCTTCATTTGTCACAATATGTGTTGGAGATGTCCTTCATTTGTCACAATATGTGTCGGGAGATGTCCTTAGTTTCTCACAATATGTCTCGGGAGATGTTACATTAGTTTCTCACAATATGTGTCAGGAGATGTCTTCATTCATCACAATATGTGTCGGGAGATGTCCTTCATTTGTCACTAGATGTGTCGGGAGATGTCCTTCATTTGTCACGATATGTGTCCGGAGATGTCCTTCATTTGTACATTATGTGTCGGAAGATGTCCTTCATTTGTCACAAAATGTGTCGGAGATGTCATCATTTCTCACAATATGTGTCATGAGATATCCTTCATTTGTCAAAATGTGTCGTGAAATGTCCTTTAGTTGTCAAATATGTCGTGAGATGTCCTTCCTTTGTCACAATATGTTCGGGAGATGTCCTTCATTTGTCACAATATGTGTCGGGAGATATCCTTCATTTGTCACAATATGTGTCGGGAAATGTCCTTATTTGTCACATAATGTGTTGGGAGATGTAGATCATTCTCACAATATGTGTCATGAGATGTCCTTCATTTGTCAAAATGTGTCGTGAAATGTCCTATATTTGTCAAAATATGCGTCGTGAGATGTCCTTACTTTGTCACAATATGTGTCGGGAGATATCCTTCATTTGTCATAATGTGTTGGAAGATGTCCTTCATTTGTCACAATATGTGTTGGGAATTGTCCTTTATTTGTCACAATATGTGTGGGAATTGTCCTTCATTTGTCACAAATGTGTCGGGAGATGACCTTCAATTGTCACAATATGTGTTGGGAGATGTCCTTCATTTGTCACAAATGTGTCGGGATATGTTCCTTCATTTGTCACGATATGTGTCGGGAGATGTCCTTCATTTGTAACATATGTGTCGGAAGATGTCCTTCATTTGTCACAAAATGTGTCGGGAGATGTAGATCATTTCTCACAATATATGTCATGAGATGTCCTTCATTTGTCACAATATGTGTCGTGAAATGTCCTTTATTTGTCAGAATATGCGTCGTGAGATGTCCTTACTTTGTCACAATATGTGTCGGGAGATGTCCTTCATTTATCATAATGTGTTGGAAGATGTCCTTCATTTGTCACAATATGTGTTGGGAATTGTCCTTCATTTGTCACATATGTGTCGGAAATTTCCTTATTGTCACAGATGTATTGGAGATGTCCTTCATTTGTCAAATGTGTTGGAAGATGTCCTTCATTTGTCACAATATGTGTTGGGAATTGTCCTTCATTTGTCACAATATGTGTCGGGAAATTTCCTTCATTTGTCACAGATGTATTGGGAGATGTCCTTCATTTGTCACAATATGTATTGGGAAATTGCCCTTCATTTGTCACAAATGTGTCACGAGATTTCCTTCATTTGTCACAATATGTGTCGGGAAGATGTCCTTCATTTGTCATAATGTGTTGGAAGATGTCCTTCATTTGTCACAATATGTGTTGGAATTGTCCTTCATTTGTCACAATATGTGTCGGGAGATTTCCTTCATTTGTCATAAGATGTGTTCGGTAGATGTCTTAGTTTGTCACAATATGTGTCGTGAGATGTCCTTCATTTGTCACAATATGTGTCGGGAGATGTTCTTCATTTGTCACAATATGTGTCGGGAGATGTCCTTTATTTGTCACAATATGTGTCGGGAGATGTCCTTCATTTGTCACAATATGTATTGGGAGATGTCCTTCATTTGTCACAATATGTGTCGGGAGATGTCCTTCATTTGTCACAATATGTGTCGGGAGATTTCCTTCATTTGTCAAGATGTGTCGGTAGATGTTCTTAGTTTGTCACAATATGTGTCGTGAGATGTCCTTCATTTGTCACAATATGTGTCGGGAGATGTTCTTCATTTGTCACAATATGTGTCGGGAGATGTCCTTTATTTGTCACAATATGTGTCGGGAGATGTCCTTCATTTGTCACAATATGTATGGGAGATGTCCTTCATTTGTCACAATATGTGTCAGGAGAT